>OX454265.1:49573851-50074109 GCA_949715065.1 Periphyllus acericola
AATAACAAAACGTCGTCATCATCAACAAAACTTCTGTTACTTTTGTTAGGCCACCGGATTTCATTGAATGCATTCACGATGCATTCCTGATTGAAAAGCGTCTCGGCTCTCGTCGTTATGAATTTATGATGTATGCGTGGTGGTCCGAACTGATAATAATATCTGAACGTTAATATTTTACGTCCGCAGCAGGCCCAACTAAATAGATTATTTTTCTCTATTTAAGTTTCGATTTTTACGACATTGAGCAAATCCGCTTTATCCGCGTGACGGGTGTGAAAAATTATATTTCTCTCGGAATTTGTAAAAAACACTCATATTGCAAGTTATTTTTAATTTAATGATAATAGATCAATATATAATATTTGATATTTATTGATTCATTCTTCGAGTACGATTGTATAGTAGTACTATAAAGAAATATACGAAAATATGACACAATGGTAGAAAGAAAAAAACTCACCGGTGAATGGGCTCAACAAATTTTTTGAAATACTTAAAAAAGTGTTGTCATAAGATTATCATTTGAAAAATTCTTCTCACAGACTTTAAAACGACACTGTCGTCTAAATTCTAAACCGTCGTCATTATTCACACTATACAATACTGAGTTTTTCCACCCGACGTTGCACGCCAAAAACCAGTTAAAACAGTGTATAATATAGATATGTAATACTATGTTTGTTGTGTTCGAGCACCTAATGATATTATGTCTATTCTTTTGGTTTAAATAATAACTTCGAAACACTTTTTGAAAAAATGCTGGAACGCATTATAGCATTAATGTAAACCGTCAATAAACTTGTCTGCGTCGAAATGGAATTGAATAGACTTAAGTCGGATGGCCAATCTTTCGACTGCCAGTTGACGTATACTCGAGAGAGTGGGTGCAACATGGATATTTTTCTCTCTTGAAAGCTTTATTTTTCCAGGGATAGTATTATATCTGCAGCATACAGTGTAATATGAAAAAAAAATAAAAAAAAAACCGTGAGATTTCACAATAATAATACTAACTGAGAAAAACGTAAACGTGAAAGATTCTTTGTTGAAAATACCTAAAGACAATAATGTTATTGTAGGTATGCTTATTCAGCTATACCTATATGATAAAATCCGTCTTCGGAGTTCTCATCGAATAATAATAATAATAACGACTTTAGATCGTTCTGGACCGCGGATGACAATAATCGAATACCTTTGGTATTTTACTTTTTTCACCTTTACATGAAATTGTGAAATTTAAATAAATTACACAAATACTGATACAAATTATTGATGATAGGCTTCGAAAAGTCATAGGCTTTCGCTCCGAAAAAAACATAAAATACACAAGTTAGTGCAAATGATGACTGCAATGATGATTATAAATATTAAAAATATTGCCTTAATCGATACGGATTTGGTTTTAACGCTATTCTTAAAACAGTTTCAGTATTGTAAATTAATATTAACCGCGGTGTACTATCTACAATGCATGCTGATACATCGGTACATGGATATGTCTTGCGGCTGCTGAATTCTGTCGACATATATAATAATAATAATATTTTATAAATATACCTGTAATGTATATGGAATATTATGACTATAATGTGGAGGTAAACAATCGAATTTGAGCCATAGAGATAAAACAGTGGTAATAAGTCTAGGACAGAGTAGCATTTGCATATTTGTTTTCCTCAATCACAATAATAGCCAAGCACGAAACACATATGTTTAATGCTTTCGCATGGCTAGTTTTGAAATTTTATTTTGCTGATATAAATGCATATTATGAGTGTTTTTTGGTTTTAAGATATATTTCTTCTATTTTATTCTTTTATTTGCATATTTTAAATAATTTATTATTTTATTAATATTTTTCGGTCGTCGTTTTAATTTTATCTAATATACAACCAAAATAATGTTGAATTTTAAATTATTTTAAATTTTGATCATACAATATCGTTGCTGATTAATTGGTCTATTATAAATATACCCCAGTCAATTCCGTAGGTGTAAAAAGATTATTTTCAAGGTTCAATGGACTGTTGACTGACAACAAACTTTCCAGTTCAACAATTTAAAAAACATTGTGCATTCAATGCAAGTTTCAAGGTTAAAATACTATTGACATAATTATCTACAGGTTTTAATAATTTTTACTGAAATATTAAGAATTTTGTTTTTTAGGTTCAGAAGAAAAATGTTTAAAAAATTAAATTTTATTAGAAAATGACTCATATATTTTTAAATAAATCACTTAACCAAAAATAGAAGTACATAATTTTAGTGCATATTATAAGGTTTATGAGTGCATAAGTACTTAAATTTAGTGTTTTTTTAGAGCTATAAGTCCTCTGCCCTAGCACTAATAACGCTCTCGGTGTTGGAAAATTGTTCGAAAAATGTAGCGAACCATAAAACATATCCATGTCAACAAAACGTTTAACGATCGGTTTCATTTTGTTAACCGACAACGGTGTTTTTTTTTTCGGAAACGAAATTTCCCGTTTCATAAACAACGAACTAATTTAAGCGTTGAATCAAATTGTTTCAGCGACTAATATTTTCTGATCGCGAGGGTAAAAGAAATATTACACTGCGGGTGGCGTATTATTACCTCGTGTTAACGTGTGCCAGTCGTTTTATCTGAACAATTTCTGTTTCAACGAGTGTTTCAGTATTACAGTATCGAGAACCAATCGTTTTAACATATTATTTCGGCCGTTCTAAGTCGTTAAGATTCAATCGTTCGGGATGTACGCCATATAATATACATGCACGTATACGTATATGGGTTTAGCAGGCAATTTGTATGAAATTTAAAGCTTACACGATTGCGCAGCCCATTCACACACACAGACATGTGCGCACGCACACTCATCGTTTCGGTTCGCTCAACGTATATTATATACATAATACATACACATTCCGTGTATCTGTTACGGGTGGGCGAGGCGTAGCAGTGGAGCTATACACGTATACACAAGTATAGATAATTTAACTGTTCAAATCCGAATGAGATTTGTCGTGGTCTAGAGGACGTGGGCGATATACGTGAACACCTATACCGAGGTTATAGAGCGGAGAGGGCAGCGGCCTCGTCGAGGGGTGAGCGGCGCCTGCGAGGGTTGAGCGGAAACCGTAGTCGAAAATTATCGTATTATAATATGTGATCGCACGCCGAATATTTCAGCGGGCGTATCGTGTAATATCATCGTATATTATAATATACACGTGTAATAATATCACGTGTCGTGGAACATAATATTTTAATAATATAATAATTCGATCGAGATATCTGATGAGCATATGCTATGGGCATTTTAATGGAAATAATAAGCTCGCATTAGTCAAGTTCACGCGACTAAATACGCGCGTGAACGTTAAGTCGATTGTTGACAACAACAACAACAACAATAACTTTTTAGGTTTAACACGGAAAACTCGAGTGTATAGGAAAAGTTATATACTCTGCAGCTGTATGTTTTATACTATTTTTAACGGTCGAAGTCGGCGACATTTTGCCATTAAACAACGACCATCTCAATGGTGTAGGCATGACCGAATTTAGGGGGGGAGGGACCAGGGGAAATGGCTAAAACTGCCCTGGGAGCAAACATTTTGTGATCAAAATTTTGTTCACTTGTGAATGGTTAAACTTTTAAAATTTAAATTGTCTTATTATTATGATGAATTATAAGCAGGGCTCGAGTAACATACACTCAATTTTATCTTTAGAGAGGAGGAGAGGGTTCATGAAATTATTATAAAATATTTACAAAAAAACCTCATTATTTTAAAAACTATAGTTTCTTTTCTTTCCTTGGAATCTAAATAGTTTATGAGGATCTATCTCTCATATGCTTCGTGGTTAGATGGTAGGATCCCGTAGAGCGCACCAATTTTTTTTTGCAGAGGGAGGGGGGAATTTCTTAATGTGATGCCGTAGGTATCTGTTTGTTCAGTTTTCTAATCGAAACCTATATTACAACAATGATCGAGCTTAAAATGTCCAAAACGGTTAACATTTCAACACGATCGACGATCATTGATCGTAAATTATAATTTTCAAATCGACCGGAACGAGCCGTCGCCGTCGCGACGGTTATTGAAACTATTCGTCCTAGTCAAGTCTTCGAGTTAACTGCTGGCCGTGTAGGCGAACATGGATAATATTCGACCGACTCGGTCCGTCGTCATATCACACATATCAGCTGTCACGCACGTTCATAATATTTGTAACTTTAAATTATTACGTAATATATATACACATAACGACCGCAGTGACACTATATTTATTTATACGAGCACATCACATTTTATTCTATTCCATTAAATGAGCGCGCGGTTGCTATTTAATAATAAAACACTATTTGAAGACTGGAAATCATTAATGGGTTAAGTGCCAAAAAAATGTTTTTGAGTTTAGGTTAGATTTCAATTTATTTATTATATTATATCAAAAATTGTTGTTAAAAAAACCTAAACCAAATTTTTTATTTAAAATCTAGACTATGTTTGATATAATTACTGTAAAATTATATTGAATTTCTTTCTACTTGTATTTAAAAATAATATTTTAAAATGTAGAAGGTGGTATGTGCCATACATTTAACCTACACAAACGAGGCAAGTACCAATGAATAAAGTATCTAGCTTTATAGGTTGTTGGCGATGACACATAGCTCGGTTTTTCGAGTATAACTCAATTTTTTTTTTTTAGCACTTAGCCTGTTATTGATTTCCAGTCTTCATTTGAAGCATATAATATACATATTATGATACGAGCAGACGGCGTCCCAGGTGGCGGCGAGACGACGAAAAATAATAATAATCGACCGTGTAATATTGCAGTTATAGTTGTGTGTATTATTGTTACGAGCGAAAACCGTCCTCGCGCGAACGAGTCGTTTGCCCGGAACGCGGAAAACGTATACGACGCAGTAGCATGGCGTTAGTACTATCATAGCGCCATCGTCTCGTACAGTATAATCTTTTGGGAAAATGTAATAATTCTTCGAAAACGCTTACCTATAACACGCATATACTACAACGGCCGACCACTAGCTCCGAATAATGGACGTAAACAGCTACGTATGTGTACGGTATATCCACGGTCATTTATTATTTAACGTGCGGCTTTCCCCCGTAAACGTTGTGACGAACCGAATAACAATATTATTCCGTATTGTTTGCCCAAAACTTTCTGACCAACGAAATTAAGTTACGAAAACATAATGCCTCGCCCCGCCGCCACCCCGACCCCGCCGACTGTTCCCCGAGGGCGTAGCGCGATAAGTGTACATGAATACAATATGTATACGCATTTTTAATGGACTTTTCGAGCGTTTAAAAATACTAGCCGCCTGTTTAATCCTTAATTAACGGAAATATGGCAAGCGTGCGGGCAAAACTCTATGTGTTTTTTTTCCGTTCCTATTATTTTTTTTTTTTACCACTCGATACGATAATGTACGAACCATTGTTGTTGTCGCGGTTCTTGGAATTTTTTCAAAACGATAAACACGATACACCTTTTTACATCACGTGTACTAAAATATTAAAATTTTATTAGAATTTTTTTTTCTGCTCATGCTCAAGGGCATTGTTAAAGTATTGGAAATATTGTCATCAGTCACGTGTTTAAGTGACCGAAAGTAACCGCACGGTTTATAAATGCCACCCCTGAAGTTGGCCCATCGACATTTGGTAACATCTCTCGGCCAACATAGTCATCCAAGTACCATGTGAGTGTGTGCGGACCTGACTGAGTTGGAGGGTCGCTAACCACGAACCAGGTTCCAGAAAGGAACTGAGCAACGTGGATTTTCATAATCAATAATTTAAGTATATTAACTATTTAGAATAATAATAAATGCCTGATTTAATGTTTTAGGAATAGCAAACTGTGTATTCTTTGTGACGATCATTTAAATTTTAAGGTTGAACTAAGAAAGCCGATGTGCGTAAAACTTGGACGAAATAAAGCAAACAAAAATGTTTAATTTTAAAGAGGGACAAGACAACAACATCTTTGAAAATAACGGACATCTAACGTATTAAAAGTAATAAAACTTACAATTTTCAATAATAATTATAATACCAGCCTAGGCAATTTTTAAATATATAACAGACGACCTCGTTGTCTAACGATTTCCTTCCCAGTTAGGTTAGGTTAGGTTAGGTAAGGCTAAGAGAACGATATTTAGGCGTCTACTCCATATTCATATCGTCGACGATATACAAAATAAAAATATGTGTTTTCCGCGACGGCTACTGAGCAAGAGAGTTGTCTCTCCTCATCGTAATATAACTTTATTGACTTTGCCATTTTGGCAGGTCAGTATTATGGGTGGGCCATGTGGGCCGGAAAAGATTGGTGCAATTGAGTTCATAGTAGTGTTTGTGTATATATTAGTGTAACGGAGTATACGTCATAATAGTTTATCATTCGTGCGACGTGATTTAAATAATGATTAATACGAATTGCGATATAATATGACCGTTATTTTACATATTAACAATTTCTGTAACGTTAGTTAAGCGTGATATTGGATTTATACCAAAACCTGTGGTCAAGGCCTGATTTAGGTTTTTTGAGGCCTAAAGAAAAATAAAAAAATTGTTCCCTACTGACTACTAGTCCATAATAGCCTATTCACGTTGTTGTATGTGCCAACTAGGCCAAAATTTAACTATTATAAAAATGGTCAAATAGACAAAGTTTATCAGTAGGATTGGCCAGTGAAGCAAATGAGCTGAGGTAGCATATTGTAAATTAATATTTAAGACAGCCGGTCAGACGAGACCGGGGCAGAGTGTGTGTATTTCGGTTGAAGCACGTATGTGTAAAGACTACGACGCCACGCTTTATTTTTGTGTTTTAATTAAAATAGGCTTTTGGTGTGAATTATTGTTTTATTTTGAAAACCCATCAACTGTTAACAACTGAACTAATATCTATTAGCTTTGATTACTAAAGAGAGGATAGAGCGATACCCACGAAAGTGCGGTATACGGCAGTATAATAATTAAATTTTGGCCTAGTTGGCACATACAACAACGTCACTTACACGGGTGAATTTCTCTCCCTCCCCACTACTACCATACAATAATTATCCTGGGTATGCTCCTGCTAGTAAACCATCTTCACTCTACGTTTTCACGAACAAAATTACAATTTTATAATTTTTTTATCCTTTCGGATTTTTATTTTAACAATTAATTATTTTATAATACAACTTTTCTTGCTTTTTTTGAAGCAAATTAATTTATTGCGTCATCAAAATTTAAACTTTGTGTAATATCACTTTCGAAAGATAGTAAGCCTCTATCATCAAGTTCTATATTATTATACCTAGACTAGAAAAAAAAAGGTTCACATAAAATCCGAGGACCCATAATAATGGAGGCCATAGACAATTGCCTAGTGGTAAATATGTCCCTGGCTGCAGTGTCTGTTAACCAAAAACAATACTTCGAATTGGCCTTTGAATTCGGCCTGGGTTGGTATTTTATTTTGGGGGCTCTTGTCCATTCCTCATATTACTATTCGAATTGGACATTTTTAATGAGTACGATAAATTTTGCCATTTCTTTTGATTGACGTGAACTCAAAACGATCAAACCATGTGGGTGTTTCTCGCTAAACTGCGATTATTTCTGAAAACGCAAGGATCTGAAACGCCGAATCGAGTATTATATTATTATTATTATTATACTACCACCCACCCGTTATCCACGGTTTGTCACTGCTTTCATTCCCACAGTCACCGATTGCGTTTTCGATTTGATTTTTGAAACACTGTTAAATCATAAACGTCAAAATAAGTACTAATCAGCAAGCACGATTTTTTTCGACTTAGCAATAGGGTCAACATTTACAAACGGCTATGTTCAAAGTGTTGAAAGTATCCAAAATCGATTTCTTCATTTTATTTCATATAAATGTGATATTCCTTTCAACCTCATACAAATTAAAGTCCGTTATTATTATCAATCCAATTAAACATGACTAGGCTAGCTGACAGAAGCATTGATATGAAATTATCATAATTAAATTGTTGGTAGCTATAAAAATATCCGAAGTTATTAGGCCACATTAGTTTTAACGTTACTCATTGTCAAACTAGATGTGTAAAAACATTGCACGTATCTTTCCAAATAACAAATTATGCTCTCGTGTCGCATATTAAATAAATAATGAATTTAGCTAATGATGTCTAATTCGATTTTTTTCACTTTCTTTCTGTTGATTCTTTTTGTAATTATGTTATAAGTAACAGCTGGTAATTATTTCAATTTCATTATTTATCAGATCTTTATATTATTATAATTTATAATTATAAATATATCTTTATATATAATGTTATTACTATTATTATTTACTACTTTTAATACTATTGTAAGTAACTATTATTATAAGATTATCAATACTTTTTGATTTCTAAACATAATTTAATTTTTAAAAATTAATAAATATAAATATTATTTTACCGTCATTGAACGACTATCCTTTACGCGCATGTTTTCTGCGGTCATATAGTTCTGAAAATTCGTCGTAATACGATTCGCCACTGCAAACGTTGACAGTTATAATCTCATAGTCTCTATCAACCTGTTGTTAATTTACTATCTTACTATACGATAGCAACTAGATTATACTGTTTTTTCCATGTTAAAAAAAATAAGTGTGTACTCTACGTACACAAAACGAGAACTTCTCAATCTTATAAATGCATTTGGAATTTACCAACCGAGTATGATAATTACAGTTCTAGGTCAAATAATAATAATATCTTGGCTGGAATAATTTGAAATATATTATGTTTTAGCTATGAATTTACATATATTTTATCGATCCAAATCATGATTTTTAAGACATGTCTCATTCGCTGATAGCAGGTTTATAAAGTGTTTACATTTTTTTTTTATATATTTGGCTTATGATTTGGTGAATTTGTAATTTGTATAAATATATAACAAATTATTATAGACTATATCAATAATTTATTTAAACTAATTAAATTTTCAATAAAATAAATATATATATATATATATAATATATAACAATAAATAGATTTAATAAAGAAAAAAAAGAAAATATAATCATTGCTTTGAGTATTATGTGATAAAGTGATATGTACGACCGGTTTCGATTTAATAAATCATCGTCAGGTATATAAACCGCACTCGAGCGAGGCTAGACTCGAAATTGATCGTATTCATTAACGCTTTATAATATAATACTCATGACAATATTGATAGTTCATTTTATTTTTTTATTTTCATTTATTTTATTTATTATTATATATATTTACTTAATTGAAAATGTAATTACATAATTTAAATAAATTATTGATATATTCTATTATAATTTGTCATTATTTGAGAATATTAACCATTAAGCTAAAATATTTTTATTTTTATATTTTTTATTTAGATTCTAGTTAATCACATCGCTCACTTTCGAACGAAAGGTATTTTACGTGCGATAGATATAGGTTAAAATTTCAGAGAATAATATCATATTGAAATTAGTTTTACTTGAAACTTAAAAACTATCATCAGTCGGAATAATTATTGTTTCGCCCATCCTATTTATTAATATTCGACTACTACAAAATGAAAACTATTTATATATGTTGAACAACATGAAGAGTGCGTACACATTTTAGAACGATATTTATACTTCCGTCGTTATCACTTTTCTGTGTGGTGAATGATTATATCTATTTTTTTTGTGCGGCGATTTTTATACTATTATTAATTATATCGTATTTTTTTTCCTGTACAAATAAAAATTTAGCAATTTAATTTATAATTTAAAAACTGTTTGCATGTTATAACAGTCACGTATTTTCACTAGGTTTAAAAGCAGCGATGGTTTTTCTCGTATGCATAATATTAAATTTACCAACAGGTACCTACGAGTATATAGTATACAATATTTTAGTAAAATTATTTGCTATTCCCTTGTCGTGGGGTACACTTATTCACTTAATAATGAACGTTGTCAACGTACATTTTACATTGTACCCTTCGATTCGAGGTTCGTATGTGTTAAATTATTTTCCATTTTTTTAAATCCGTTATCGTAACAAACAACTGTATATTATTGCAGTGCTGTAAATAATTAAAAATAAATATATATTAACATTTAAAAATGAATGCAAACTTACTTTTTAATTAAATAATAGTTGTCAATTCTATAAGTACAAGAATCATATTATTATTATGTATTAAACATGACTATAAAGTAACATAAGATTGACTCAATTATGAAGAAGCTACACATCGAAGTAGAACATTTTCGTTCAATTATAATAATATGGTACCAGAAAAACTAGACATTCCGAACTGTATAGTTGTGATTTAATTTGTTTCAGCGGAGAGTTTAATTACAAATTTAGGACAACGATATAAGGTAATAGTATCTAGTAACCATTTATCGATTTATTTTGAATAAAATAAAACTATATTCATTCACTTGTACTTATACTATACATATATATATATATACATTATTTAATTTATATTACAATATCTATAAAAACAGTGTAAATATAATGTATGTTACAAAAGTTATTATTATAGTATTCTGTGTTTTAACTGAATGATAAAATCCATATTTCTTTTTTTTTTTTAGGTTCAGCAAACATATAACTTATACTTAAAATATGCCTATGAGACTAAAAATGTATAACATCGCCATAATACTGATGCGTGCTGGGTTTGAAGGCAGCAGTGACTATATTAAAATGTTTAGGTGTTCATTTTTTTTTAATTGAATACATCTTACTTGTGACTGCATTACGTTTATTAAACACTTTATAATCAAACCAGTACAGAAAAGCACACAGTCAGTAAATAGACGTTGATAGTAACTTTGGCAAAGCTTCTCTACTGGATGTCTGGATGGCTAGATATGTCTGTCTTTGGTGTCGATTCGTAGCCGTTATATATTCTGATTGGGCTGATCTACTGTCAGTCTGTCCATTGTGAACTCTGTTGTATTCGCGGTCTGGAGGTCAGTTCGTAATCAGCTGGATTTAATTTTAATCATGATGGTCGCACCATTTTTGTCATTGTGTGTGTAACATAAAAAGTATATAGTTTGTTAACTCTGATTAGGATCTTACATATTTTTTAAACCCTCTTTGTATATTATAATAGTATACTCGTATATTATGGTTCATAGATTTCATGAGTCGAGAAAGAGTGAATTGTTTATTTAGTTTTATTATAGCCGGATATACATTCACGTTTTACATTTATATAAAGGTAATGCGTACATTACAATACAGTTAATCTTTCTTGACTGACATTTTCTCTGAAACATGCTCTCAATTTAAATTGAAAGACGCAAATGCAAGAAATATGCCAATATGTATAAAAATGTTAATTATTTAATTTTAACAATTTTAACCAAAACTGTGCTAAACTCTCACGCATGTTTAGACTCTTAAGAACAATTATAATCAAAATTAAATATTTTCAGTGACATTTTTACCCACTTCTTTCGCTACGATTGGTTGAGCGTACGGTTTGTATCTATTTTTTTTTGTTCCATAAATAGATATATTAGTTTCATACATTGATTATATAATGTGCTTATTCTATAGCCTATGGTTTCAATGCGAAATTTTATATATCATATCAAACCACATAATAAAAATACTTTCTTATACCTGTATTACCTCGTGTAACCTAAGAAATTTTTTTGTTATTTCAATGTTCTTCATTAAACATTGATTTATAAAATGTACTAACTTACAATCCTCCAAATTCATAAGTATATAAAATATATATAGGTACCAAGATCAAGTATACCTTCTTTATGAAATTCCAGAGTGCATGTATACGTATAGCACATAAGTTTAGTACGAAAACTTTCCGGGTTATTATTCTATACAAAACTATATAATATCATGTTTGAGTTATATAAATACAATTTTTGTAAAACGAGAAGGATCATCTGAAATCCAATCTCGCCAATTTAAAAAATAACATATTCTACTCTCCAAAAGTTTAAAAACTTTGGTAGTGGTTAATGCAGACATAACGTTGCCGCGTAACGTTTTTAAATGTATTTTAAAAATTATTATTTTTTAATACGTTGTACCTAGGTGTTGTAAAAATTATTCTGCTATGTATTTTTTGAATAGTTAAACATTATAATTAATGTATAAATATTTTATAGCCGAATGAATATTTAATTATATAATTCCGGTAGGACACAAATTTGGAATAAAATTGTATAACAAAATTCTCGAGGCTTAACGCTGACTAGTGATCGTTAACTTAGGTTTTAACATTACGGTTATTACAAAAACATGAGAAATTAGATTATTCGTGAGTTTTTGTTTAATACATTTTAGACCAACAAGTTATTTAAATCGAACTTTGTATGATTTTCCGTTGAACCGTTTTTTATTTTTCCCGAGTTTGATCGAGTTTAGAACCGCTAATGCCATCTAGTGATTCAACATCCGAATTTCCTTCAAGAAGGGTTATTCATAGAAACAACAATTATTTTTAAACGTCGGTTATCGTTCCATAGTTTTTAAACATCGGTTGACGGTTTCCTATACATCATTGTCTCGCTGCAACCATAAACAATATCTGATTATTACACTACGGAATATATAAGTGCATATAAAATCCATGTCGATAATTTTCAACATTTACGGTATGTCCCACGGACCTAAAAGATTTATAGCTCAACAATTATGAGTTTATAACAATAAGCATTATTAATATCGACTATAAGATTTAATAAATTATTAATTATATAATTTGACAGACGTATGCCGGTGGCTTGGTGATAATACATTACGTGTTCATTTTATTAATATTATCTTCTGGACCGTATCAGACCTATGAAATGAAGTTGAAGAAGGACTGGTCCGGTCTGATTCGGTTCGGTACGGCCATCTGGTCCTAGTCTTACATTAACTCTATTTAATCGGTCCATTTCTGTCTGATTTAGTCCTAGTCGTGTATTCAGTGAACTTTTATTTAATCCGTCCTGTCTGATCCCGACCTTTCTTTGCCTTTATTTCTTTGGTCTCATCCGGTCTGTTTCCGGTCAGGTTTGATAAGATATGACCCGACCAGATTATACCCGGTTCTGTCTGGTTCGGTTCCGATCCCGTCCAATCCAATTCGGTTCGATTATATCCGGTGCAGTCCATTCTGGTACGGTACAATCCGATGCGGTGCACTCTGATACGGTTAGCTCAGATGCGACCCTGACCAGTCCTGTCCAGCAGTGCGGGTCTTACTAATTTACTTCATACTGCATGGCCTGAGAACGATGACGTGAGGTATTGTCTTAAGTGTAACAATTTTTAGTGAAAATATATACGACCGTATGGGTTTTTTAACCCTACGCGTCGGAAGTCAAGGCGAAATCACTGAGCCATTGCGTCTTGTATACACATATTTGGTCTTATTTTTTCACTCGCGATTTTACACCTATGTAGCAGAGGGAATTTGCGTTATATGGCTGAGAAGAGATATATATTAGTTGCCTCCTTTATTATACTAATAGCCTCGTACCATTATTGTAAATAAAAAGGTTAATATACCCTATAACTATTAATTACCTCCCATGGTTGGGTAGTTCAAAATAATATATGAGTGGCCTCCCGTTAAGGTATAGATATAGTGATTCATAAACTTTCCTAAAATATACGAAGTAAATAGATACAGACATACCTACATATTCATAAAAAAATACATTTCAATCCCGGGGTGCAACTAGAATACGCTTCTTCGTATGAGGAGTTCCAATTACCAAGGGTGGGAAAAGTAAGTGATATTGAAAACAGATGAAAACTTTTCATACCTTTGGATATATGAATTATTTAAACAAGCAATTCGCCTGTGAAGTGGAAACACGTCATCGTTAAAACAAATTATATTAAATAAAGACTATAGACGGTATTCATTGGAATTCATGATGCGATGTTTTGTTTTAATGCCTCCCTAAATTTACAAATGGCCGTGTTCTTCAAAAACTATTCGTTTTAACTTTCCGAGTAGGTATTTATTTTATTTTCGACAAACATAGTGAGAAAACAAACTACTATGACGTGTTTCGTATGCGTAGGTACTAGGTAGTAATAACTATTACACGCGTACGTTTGTATTCGTATGCTAAATTATTAACCGTTATCCGCGTTTTCAGAATAATTTTAAACAATTTTGACAAAAATAATATCCATTTTATGTGTATATACCATATGTATTTAAATATAAATAAATGCATTTTTATGGAAATTATTAATTAAAGCACCGAAATATGCTATAACTCTGGGAACTAAAATCACTGTCAGCATTTTCGGAACACCTGGTTTTTCTGCTCAAGTGTAGGTGCCTACGATTTTTTTCGATGAGTTGAACTCAGAAAACCTGAAAATCACCAACTATAACGATCAAAATTGTTGAAATGTGTTCATACACTTTTGGAGTCAGTGAACGAGTTTACCGGTCCCATAGTTATTTTCAATGATACGTATTAAATATTTTGAAACTAAACCATGTAAAAATTATAATATTATTAAACTTACACGTATAACAAAATCATAATGCGGCTTGGTTAAAAACAGGCGATAAAAGTATGCAATATATACACAATATACTGTATTATTATTTGTCTCGTATAAACACATTTTCCTTGTTTTGGAATCATAATATATGCCACTGGGTCCTTCTTTTATTCGCGTCATGTGCACTTTTCAACGGTCTTTGTACACACTCTATATATATATTAAGCTCGTTCGCGTTTGATGGCACAAATACTCGTACATTGATAGAAAAAACGAAATAAAACGTATGGCCACGGCGGCGTAGGATTAAGCACCGTGTTTATTATTATGTAATATGTGTGTGTTAATAAGTCGTGGATATGATATCGTATAATATCTATGACCAACCCGCGGTTGTTCGTGTGCAAGACCTAACCTATATTAAATCGATTCTTGACCACGGTAGAAAGGTTTTGGAATGTTATTTGTGTTTATCTCAATTATAACTGTTGAGAAATTCAATAAATGACCCCACCACCCTTGTAGTAACAAGACGAAATTTTGTATGCAGACAAAAAAATCACACGATAAAACAAATGCCATTCCTTATTTCACCTAGAATCTAAATATACTGAACAACAGAACAACCCTACCCCGAAAGGCCAAGCATACTTCTTTATACCGTATTAATCGTCTAGGTTTCGCACAACACCACAATCTACCCAAAAATTTCAAGGATTGAACACTTGAATTCCTTTAATTGAGAGTTACACTATTATAGTACTCAGTAGATTGCTTTTTTATCTTGTAAAGCCGTTTTTGTCTGTATAATCTAATTAGCTTTTTATCCATTTTACTGCTTCTATTATATCTACTATTTTGCTTTCTTAGTCTATTTTTTTTTTTTTTTAAACAAATGATTCACGGCAACAGGGCCATTGGACGTTAACAATTTATAGTATTTACATACTTATTATTATTACATATTTTATATTTTATATTTATTATATTTTATTAATAAGTAGTGTGTCTTCGAGAAACTTTGTGATTTTTCGGATGTTGTCGGGCTCTGGGTTGAGGATCTCTTTGAGGTGGTTGGCGATTTGGTGTTTTTGCCTTGCGGTATCGTAGGTTCGGCATCTGTGAGTATGTGTTTGACGGTAATTTGGACCCCACAGCACATGCAAATGGGAAGGTCTTCCCCTTTCATAAGGTGTGAGTGTGTTATGTGTGTGTGTGACCAATTCTGAGACGGTTGATGGACGTCTCGTTTTTCCTTGTGGTATTGGGTGTGAATGGAAACGGCTGAACAGAAGTCTTTATTTCATTTAACTTCGTATTCATTCCGTTCCATTCCCTTTGCCACTAGTCTATTATATGGAGTATAATAATTTTATATAATAATTTTATATTTTATATTTTATATTTTAAATTTTTTATTTTTTATATTTTTTATAATTTATATATAATTTTATATTTTATTTTAAATTGTATAAAGTTATAAGTTATAGTTATATACTATAACAGTGTGACGAATAGGCTCTACTTTAATGTACACCACTGTCTTATATACTTACGAAAGATTAAAATTTATATTATAAATAATTGCCATATATTTATAATTATTTGCAAGCATTGATAAACAGCTATGAATATATTAAAAAACAATCAAATACTAAGCATAATCATAAAATTATAAATGTTTTAAAAATAATAATAGTTTTATAATTTTATTCATTAATAACAATATTTATTAGTACAATTGTAAAAATCTAATTCACAATTGTTCTACTCACATAAGTCTATTGCTAATTTATAGGTAAGGGTTCACAAACTGTAAGAAGAGAAAAAAATTTAATTATAGAAAAAATATTAACAAGTAGATAAACCCATAAGAGAGAATATAATCAATTTCAAAGCATAATCGTAAATGTTGAATACAATAGGAAGATAATTTATTCGTAACAATATACAAATATTTTTAAAACTAATGCGACCGTTGTCAAGAGCATTTGAAACCGTTAGCAATACTCATGTAATCATGTTTTACTTTGTAAGAAACTATACATTAACCTAGTACATTTTTTAAATCGGTTGTAGAAAATATTATTATAAATTATAATAATACGTTGAACCAAGGTGCTGTAAACATTATTCTGCTGTGTATTTTTTTTCAATAGTTATGGATGATATTTAACGTATAAATATTTTATGGCTAAATGAATATTCTATTCTATAGTTCCGGTCAGACTTGATTTAGAATAAAATTAAAAGCTTAAGCCTGAAATTGACGAGTGATTAACTTAGGTCATGAATTTACTTTATAATTTACTAATTTATTCGTGAGTTTTTTTTTTTACATTTTAGAACTACGAGTTATTTCAATCGAATTTTGAATGATTTTTCGTTGAACCGTTTTATCTGTTTCCCGAGTTTGTAACTACCAATGCCATCTAGTGATACAACACCCGAATTTTCTACGCGGAGGGTTATAAATAGAAACAACAATTATTTTGAAACGTCAGTTATCGTTCCATAATTTTTAAACATCAGTTGAAGGTTTCCTACTTTCCTATATTATATTATTGTATATATATTATTATATTATTGTCTCAACCAAAAATCATATTTGATCATTTATACTACGGAATATACAAGTGAATACTAAATCCATGTCAATATTTATTAACAATTGTACGGTATGTCCTACGTACTCGATAAACTATAGTTGAATAGTTATTATTTATTAATTAGGTTCCTTCATGAAGAGACAGAAAACATATTATGGTATTTATGGTATTTCCATTTTGTCGATAATTGATTGCATTATCAATACACAGACAATGGATTGCATTCCATTTTCGTTCGTTTCTTCTTTCTCGTCAAATATGCATAACTGTAAATTTCGTAACATTTACTCTAGTGATATGCTTTACAAAATTGAGAAATTTAATTATGTAATTTGACTGACGTATGCTGGTAATTTGGTGATAAGTAGGGACCGGATTTATATGCACATTAATAAGTACTAACTAATTAAGTATTAAAAAAGGTATAAAAAGGTTTTAAATATATAAAAAAGTATTTTGTCGTCTTCACTAAGTTCGCCATTTAACAATCTTTATCTTCAATCTACAAAATATTAGCCCACATTAATAAAAAGTGAAAACAAAAATTGAATTCATATTTTACCTTATTGCACTGGATTATCAGAAGTTGCTTAATGTGTTCGAAAGTCAAATTCCTCCGATTATCTGTTAGTATATTTTTATATATTGAAAATCTTCTCTTGACGTCAGCAGTATTTATAGGAGCGTACTTCATACATGCAATATCATTTGCATTTAAATTTAAATCTTCAGGTAGTTTGTTGACGTTTAATTCTCATTCCAAAATCTTAGAAATTGTTTTCATTATTTTGTATCCAGGGTTTTTTTTAGTACGGTTGTAAGTTTGTCATTTATTATACCACCAATTTTGTTTTTTGATTTTTGTAATGTGGTTTTTACGTTTTTAATTTTAATCATGGCTTCTGATAACAAGTAATCTTTTGATTCTAACATTTTTATCGTGCTCGGAATTATTTCAAAATTTGATTTGATGTAAATTAAATTAGCTTTCAAGTTTAGATCTTTTACCAAATCTTGGTATTTTTTAATTGAAATAGAGTTTTCAATGTTCAGTTGAAGAATTATTTTTTTAATTTCGAAGTTGACACAATAATAAAATACTGCGATTAGCCATGTACCCCAACACGTTAATATAGGTTGAGGTGGAAGTGCAAGATTAGGGGACTTTGTTATATTATGAACATCGAATTTATCTTATCTTTTACGACCAGTCATAATTTTATCGATGTTAAATTTATTAATGTTAATTATGTTATTTATGTTAATTGATGGCAGTGAACGTGAAAATACCACGAAAAACAAATGTATGTGGTATAAATAGTAATATGCGCTATAAAACTACAAATATTGAAATATGCATTAAATATGCATTTAATAGGTAAAAACGTTGAAATAAGTGTTATTTTGCAATTAGTGTTATTTTAATAAGAATGATCTAAATCGGGCACAATTCTCATCAGATTTCAAAAAGCTTATTCCAATACATATATGCATTTGCATATAAATCCGGTCCTTAGTGATAAGCAATACATTTCGTGTTAATACCAAAAATTGTCTGACCAGTCCGGTATGATCCGGTTTGGTGCGGTGATCTGTCCTGTCCAATCCTAATCTTCCTTTGCCTTAATTTCTTTTGTCCGATCCGGTCATATCATCCCGTACGATTTAGTACAATCCACTCCAGTCCGGTTCGATCCGATTACATGCAGTACGATATATTCCGGTACGACTCGATACGTTTCGACCCAGGCCTTCCTTAATTACGTACTTCATATGCAAGGTCTCACGTCATCGATGATCATAAGTGTGACAATTTAGAGCGAAAAAATACGACGGTAAGGGCTTAGATCCAGTGACCCTACGCGCCGAAAGTCTATGCGCAATCACTGGGCGACCAAATGATCAATATCGTATAGTAAAAATTTGTTTTCAACATTTCATTTGCTAACGCTTATAAAATTTGTTTGAGACTTCCCGGCAAACATTAATTTTGCTAGCCTCAGAGTTAATCATATAAAAAAATCTTGAATCTATTAAATATAAATAAGTGGATAGTGCAAGTCGAAATATACTAGATATTCTTCATACAGATATACTTCATGATTCGATTCACAATCTCTGTTGAAGGTTTTTGCAATTTTATCTACGTTTTTATTAGTTATTCAGAAAATCAAACACTGTCATTTTAAAGTAACAACTCGTCGAATTTTCTTCTCAGAAAAGTACCTGGTTTGTATACATTGAAGCAATCTTCTGGTCGAATTCATGTACTCGTACACTGACACAAAAAAAATGTATTAATAATTTGTACGTAAATTATTATTATGATTATTTTTATATTACAATGATCAGCCTCGGCGGTTGTAATTCCTTGTAGATGATTGGTAATTGTCATAATGGCTATATATCCACAAAATGTGTTGAGTTACGTCCGTGAATACTACGGTACTGTCCAACTCTGTAATTTCCAGATTCTTAGGTGACGCCACTCCGGTCAAATAATGCAAACCAATACTAGCGTTGCTGTGCTCAGACGTTAGGCCGGCGCCGACATCTCCTACAATACTAGCTCGCGGTGCATAGTAGTTGGGTCCCATGGTTCAGATTGTTCACCAATTGGGTCCCGTGTAAAATATCCTACTGTACGAGTTGGGTCCCATAAAAATGTTTTTTTTATTTTCATTTTTTCCTGATTTACAATCGTTCGTCATTTATCTGATTTTTAACGATTAATAATATTTTAATTTAAGGGTTGAAATTTATAAGACATAGATTTTACGAATTCGTAGCAATTAATGTTTTTTAATATTTTTTCTGTCATTTATTCTTTTACGAAATCTTCCTTAGATATTATACAGTTTCTTCTTTTTCCTTCTGGACTTCTCATTTTAATATAAACATCTATTTGAATATTTTTTAAAACGTGTATAAGTTGATATATATTTAGGTGAGCAGAATAAACAGAATTACTAAGATAAGATATCATTTTATTGCAAAGAAAGTACGTCCTTAATCCATATTCGTACTTTATAATATTACTATTTACTACGAAATGATAAATAATTGTATAAATACGTGGACCGTGGACCCAATTCAAACGCATCATTTGATACGCCCGGACTCAATTCAGACAAAACATTTTATTCACACGGACCCAATTCGTACAAAATTTAAAACTAGTATTATTTTCGGACCCAACTCGGATGCAGCCCTAGCTTGACCTGAAATTCAAGGTACCGATTGATGAAGGTCAGTGTAGATACTCTAGCAAAATATACACAGACGGAAACATTTAATGTATTTTTTGAATTTTTAACTAGGGAGAATATGTATTTACCTCTATGAAATTCCTAAACCTATTCACAACATCGTGCACTATTGACAAAATACGGAAATATTATAAGAATTATTTTTCCTAACTTTACAGCAGTGGATCTCAATGAAACTACGCGTTTACATTCAAATCATGTTAAAATAGTTCCTTGTTTTATTAAATAATTATAATACAGTAGATCGTTACAGATTCCATGTAATTATTACCTGATTTAGATCTGGCGCAAAATTTGTCAATGGCCACGTAGTCACTAAATCTATAATCATCATACAATTCCAAACATTTGTCTCGGCTGATTAATAACATCTGCTCTTCTATATAGTAAGAAATTGCTCAACTGTTTGGTTTCCGTGTTTACCCAACCGACGACCTGTAAAAATAGCGATTTTCGCATAGGTAAGTACTGAATTCAAAGAAATGTGAAAACTGCACTGGTGTTAATAGAAAATTTTCTTCGATAACAAATCATACAAAAGTCAGTTATTATTTATCATTTACACTCTCGTGTATACGACTTATACACGGGTTTACCTACCTTAGATATAGGTGAAATAACTTGTCATACCTTGTACTGATTTCTTGTTTATTTGCAAATTTAAAATCTTGACAGTTTTTTTTTAAAACAAAAACCAGACAAAGTGTTTACCTAGCATAGTAAAGTTCAAGTACAATTTCCTTTTTACGTCCAAACAGATCGTGCGGGCCAGGAGTTTAAAATATTATTACGCGCGTCCCGACACTACTTTCTTCCCGAGCTTACCACAATAATATTTGTGCGTAGGTGATCGTGTACACCTAGACCGACCGCAGTGGTTTATTTTTTTTATTGACCAGTAATAGATACGTATAAAAATCTATATATATATATCTATCTATCTATATATATATCGTATAAGACTTTTTGTAAAACCATAATTATTTTATCGACAGTTTACGGAAAAAAGCTAAGAAAACATGAAATTTTCAAATATCTAATGGTTCAAAATAACTCGAAATCATTTGAAAATATTACCATCTGTACAGTCTCTATAGTAAACTATGATTTGTAAGCATCCAATACAATTTTAAATCATCACGCTTATTACATTTTGTGTTACAACAAAAAAAAAAAATCAATTTTCTCAAAAATTGGAGTGCCGTAAATTGAACTGTTGTCTTTTTTTTGTAATTGTTCGTCTGTTTTCGACAACTATTCAGAAAACTGTTGAGCAATTTCCATAATAACCTCTATTATTGTTAAAATGGTCTTTCAAAATCATTTTCAAAGCTGTATGTTACTTTATAGAAATATCTATACATTGCCTTTTATCCAGTAAGATAAACTATAAAGCACGCTTAAACCCCCAGGGTACACCACTGGTTGTCCAAAAAAAATATAATTTCAACGCAGTGAAACATATTGAAAATTATTTGAAATTTTAACCCGTTGAAATGTTTGAATGATGGTTAAAAAAAATTACCCAGTTCGCACGTTAACAGATTACCACTCCATTTTCCACCAGAAAGACAACGCAATTCCTTTGGACTTTCGGCGCTACCATTCGGCATGTGGTGTGTAACTTTACATGACGATTTTAACTCGGTACCAGGCGTCGACGGTTTCGAACAGTCGACCATTTTACCAAGAAGGGTGCATTTAATGTTTAAACTAAACGAAATTAATGGTCGACAGTGTTTCTTATTTTCCTCGATGTTTTTGTCATCCATGTACGTATAAGTTTTTGTGTAATGCGTTTGCATAAATTGTATGTGTTGAGTTACGTCTGTAAAAACTGCGATTGCGTCGCTTGAGTTCGGATTCTTAACGCTCACCAATCCGGTCAAATAATGCAAACTACTGCTACCTTTGGGAAAAGTGAAGCCACTACCGCTATCGCCCAAACTCCTTGTCCTGAAATTAAAGATGAAAAAATTTATTTGGATTAAGTTTTGATGTTCTGGATTTAATTTTATTATCAGTGCTTGTGCAAATATGCAGAAGGAAAAATGTCAGATATTATGACATATTATCATTGCTTAACATCCAAGAAATTTTAAGAACTGATTTAGGAATTATTTCACTCATTCGTTGACACATATCTATGGGTTATATATTATCACATTGGGTGTTGGAAAAATACATAATTTTTAAATGACATTAGAAATTACTTTAATGTTTTAACTTCACCCTAGGTACACGTAAGACTTTTTGCGGAAATACCAGTTGTAATTTATATTATTCTTCTCCACTGCAGTCTTTTAAAATCTAACCATTAAAACCAAGTTAAAATATTCCAAACCATACCAAATAGTTATAAAATGAATGAACCGTTATAATATAACATAATAATTACCTGATTTGGAGCGGGCACAAAATTTGTCATTCGTTACAAAAAGTTCAAAAACATTTCCCTTATACAACTCCCAACAAAATAAAATTACAATATCATTTTGCAGGGAACAGGTTCATTAAAGGTGTACTTTACGGTGCGATAGAATGCTCAGAACTCCTTTTTCTTATCTCCATCATGGTACTTCAACGGCTAATTCGTTCCAATGCAACTTTTACCACTATTTACCTACCAAACGAGCCATTGCGCAGAATATTGAGGAACGCAAATGTAGACCCTACTGTTCAATTTTAAATCCTTATTATGTATTCTATTATTTAATTCATCTGAAATACAACATATTCAGTATTATACTCATTGTAAACTTTAAACTACATATTTCTAATATGTATCAGATATCTATTACAAATATTGCTAGTAATTAACCTTAAACTGTGCATGTAAATAAGTTATGTTAAAATGGGTCCAGCCCGTATAATAAAATAAATAAATAAATAAATAATGGTGCTTCAATAGCGACCGATGAAAGAAAACAGAGTGGTGCGACAGACGTACACGAAAAAGAAAGAAAAGAGAAAAATGGAATATGATATTACAGAATAAACAAACGTTAAAAATTATTACAATTTTGGCAGAATTAAAATTCACATACGATAAAGGAAGAATGAATTGGATCGGGAGATAAAGGGAGCATTGGACTGCATTGCATTATAATAATAATAATAATAATAATAATAATAATAATACCTCAAATAGAGTAATGCAGCGTTATCACTTTAAGAGGTTGAAATCTTATTTTTCGGAAGTCATCGCATTGCAGTGGTGGCAGACGGTAGTATAAGGATGTAAAAAAGTGAAAATATAAATTGACAAACAGCGCTTAAAGCGTTCCCAATCACGTGTGTATATGAACTGCCTACTTGAGACGTCGTCGTGCTTTTGTTCATCACGTCATGGTCATGCTGCGGGATTCCGTAATACTCATCCTCAAACTCCGAGTAAAAAAACCATAAAGAAGTCTCGTCCAGTTTTTATACTTGAGATAAAACAAGTTTTTTGCCATAGAGGTAATACCATTTAAACATTACAGTTTAATATTAAACTTTACTATAATTAAAATATATTCAACTATCGTTTTAGGATATGTAACTTCCGTTATTACTGTCGTATTAAATTGTAATATTTATGTTTTTTTTTTTTCTAAAATATGTTTGTTATTTTGTATAGCATTGAAAAATGTTATGATGTGGCAGTGTTTCTGAAACTTTAAGCCATGACCTCCCGGTGAACCGTATACTTATTTACAATTTTAAATTAATAATAACTAATATATATTTCAAAGCTAATAAATAATACATCGGTGTGAACTTTATTTGTTATTATTTTTTCAAAAATTGAGTAAAAAAAGGTTAACTGAAAAATGAAGGCTTTGAATCCTCGGGGGCCTTCACTATTAGACATTACGTTTAAAGGGCCGCATAATAAATATGTCTAAAAAAAACTGCTGTATATAAGTATAATTTGTTTCATTTTAAAAACCATTTTTAAACTTAAACTGCTGTATATGGATATAAATTGTTTCATTTTAAAAATCATTTTTAAATTTAAACTAGTATTTACGTGTTCTTAACAGCAAACCTTACATTCCATATTTACAGTAGCTAGGGGATCGTAACTAAAAATATGTCAAATGCAATTCTGTTTTTAGTTTCGAAATTTCAAAATAAAAACAATTGTGTGCCAGTAAGGACTCATGTGATGAACATCAAAGGAATAAAATGTTATAAAATGTTATACTGCACAATGCAGTGCACATAGTAGAATTATAAAAAAACGATGTACGTTCGGTTCATCTATTACGTCATTTTACGTCGAGTATGAACTCAGTTTCTGACTGCTGTGTCCGTATAATACATTTTTAAACTTACCAGAAATTATTTGCTGTTAAAAATATTCACAGTGCAATTCGGACAATACTATTTATTGTAAAAAAATTGTAGAATAGCCACAACGAATCTAGGTTTTGCCTGTGCCGTTTCCGCGCGTCCTATGGCTGTTTGCTCTGCAATCAGCTGCACATTTAATCAATACATCAAACTACGTTACTCGAAAGCAAGCATTAGCGAGAAGCACTGACGTCACAAAGGTGTAATTTAACCCAAGGCCGGTAGTATAATATTTGACTACAGATAATATCTCGAATCTGAAGCGAAAGTAAACAAAGTCGAGCTGTCGAAAATTCGAGTGTTGTCAAGGTAAATGAATATTAAAATACGTCAAGACAAATACGAAGGCAAACCTATTGCAGCTCTTGTAGTAATACTATTGGAGATTTTGGGTTATCGCTACTCTACGACATAAATAATTCGCGTGGAGTCTACATTTTGGATTAATCTAAAAAAACGAATCGTTGTGCGTCGACTTATCCGACTAAATATGTTTTAACATTTTCAACGGTTCCACGTCTGAAATGACTCTAAACCATCGAAACGCGCCAAAAATCGTTGTCGTTAATACGTAACGGGCATATTTCGAAAACGACGTCAGTATAATAGTGGTGATCGTTGGGGAGGTGAAATTAATAACCTCTGAAATGTTTTCCAAAAAAATTCCTTGATTACGGTGTAAGCATTTGCATACCACGGTTGTCATTGACTTTGAATAGGTATATTTAGTACCGGTATCAGTCGATTAATTCGTGGCATCGCCGACGCGATAATGTGAGAGATCCCTTCCTCGCCCTTGTGAACTGTTCCTGACCGGTCTGCTGTGTCTCCAGGCATTAAGGTGGGTTTCCACCACACGTTCCCGTGTACGAGCTCTAAATACAACACATCAACACGGTCCCCAAACATTTCACGGTTGTAACATTAGTTATACGGTTATATATATACGGTTCTTGATTGTCGTTATCATTGCAATTTGCATTTAAAATTTTTTTGAATATTTTAAATTTTAATATAATTTATTATTTCATACTTTTTGTTTATAATCTTTGAGAAATGGAAGAAATAAATTTCTACAACGGTCAAAGCGGAATGCATCGAAGAAAGGTTCTTCTTACTTACTTAGCCTTTCAAAACTTAAAGACCAAGAACCACAGGTAATATCATTTTTTAAATAGGTACATTTGTAATTATTGCAACATAATTTTTTTACCAGATCAAAACCCAAATGACATGTTAAACCATTTTTAAAAGAAAGGCGAGTCCATGGGCATCATCATTGTTTGACAAATGGACTGCAATTGAAAAACTCGGAACTCTACCGACATTTTATCATACATTATAAGTATTTGTTGCTTTATAATTATTATTCTTGGATATGCCACTAACTGCAGACAGCAAGCTAATAGTACCTAGTTAATTTAGTTATTAGTGTTTAAGTAATTATTTTATTCATGAAAGTAGCTGATATTGATTGCGATATCTCTAACTTAAAAAAATAAATAAATTTATGATAATTATTATTATGTAAAAAAGCGATTAATTTAGGGTTTCTTATTTTTACAGTGTATGTAAGACTTATTTATAAATGTACGGTGTTTTATTGTAGAAGTTGTGCGTGTAATTTATCTAGCCAGTACATTTTAGCATATGTAGTAAATTATTATTTACAATAAAACGCAAAATTTTAATTTAAATCAAATATATAGCAATCATTATTTTGAGTCTTATTCTACTAATACTTATGGAAGGTGTATTCGTTGTACAGTATTTTTTTTTAAACAAAACCATACTCAAGAAAGTGTTTTTTAGATTCTTAATGATCACGAGTATCAATAAGTAAAATTTAAATATCCCATATTCCTTATCAATTCTGTGTGCTACGTAAATCCGTTAGCCATCTATCGTATCTTCTTAGAAATCCGTTTCGGTACCTTTGTTATCTTCACCGAAATAATCGTAGTTCAGATGGTATGCTAATTAGGGTTACTGTGAAACTAATTAATTAGGTAGCCGGACTAATTGTTTAATGGAGTGATCAACATTTAATAATAATTGATTGAACTTTACTCGACTATAAAATGCGTGTGTATAAAGTTTCAATTATTCAATTATCACAGTATATTAAAAGTAGTGTTTATTAGAAAGTTAAAAAATTCGCTATTATTTTTAAATGTGAGTTATATATTTTGATGGTGTTTTTTACCTTTCATAACAGCTAAGATTAATGAAATTAGCTAATTTTTATTTCATTAACACAACTTATTAATTATTACTAACCATAACATGTTTTATGCGACGTGGTATCTCATAAGATTGAAAATCGATTTCCATAGAACTTTAGAGATTACTCAGCTAGTATTTTTTCCGATCGTTATGAAACACTAAATCAAACTTACATTGCTGCATTTTTTATTCTTAATTAGTATTAAGCACTTAAAAGTTATCCTTCGTAAATTATAAAATTTAAAATATTTTTTTGACCGCTGTCAACTTTATAGTTTGGTAAACAGTTGGTTGAGAATTGTACTTTGTGAGATTTCTTTTGGCCGTGGATACAAACAATAAATAAAAAAATATAAATTTGCATAACCAAATTTCAATAGAACCTTGGAAGTTTTTTTTAATTTTTCGCTTGATTTTAGTTGAATTTTTTATTGTCTTATATATCATTAACATTCATATGTTATAGTTTACATGTTGGAACTTGGAACTAATGCAAGTTTGTTAGTTTTTTCATTGTTGTCTTATACCTATGTTGCCGTAATAAATAAGTCACGATGTCCATAGAGTTTTATTTATTATAGATATCCGAGGACCCATCTGAAGTGTATTTTATAATCAAATAAAATTAGTTTAACGACTAATTCTTGAAAGTATAACACTCGATTTATCTCCGTACTTATTGTTCACCAGGTGAAGTATAGCTGCAGTAACTCTATTATGCTGAGAGTCTTAGCCGGTGGTTCGTTACTTTAAAAGGAAACTGTTGATGGGTAGTGGGAAAACCGTAAGGTGGGTTTTCAATTTGTTTTTCTATTTTACGACTGTTACGATAAAAACCAGATAAAACAATATCGTTTAGAACACATTTTAATTACAATTATAACTCAATTCGATCAGCAAAATATACCGGTGTCACAGGAAATTATTACCCACCAAAATTTTTACCTCCCCCCGGTAATAATTTCCCGGGCGTAATTTTTTCCTTATGTAACAAGCGGTTAAATAAGCGAATAACCTACCTATATACATTGAAACCTCTGAATAGCGGACACCTCTGAGACTGTTAGAAATGTCCGTTATTGAGAGGTATCCACTATTTAAAGGTGTCAGTTAAGAGAGGTTTCATTGTAAATGTATTCGGGGGGGTAATAATTTCCCAGTGTATCAATCGATTATTACCTACTTATATCTTTATACGAGGTGGGTAATAATTTCACGGTCATAATTTTTTCTTTATCAATCGATTATAACTTACTTATATATTTATACGAGGGGGGTAATAATTTCCCGGCCGTATTTTTTTCTTTATCAATTGATTATTACCTAACTATATACGAGGGGGGGTAATAATTTCCCAGTTTATCAATCGATTATTAATAATAAGTTCTAGTAGGTTATAGTTTTCTTTGTCTTTACATAAATATATAAAAATATTAAACGTAATTTAAAAATTATTTTTTTTTTTTGTTTTATTATTTTTATACATCTATTACGACTTCAAAATGTATGTTATTGATTTTTTTTAAATAAATACATTTTTCATTTGTTTTTAATTTTTTTTTTAAATTTAAATTTTTTGAAAATAATTGCCATGTTTTTTAATTTGTGCTGTATACATATATAGATGTTTTTAACATTATGGCAGCAGCACAAATTTCCACGTCAGTAGCCCATATACATTAAAAAAAAAAAAAAACTTTAACTATTATAAGCATATTTTACAAATACATTTTTGGGAGTTGATTAATAAGAATAACTTGACTATATGTCACTGAGTTTAAAAAAAAATTATTGATAAGAATTTTTAATGTTGCGGTGGCCGGTGGGTTAATTGCGTCTCACATACTTGACCTCAACTTACGTGTCGAATATATTGACGTTTTTTGCGTCCCAAATATAATTTTGAATCAAAATTGCTTTATCAATATATATTTATTAAAATAATTTAAAATTAGTATGTATAGTTTAATGAACAAGTCGATGAAATAAAATTAATTTTTTATCAAGAAGAAAAATTAAATTCATTGAAACTCAAATAAGCAAATTTATAAATTTAAAAAAAAATTATTACCCACCTCGTATAAAGATATAAGTAGGTAATAAACGATTGATACACTGGGAAATTATTACCCCCGAATACATTTAAAATGAAACCTCTCTTAACGGACACCTTTAAATAGTGGATACCTCTCAATAACGGACATTTCTAACAGTTTCAGAGATGTCCGCTATTCAGAGGTTTCAATGTATATAGGTAGGTTATTCCCTTATTTAATCTCTTGTTACATAAGGAAAAAATTATGCCCGGGAAATTATTACCGGGGGGGGGGTAATAATTTCCAGGGGGGTAATAATTTCCAGGGGGTAAAAATTCCCTGTTACACCGGTACGTGAGTTCAGATACTATACGGATAAAAATTATTCTTAAATTATTCTTAATTTATTAAGTTGCGGTATGGTTAAAATTTGTTCAATTTTGTGTTTCATAAAAAAGCTTAAATTATATAGAAAATAATCTTAAAAAACATAAATATTGAATGCATAGGACTTATTTTATAGGTGTATGTAATGATAATAATAATAGCTCAACTGCATGTGGTTTATTACAAATCACCTCAAACACTTCACAGACCTAATCATGTTGTGTTGTTTTGACACGAGTTTAATTTTAATAGCTGTATACATTTTTTCGTTTCAGAACTTACATATTATGTAGCCGCTTACTTGCTATGTTTCGTGTGGGAACTAACCAACACCTGCTGTCTACTAAGAGATTACAATGAACCATTGCTGTTTTTATGATTTGAGATTTAAAAATATTCCTTCCTCGAAAGCTTTTTATGCTGAAAGGCTTATCAGTCATGCGGAGCCGTCGCTTTGTATACCGTGATTTTCTTTGAAGTTAAAATAATGTAAAAATATATTTTAATATTATTGTATTTGACACTTCATGCATACTGTCGAACCACTCGAATGGAATACGCCATTCGTTATTAAAATGTATTATTCGACTATACGTGCATTATGCACTGATACAAATATTGGCCTTCACTTGAGGCACTTTTGAATTAATATAGATATCATCATTATTATTAGTATATATTAAAATATAAAGGGTGTTCCACTCAGATTTACACGGAGCGATATCTCTATTAACAATAGAGATATACAAAATATATTATTTATGAGCAACCCTGAGAAAAGGTAATTTCGTTGACAACAATTGGTCAATATAAGTGTATTATTAAAAAATAAAAATTAACTTTTTATTTTATAATTTTTGTGAAATTTTAAGATTTTAAAAGATTTCTTTTTTTGAAAATGTCTACGGCTTAACTTTCAGTTTTCATTGGATTCATGATTTTTAATATTTTTTTTTAATTTATAAAGAAATAATGTAAATTATTATCACCTTGTCATTTTTCCGATAAGGTTATCTGTAGATAGTATTATTATTATTTAAATTGTGTAAATAATGCACTATTTTCTCGTTAGCTAGACAAATTATTTAAAATCAAGAAGCTAATGAAAATTGAAAATTGAACTGTCAAAACATTCAGAAAAATAAGCCCTATAAAATTCTATCTTCGACATTTATAAAAGTTGTATAATAATATGTTTTAAGTACTTTAATAATACACTTATATTAACGGAACTATTGTCAACAAAATTGCCTTTGCCCAGGGACGCTCATAAAAAAGAGCATCATTTTACTACCTCTATTACCAAGGAGATATCGATCTGTATAAATCTCGGTGGGACACCCTGTATACATGCCTATTTTATAACATTAACTGTACATTTGTAATTGTACACCTATTATCCATGCATATTGATAAAATACACTATAATTAAAATAATACTTTATAAGACAATTCTGGTTATGCCATTGGCCCTCCCTTTTAATCAATGTTTCAAACTTGGCCCACCCATACAAAAAGTTCTGGTACCGCACTGGGCCTTCAGTGTAATATTACTAAGATTTTGGTGCCTTTTAACTTGTTTCACAAAAGTCAATAAAATATACTAATTGCAATACATGCCCTTGCCTGTACCTCTATTATAAACCCATGCGATCTTGACAACATTTTTCTTTGTATTCTATGTATACATATTATAAATAGTGCGGTGGTAAGCAACGTTTTTCTTTTGATCATTTCTACGACGCGAAATCACGGCTTTCAAAGACACACTTACCGGGGTGGTTGTCGAATAGCACTCTAAACAGCCTTTAATTCACGGAACACGATTTTTCAACGCGCATTTTGATACAGAACACATTATCACGTACAGCTGGTATATACCATTACATATTTATACCAACAGAGAGGCTCGACCAATTTTAAAGACAATCTCAGGATCAAAAGAAAAAAAGAAAAAACCGCTTGCTAGCAGTCGGTCTAAATAAATGTCTTAATAATAATAGAGGTTGGAGCTGGTATACTTTCGAGATTTACTAGTGTGTGTGTGTGTGTGTGTGTGTGTGTGTGTGTGTGTGTGTGTGTGTGTGTGTAGACTGTGGTTATGACGGTTAATCGTTAATCGACTTTCTGCCATCACGTATAATTGCGTTGGAACGAACAAGCTTAAATCCTGCGAATTTTAGATTTCATCAATTGTGTCTACAATATTTAAAAGGCATATTAGTTCTCAAAATTCGTCAGATATCACGAATGTGATTGATTACGTTTTGTAATACATCCGTCATACATCTCCAATACGATAATCTGATAGCAGGTCATTTCTCCATCTCTGATTCCCCATTAGACATTTCCCCATCGAATATTTCTTCGTCTAATTCACTTTCAAATTATAAAATAAATAATAATAAGTATTCTGGACCTTATTTCCAGGTTTGTGTTGTAAGAATCTGGGTAAAAATATATGGGGATGATTTGAATACCCTTAATAAACTAGTGACATTGATCGGGTAGTAATGTTTTTATATTTTCATCCGTTTAAAAAAATAAAATCTGGCTACTATCATCGTGTCATAGAGAAGAAATTGATCGTTATTTAGATCAATAAGAACTAATTCTCCTAATGTTAAAGGATTTGATGGGGAGGGGGGATTACCACGATGCCTGATTCTTAATAAAATTTTTTTTCATACCCGGCAGCAAAGACAAAGCGGCTAATATTGCTTTAGATGAAGGTGGGATTTGAGAATTAATTAATGAAGCGCAACTCCAATTTGACTAGTTCCAGTTTTTTTTATTTTGTCTATAATTATCTTAGCAGTGATTTCTGCTATATTCGGTATGTGTGTTCATTTTTTTGGAAAACGACTTCATTATTTTTAATACGACATTAGTCAGTATTATCTTTTATACATTTCCAACAAGTTTTATCTTTTTCAAACCGATATCCTGTATGCACTAATGAAACTGTCTCTTCAGTGAACTTCAATATTGTTCTCTTAAGCCATAATAAATAATGTATAATTTAAATAAAACTAACTAACACTGAACTATCAAATCGTAGCTGAACGCTACCACAATGCTGTTACCTTCCTGTGATCGGTATAATTTTTATTAGTACCGGTCACGACGGCTGAAACTTGAGTGCGCAAAAACTATATTTTTTACCTGAAAGATCGGAACTAGTTTGGAAACATGAGATTAAATATATAACTGATTTTTGTACACCGATAATAACAATTGAGTTATGAGCGATAATAGTGCACAGATAATCATTAATAATGATTAATGAGTATAGACAATGTTATTTAATTACCATATGTTAATATTTGCAAACTATGCGTCGGAAGGTACAAGTGTTCTCAATCGAGTTGTCTTTTTGGTATTTGTAGGCAAACTAGTACTGGCCGTTGCGACTCACTCGGACGACACGAATTTATCATTAGTTAATAATATATTATATCATAAAAATGTTCAATTTTACATTTTATAATCTTAAAATTAATTGCACGGTGATGTTAAACGGACGGAAAAATGACCGAAGCGGAAATCATGACGGGGAAACGTCAGACGGAGCATAAACCGAAATATATAAAACATTGTTGTTGATATTAAGTATGCGAGTATATTACACAAATAGTCTAAACTTCGACAATCTCCAAAACTAAATTATCTTACAAGTATATCTTTTACTTTCTGGATATTCGGAAAACTCAAAAACGTTATACCTTACTAATATTGTTTGGCTTTTTCTCGAAATGTTATAAACCAAACAATCAATAAATATGGTATGATAAGTGTTGAGTAATATATTATTACTTATTATTTGAAAAAACACAGATATTATATTTAATGAAATTTCAAATTATTAATATAAAAAATACAATACATTTAATGGAAAGAGACAATGATACTCGTCTCGAGTATTTTCAATTTATCTACGGCCATTACTTGTAATTATTAATTAAATCAGAATCAGTTATCAAGAAAAAGAAAATAACTTTAAAATTAAAATAACCTCCACCATCATTACGTTGTAGTTTATTTTCAAAGAGAATAATTTTTGAATAGTCTAAATAAACAATGTCGAGTTGAATTTCAAACTCAATCGCGGTATAATTAAAACTAAAAGTTTTTTTTTCTTAAGTATGGACCCTAGGTAAAAAAGCTTTAAGTATTAAAATCAATATAATTATTATCTATTACATTATTTCTATAACACATAAATAATAAAATATCTGTTGTATAATTAGTAATTACAATTTTATGTATGGACCACAGGCGTATCGTGTCATTTTACGTTTGTTTTGTTCCTCAAGACACAATTAATAATTGTCCCTCTAATGGTCTAATGTATAATTAAACGAATTCCAAAACAGTCTTATGTATTCGGTAGTCCACTGTTTGATACTTGAACTGTTGTTCTGTCTTACATTTAGTATCTAGTATCTGGTATCTACGTATGCTATATTCAGTCACTGTGTTAGGTTAAATAATATGGTTATAACTTATATGTGAGTGTGTGATAAATTCTTAGTCGGTGTTGGTCGTAAACTGTTTGAATAACTAATTTTAAATCGTATCCTCACTCCTTAGTGGAACGTTTAGACTATATTCACCCGTGTGTAATATCTTATTATAGTCCCGGGAACGCTTTTGCGTCTGGAATGCGATTTCAAACCCGACACATTATCGAGTGTTATTATTATTTTATCAGCGGACTACGACGTTATTGGTTTTTCGGATTCAACTACAGTCTTACTCCCATCGTTGGATTTAATTTCGAAACGTTTTTATAATATTTAACGTCAAATATAATCACTATCCTTCTCTAATAATTTTATTGCGGCATTATCGTAATGGTACATAAAAGTTAATAGGATTCAGGAAGTAATTTTTTTCAGACCATCGTTATCTATGTACTTAAATAGATTTGCACCGAAAATCTGTTCACTAATGTATGATAATTATAAGTTCTAGTTTTAGTTTTTCGAGTTATACTTTTAGCCGATAACAAGTGTATGCTTCAGTGGTTCCGTTAAGACATTTCCGCCGTCAAAATTTCGAACATCTTCTTCACACTAAGAAATATTACAGAATATAAATAATTGAGTTAAGCTCTCGCGTCGATTATAAGAAAAAAAAAGTTGGTTTTTCTCGTAAACTATATATACGTAGGTAACGTTCATCTTTTACAATTCTTTTGACCTTTACAAACTGTGTGAACTGTGGCGCGTACCTACTAACGTTTGAAAACGATAATTTATTTTCCATTGTATTTACTCTGTTCGGTACGAGAAATCAAAATATTAATACAGTTTTTGTTGTACAACACTTGAAACTGCTGCTCGAACAGTTGTGTACCTACTCGGGGCTACACTATGTATAAAATATAACGTCGACGCGTGGCGTTACACGGCGATAAACGTTTTAGCCGAAATCAAAAAAATATAAACTGTGCTCTCGACCGTTAACTGTACCGCGCAAACGAATTGCGCAATTTCGCTCGAACTGGAGAAACAATACATTGTATTCCATATACGACTCGGGATATTTTATATACCATATTATACACATATTGCAGACGTCAGACACCACGTTCAAAATGTAATCAATCTGCGTTCGGAAAGAGAGGAATTCTGCCGTGGACACATTTTTCTACCGCGGGGAGGGGGAGGAGGGCAGCGCGGTACGAGTTTTTTCATAGAAATTTGTCACGATTTTTCCTACCGTTGCTACAGCGCTTTAAACACTCGTGCGTGGTTGTGCAAAACAACAGTGATAATATAAACACACAAGTCGTGCTTTTTACTCACAATATTGTAATCCATAAGCGTCAGTGATCTACACGGAACATTTGTTATCCGTTTAGACGTAATTGATGAGAATGCTTACCTGAAATAAGAACACGGCATGATTAAATTCTAAAAAAAACGTTTATATTCTATAGTCCACGACACAAGCCGTTTTTTTCGATTGCTTCGCCTTGACCCCCTCAACGCGAGTTCAGTGACACTTATAACGTATATACCTATAGTGTTTATACATTTGTTTGCGGAGAAAAAGTCCGTTAACGGTACACGATATGATATAATAACAGTAGCAAGTATACGCACTGCAATAACGAAGAGACTTTTTTAATAAGTTTTGATGAACCATTTATTTTTGAGACTATGATCCATTTACGGTGCATAAAAAAAGCATAAAAAAAATGTATTTTCTGTGGACAAGTATTGAGAAATACCTTTTCTTTATTAGCGGCTAACATTTTTTATTATTATTTAATTGTGCTTGCAATACAACACAGTTCTGAACGAACAAAAACAATATCATCGAAATGGGATTTCATGTTTATCAGTAGACCACGGATTATATGCATTTGCCTATCTGCATATGCAATTGCATATGATCGCCTTTTTTACCGAGTGTGCATATTTCATTGATTCGGGATGTAAATGGCATACGAGTATAATCGTATTTTTATATAAAAAAACGCACTGATTATACGTATATGTTAAAATGTATACTACATAGACATGCCAAGGAAGCATTTGAAACCTCGTCAATACTATACATGATTTAAATCTGATTTATACATATTTTTCTAAAATACCAGAACTAATTACAAGTCTAGAAGCAAGAAATTTGCAACCACACAATTCATTAAGAGTTATGGAGGAATTATTGACAACAGCATCTGAACTGCCTAACTTTTTTTCAGAAAAAATCAAAACGAAGATTACTCGATTACTGAACAAAAATCCCGGCTATGATTCCTTAAGTGTGATCGACGCTTACATTAATGGCACAAGTACTGTACTTCCCAATTCAATAACGAGTAATATGGCTTCTAAGTTTAAATACTGTCCTGTGATGTTGAACGGTCATTATCTGCATTCAAACTTATTTTGGATGATAAGCGCCATAGTTTTACAATGGACCACTTGGAGCAGCATCTAGTAATATACTGCTACAAGAACTACAGTTCTAAATAAATATACATAAATGTTATATAATAATTAATAATTATTAATTATAAATTATAATAATGATTATTTATTAATAAATGTCATCATCATCATTTTTTCATATTCTCTTTTTAATTTAATTTTTAGTGCATATTTTAACATAGTCTATGCATATTTCTGTATTTTATGCTGCATATTTGCATGCATATAATAGAGTATTTTCACTGCATATAATCCGCTGTCTATTTATCAGTATCGGTCATGAAAATTGATGGGGATAAAATAAATCACCTTCAATTTATTAATGAGTCATTTTTTACGATATCAGCGCCATTTACGATAACGTGCAAACCAATAACGGAACACAGAAAATATTGGTTGTCGGCCCAAACTATTCTTTGTTGTGATTCTACATATACGATACACGCGGTGTCGTCACCAACAATTTTCACTGAATTTGTTGCAATAACATAATGTTTCAAACACCGTGAATTTCGTTATATTTTGTTTTCATTTGATCCGTTTACACATTTCGTAGGTTCAGTTGTTTCAAAAGTTTTATGCGCCATTATGTTTATGATGTCCACTATCCACAATTAGAGGATAATATTTCGAATATGAATGGTAGGTACTTTTGGAAGTTGATTTTTCGTATGTCCAAGATTTTTTATTTGATTTGTTTTTCAGAAATTAACAATTTAAGACTACAAAACGCAAGTACAAGTGTAACTCGATAATAAAATTCAACACGTAATTGCCTAAGCCATTTAAACTATATATAATATATATACATATACATTTATATATTTATATATATATTATATATATATATATATATATATATATATATATATATATATATATATATATATATATACGCTGTATTTATCAGGTGCCTCCACCAGCGTCCATCCTACATCGAGAATTACATTAAATGTAAAGTATTTTTTTTTTGTAAATCAGAATATGATAATAAGAAATTTGGACTTATTATATTATTAATTTATTGCGCAGACGGGACAAATAATTCGCAGGAAAAATAATCCCATGTAATATATAAATATATTACCGTGTATAACTTGTAGTATATTTTCAAAATGTGTTCAACTCGCTACCGACGCGACGATTTATCATTGTTTTGAAAATTAAAATAATAACATGACACAAAAGTACGTTCGTCTTGTGCACTACGGTAGGTGAAGTGAAATGAGCGGTCACATTCCACCGTTAGCCTTTTATACAACCGTATCCCGTTCATATATATATATTTTTTCTTCCTTTCACGAACATCCTCAGTGGCTTATTATTAGTTTTCTGTTGCGCTCAAGGCCATCATTTGCCGTCGTAATGTAATACGTCCATTAACTTTGTCATCGCGTGGTATACGTAAACAGTTTTCATTTTATTTGAGATTATTTTTGTCATGCATTTTTTTTTCTAACTATATATCATATTATTTATTGTACTATTTTTTTTATGAGATTATGATACACGGCGATTTGGAGCCTATTTCCGTAGATACCCTAACGACTGGCCGAAGGAAATCGAAATAGATATTATTATTTTCTCCAAACAAAAAGAACAAAACGGAGAGAAAAAAGAAAATCATTTTTCAATTCGACGGTCCTGTCGAGTAGTACAGTAAAAATGTATGTGAAAACGTCGCAAACACATAACTGACATTAAACGTAATGCGATTTCGAAGTAGAATTTTGCAAGAAGTATTTTACAAACTCCAGTACCTACACAAAAATGACTATACGACTTTATCACCAACATTTTTTCTGGGCATGATACACAACCGTTAAAATCAAAAAAGTGGAAATGTAAATTAAAAAAAATATTATCTATTTAGTTAGTAAAAAAATTACTCGATAACACAAGGATGTTAAGTTATAAGTTAACAGTAAAAATGAATAATAGATTTATCTCAAATATAGTAATTGAAGTTTTATATATTTTTGAATAATTAATGATTTAATTATTGCTTCTTGGGTCCCATGGAAAACATTAAAAATAATTGTACTCTTATTAATTTTTAAGCGAAAACTAACCGTTTTTTAAAATATGTATCATACTGGTGCACGCACTAAGTTAAGTATTTACTTATGCGTAACTATTTCTTTTATTTTAAACGTAAAAACTTCAATTGTATTTTATACTAAGTATTCACTGAACTGATTATTTTCCAAATTAATGATTATCTAACGCAGTAAATCATCCAACTGTGTTTCTGAGTTTTAATAAATTAACTTTTCTCGAAACTTTACCTTCATAATAGTCAAGGATCATACTATTAAAATCTGATTCACTTGTAAACTCGATAGTGAAAAAAAATAAATATGAAAACGAATTCTCAACTATCGCGATTACTCTGTACCTACGCATCTGATACGCTTTTGATAGAAGGTCAAATAATGAATTATGACAAAAATGGTTAAAACCTTTTGGTCTACCGAAGCGTCAAATACGGCTGTCTACACCAATTATTAGACTTGAGTATTATTTTTTTTAAACAGTGGTGTGTACAGAATTTCTAAACTGGGAGGATGAATAAAGCCTTTTAATATGTTCCTTATGGATGATCAAAAATCAGATATAATACAAACTTTAAATTGGATGTTTGATTGGCATTAAATAAAATTTAAGTGTATTATCAAATTCTGAAGATAGTGAAAGATGATACTCGTGGAACATTTTTAACATGGAAAATGTCCTTCCTAATGGTGAGCACACGGAAAAAACATATTTTGTAATAATGTTTTAATAATGACGTATTTACATAAGAGGAGAGACATAGTCATAGCAGATCAAAACTAAATCCAATATTGAAGTTTCCAATCAGAGAGTATTTTCATGATTCATAATATAATAATAAATTATTATGAACATCGAAGTTCTGAATGAAGATGGGAGGATGAATAAGGAATTGCAAACAATATTGCTTTAATGTAGTAGAAATATACAATACATATAATATACATTATTTTTTTTGGAATTTTATTTTGGTTATTTTCTTTATTATTATTTTTTTAAAATTGTATACTTTTAATTATATTCATAAAATTTCGCATACAATATATTTGTAATTTTAAATTATCAAAAATCACACAACAATTGAACACGAAATATCCTAGACCCCCTTTAAACATATAAAACTTTTGTAAAATACAGGGTGTTCCAAAATGATTCATCCGATTACGAACTGATATAGTTCGGCAACGGTTAATCGCAGGTTAATGACCAATTTATTAATGGAAAGATTAGATAACTATGTTTATTTTAAGTTATCTAGTTGATAAATTTGGCAAAGAATGGAAAGATTAGATAACTAAGTTAATTTTAAGTTATCTTGTTGATAAATTTGGCACCGTAATGGTTAGTGAACTAGGAAACGAATTATTGAGTTTTCATCGATTGCCGATAAGTCGCGCTAATGTGCAGTTTAGTTCCAACAAGATGGAGCACCACCCCATTGGTCCTTAGAATTACGCAAATTTCTTAACGATCAGCTACCACAGAAATGGATCGGTCGCTGTAGTGGTAATGACGCTACATTTTGTCCATGGCCGCCCCGTTCGCCGGATCTTACGATCTGTGATTTTTTTCTCTGGGGTTTCATAAAAAGCATTGTTCATGTACCTCCCCTTCCAAAAGATCTTGACGAATTGAAAAGTCGCATTACAGACGCCATCAACTTGGTTACAGTCGACATGCTTCAACAGGTTTATGAGGAATTTGAATATCGCTTGGATGTGTGTTGTGAAGTAAGGGGGTTCACATTGAACATTTATAAGCATTGTACCTAAAACTTAAAATAATCCATTAAAATGTAAAATTAATTCTAACATGATTAATCAAATTTTACAATTAATATGATTTTTTGAAATCGGATGAATCATTTTGGAACACCCTGTATAACATTTGTGTCAGTCCACCCTCACGGTTACAGTATATGTATACGACGAAGTTGAAATTAAAATTTAATTTTAATCCAACATGGAATCAGATTTAATAAGCGAAAAACAAAGTGTAACAGGAGCGTATTTGAATCAGTTAATAACAAAATAATGACAAAATCGTAATACATAAAGAAGCAGCAGGCTGTAACAGTGTCTTGTGGTCAAGAAAAGTTACTAAAGATATCACCGTAAAATAAAGGGTTAGACCAATATAAGTGTACTTAAATCGTATGCATGTACATGATGTCCGTGGTACGCATGTCCTGTCACCGCAAGACCGTATGAAAACTGGTGTACTCGTATACAAAAAACCACTACGCAATCCATCAGGTTCGGATACTATTTGTGTACCTCAAAGCTTCAAACTCGGTACACAATAACATAGTCTACATATTATATAGTCCTTCTTGAGCAACACGTAGTAAATTTTCCTTTAACTTTATAAGCTCAGTAGACCCACCGCACAAGTGATAGGAATGCTGCGGGCAGTGGGTGGGTAGGTGTGGCGGTGAAGCTGCTGACAATAAATTAATACTTGACAGAGTCACCCTTACCTATATAGTTTTATATTTTATTACATAATTTTGTACACTCACCACGCTGTATATTATTATACGTTCCGGGAAGCGTGAAATCAAAATAAGGAAGGAAAATAAATTATAATATTATTATCAAAATATCCGAAAAATAAATCAAAAACACGGGTATCGTTATAGTTGATGGATCGAATAGTATCTATACTCGGCCGGATATTATTGCGATCAGACCCTTGTCTCGGACAATATGTTTCTTTTCACGAAATAGGGCGACATTACCAATCACGCACGGGTATTCAACTTGTATCGATAGCGGTGAAAAAACGTAACAAATTTTTGTTTTTTTACGTTTTCATTTTTGTCGTAAATATTTGATCGATTTCTATACGTCTGTTACGAAATAGTTGTGTACGTCAATGGAACTACAATAATATAATAAATTGGTTTATTTACTCTACGTATGTAATACGTATATTTTTTAATAAATATACTATTATAAAATAGGTATTGTTCATTTACAAATATATATGGGGCTAACATAAGCAATGTCGTGGTAAGCGAAGGTAAGGATTTCTGTAATTTTTTTTATATCGATATTTCGGTATGATATTTTAGATCAGTAGGAGTCGGGGTACGGTTATTTCGCTGTATTCGATATTTCATTAAAAAAAAAAAATATATATATATATATAAATGGATGTTCGATATCTTTCAATACTATCTGTATAATCGGTATTTTCGGTTAACCGTTTTAAAAAAATTTATAGTACACCGTACTCGTATTACCTTCACCCGTTTGCGAATGTAACATTTTTGAGAACTCTATTCTTTTGTTGAGTCCGCTAGAATCACATCGCACGACCCGTACGATATTTAAAATAATCATTGCCACGACGGACGATCGGTTTTTCTGACGGGCAGTCAGAGCAACAAAATTCTTGTTCGTGTTTAATGTTATGCACATTGCGCATTCGTGAGTTCTGCTCGTCGATTGCGGTCTGCAGGACGTTTACCGACGGCGCGTCAAAACGAAACCCGATGATGCACGTTGTGATAATCTGCTTTTGGAACGTTTTTATTTCGTACAATATGTTCGCATGGCGGTGGTTCGACATTTTTCAGTTGGTTGTACAAAAAATATCACCCACCAACCACAAAATAACGTTTGAAAACTATATTTTCGTCATTACATTACTTATGAAGTATAGATACGTGTAGTCATTGTATCCGTAATCATTTTGTTTACACAATTATTCGGTCGTCATAATACCATCATGTACATACTACTTACCTGGCAGGTCATCGTTTGCGCATTGCCCGCGAAAAAGTAATCGACCATCGTTTACGCACCAACATACTCGTAAGTAGGTTCAGCCGTATGGCTGCAGACAAGTAATATGGTTGTATTTAGTATTTCAATGTTGCTTGAATTACGTGCGTTTTTAATTAAAGCGAAGTAAATGAATAAAAAATAAAATAACTGAAAAAATATGTACTACGTACAAGTTTAGGTACATTTCAGCTGCTAATCTGGTCGTATAGTTGAGGTATCTATACAGATATATTTTAAACAGAAATACCTAGGTATATAGACAAAATTAAATATTAGATACAAGCGTCAAATTTTAAGCTTGAAGTGAAATGAAAATGAAATATACAACTTGCAGTGTAATTCATATGCTGATGCGCAACTGATCTGCGATAATTTGACGTTAAGTAATCGGATAATACGCAAGCGATGCGCAACTGACTTCAAAAATGTCCAAATTAACAATAGCAATGCGCAGACGATTTACGGCTGCTTACCCGCTACAGAGTACTCGTATTTTCAAAATAGCATCAACCACTAATTTTTTTCCGGGGCTTCAGTGAACAACAAAATACAACATCAACTGGTCGTTTGTAATTTTATCTTCGAAAACATAAAAAATCCTTTTATAATTACTATTATTACGTTTTGTATTAAAATTCAAACGCAGACTTCGACCAGCGGCCGTGTTCAACAGCACCTATATTCGAGCGTCACGGCGGAAAACAAAAAATAATAATGGTCGATACACAATATTATACGTATTTTGTTCCCTCTCAAAAGGATTAAACCAACTGTGACGTTGCCATGACATAAACGTGTGTAGGAAAGTCATTCGCCATGTGTGTACAGTGTACGGTTCCGTGACATTCCCACAAACTGTAAACAGCTTTGATGTTCGGCCGAGTCGAGTGTATTGCCGAGAATAAAATATTGCAGCTCAAAACCCGGACAACGTTGAAAATGTCATACAAAGTAGAAAACATGAAATGAAAATGTCGAAAGGTGTGGTGCATCGGTCAAGTGTAGGTGTGGTGCATCGGTCAAGTGTCACCTGAAAATGACTGCTGCACTTTGTACAGATCCCAAAAGCTGCAGTAAACTTTGTTCTTAGACATTTCCCCTCCTTACCTCCATTTATCACTCATTAACCTCTCGTTCGAATATAATATATGTTTGTCACGGCCGCGCCCTACTTGAAATTTAATCTCGCGTACTTAATCTGCAGCTCGCGACGTATACGTCAACTCTCTGGAAGCGGGACGTTTTAGTTCTCAATATTAAAAATGTACGCATTATATTTTATTATATTTATGTACGTCTTAGTTTTTTTATTTTTCTTATTTTTTCTTCGTAATATAATCTAATAAATTGAACATTATTTTTAATAAGAACCTAAGGTCGACTTTGATAGTACAACCACATATTAAACTCTAGCCAACAAAATAACTTTCCATTAACCCAAGTTTTAATTATTATCATTTTATTTTCTTTATATACGAACTAGTACTTCTTTCCATTCTTCTTCTTTTCTTATTCTATACAAAAAAAAATAAACTTCTATTAAGACTTATAAATTACAATGCATATATTAAAGTTTTAGTACACAATAGTATTATTATTTTTAAAACGATTAAAATAATGTGCATGGTATAATTTATCGGTTTATTTTATTATACTCTGAAAAAGACCCTTTCACAAGAACTTGTTAGGAAAAAAATTTCAATTTTATGAACATTTTTATTGTAAAATAAATTACAACATAGTTTTGGGAAATTTATTTGAAGACATTATACACATTACGTACTATAAATGGTCACAGATTAAAAAATATATGAATGTAGAATTTTATCAATTTAATATAATTGCACGGATCAAAGCTAAATGGTAAAATTATTTAAATTTGGTACTCCTGAAGCTGTACTGGAATTGTACTGGAAATGGTGATAGTAAAAACCCCTCACAATTTGTTGAGTACTATACTTTACTATATGTATTATCCTATCCTGATACGTGTTTATTGTTATAAATTTATTATTTTATAATATTTATTTAAAGCATGTAATAATATATACATATTATATATCGCCGAATAGTATGCCACATTGAAAGCTATCACTGTCAAACGGGTTAATCTGCTTTTTATTTAGAAAATATTTTTTATTCCAAAATGCTGTACTAAGCACGACGACTAAAATTATTTTCTTAATTTTCCATTACAATACTATATGCCCGAACATAAACTATCATTTAATATTTTTATTCCTCAGGATTGATTTCCTTAGGGTGATAGCAACAGTTGAAGTCGATTTAATTTAATTTGTGAGACATAACTTACCTACTATAACTAAACTATTATATCAGTTAAGTAACATTATTTTTTTAAATCCGAAATACTTAAAACATAAATAAAGCCCGGTTTCACCGATAATAATACTATTTAACTAAAAATACAAAATATATTTTTTTTAGTTACCTCAGTCAAAATTATGGATTACTTGTAAGAAACGTAACCTGTAATGCATAGGAGAAAATACTCTTTTGTATAATATAAGTAAATCTACGTGCTGTTGACCATCTATACGTAGTTAGTAAATGAAGAGACTACTGATGCTGCTGTTGCACTGAACTTGAGACGCAAGTACAAAAACGCATAAACCGTCAGTTCAAAAAAGTTCAAAAACTATATTACATATTATTATTATTATGCGTTATACTATGTAATATACTCAAACACACACTCACATTGTAATTCAATGAACTGTGTAGTTTTACACCCATTCTTGTCATAATATAGATATACCTATCAGGTAGGTCCAACCTATAATATTATGTATCTGGGTTCTGGACTTATTTCGTGTATTGATAATTTTGGTATACAAAAATAATTCTGCAATTAGTTAAAACGTTTTTATATGCCTTTTCGTTACTTATGTGACTACGACCTACAGGAATATTTACGTCATTATAACATATTTTTTTACATATTATATTTATACATACTGTATTACTGAAATGTAAAAGTTTTATTCGTTATACTATTGATACGAATGAGCCAGTTAAAAGGTTACATTCAAAATGAATTGTTTTATTACAAAATTATGAATATTTTATGAATTACAATAATTTTCATCAATGAGAACATGGCTTTGCCGGTTTTTTATGAGTAATGTAACATACGAATATTACAATGAACAGTAAAAATATGTAACCGACAGCCAAATACACCCGAACGGTTTTTACTTGTTGATCATACTCGTTGAATCTCGGCTGTGTTGGCTTGTCGATATAATTAAATGATTCTAAATCATCAGTCCCATCTATTTCATCATTACCGGGCTGTAGATGCTTTTCTCTGAAATTCTCTTTCGTCGTACTCGCATGATATGAATCACATACGACTTCCTCAGTCATACCTCTACTGGTTATGAACATATCGTCCGGGATCTGAACAAAGTCCTCTTGCAGAATTTTTTCAGATTTTATTTTTTGGCTTTTGACAAACCTGCAAGTATGAAATAAAGCAATATAAATATATATAATAATTATTGATGTCGTCCCTTTTATCATTTTTATTTTATTGCTTCATAATGAAAACCAATGGACAACCGTATGTCCACATTACATAGTGGTGCTGTGTAAAACTGATTCTTCCGGAATACTTTTGTTACCTTTTGTCTTGATGACTGACTGTCATATTTCTGTAAAAACCGGAATCGGTCTGCGTGTCCACTATAACGTCCATTCTGGCCCGGTCACTATTTCCTATGTAGCCGATTGGAGCGCAGTCGCATAGTCGAAATACGTTGACAGAAATCAACAAAAAATTGAAAACGTTAGCCAACATTTTGAACAGTACGCCGTAGAATAATTAATAGGTGTATGCTTTTATGATGGATAATCTAACAGCGTATATTAATTGCGTATATTATATCAAACGAAATATAACTGAAACGTTTTTTACCCTACAATTACCTTACGCGACGAGATGAGAATAATCAATTCAATAGCGAATAACGTTAAATGCTGATTTAAAATGAAAAAAACATTATTCTCTCAATTCAGGTCTGTATGGTTCATTTTTTTGTTATCTTGTTGAAAACCCATTTCGGGTAGTAACCGTTGTAATGGCCAGAAACAGTTTAGTTTAGTTTCAGTTTAGTTAACACAAACGTCTTTTGAAGAATATTTCTTACTGTTCTAAGCTTCAATATGCTCATGTTTCATGGTAATATCAAATCGAAATAACAATACAATTTAAGATGTTTACACATATATTACATTTGGATATGCTGTTACACAATAACGGGCTACATATGTTCTTCTATATATTTATATATTAAACTCTCAGTAGTCATAACCTACGGTGATGAATTTGTAAATGAAAATTTACTCGAGTTATAAACTTATTATAGATAATAGTTAACTCGAAGAAGTCAGAAAATCAACTCTTTCATAGTTTTTGAATTGAACTAAGTCATCTGTTAATTGGTAAATTATAAATTGAACCAGTTAAATATAAAAAGTCATAAACATAAGTAAAGGTTAAGTATAGCTTCTACGATGTACATACATAATAATGCCTATTATGTTTGTATTTAGTACAATTTTTGACAATACCATAACATAAACAATTAAAACGATTACGTATAAGTATTTTTTTCTGTTACTCTGTAAGCAATAATGAAAAAGTAAATACTTTTTTCAAGTTAAATTTGTATTATTGAATAGTATTGGTCACAATGGCTTATTATTACCCGACTACGGATTTACGTCAGGTTATAAATATAATATACATAGTTTCATCTACAAAACGTAGTTTGCGAACGAACGTCGCAACTGGTACACACAATAGACATTTAAACTGTATATTATATAGACAAATTAAACCCAATAATACCTATAGATATTGAGCGTTATAAGTTATAACAGAAACAGACCTATTTTCGACTTATAAATATATAATTTTATCAGCGCAACGAACGTATGGGTACGTCGAACATGATAAGATAATATAATTTACTCAATTATCTACTTAAACAAATAACCATACAATATAATATATAAATTAAAAATGAAAAAGTGGTAAATTTATTAGAAGTATACTAGTCATTCATTTTGCAAGTAAATTCGAGGCCCGCAAAGTCTGAAAAGAGTTACCAAGGGGCCAATTTTATCTACAAATATTAACTGTGGGTCAACTGACCTCCTAACCAAAACCCCACACCATCCCCTATATTCGCCCCTGGCACCATCACAAGTAAAACATCATTGACAAGAGCGTCTGCAAATGATAGGCGAACAAATATCATGTGTATTATTGTAAAATGTATATAGAAAATAGAAAGAAACACAAACAAAAAAAAATACATCCTGTTAAAACCCATACATTCCTTGTTTCTCTTAGAATTTAAAATAACTGACATTTTTATAGACTAATACAGAAATATATTTTCAATAATTGTTAACAAAATTGAATTATAAAATATTAATTTTTATCTATTTAATTACTATCAAATGCTGAATCACTAAGTTTCTAATAACAATATCACAACTTTTTCAATGATATTAAAAACTACGCAATTAAACTCTTCGCTAAAATCCATCAAATGCCAAATAAACAACACCAAAGAAACTAGGACAATCCAAATACTTGCGATCTTCGGTACCGTACTTAATCGTTTTTTATAGTTGAATTCTATCGTAAATTCGGTTTTCCCTATTTGCTAAAGTTATTTTCTGATGTCAGTGTAGACTGGAACTACGTCATAGTTTATTCATCCCTCACGCAATGTCTGGTAGTTTTGAATGGTGAACACCTTATTTTCATCTGCAGACAACATGTTTTCTTTTTTTCACAGTTTCTAATATTTATTTGACTTAACACTAAACGAACACGGTATTACGATGTCGTCCGTTAAATAATTTTGTTCGACTGACGGACCCATTGAAAGAGTGAATTTATGATTTCGCTCAGCCTAAGTCCACTGTTATCTCTCTTGTTTTTATTTTAATGAGCGAGACATGGGGTTCAAATGTTTTATTTATTATTGTTATTATTATTATTTGCTTTTAACGAAGGTCCCCTCCTTCCACCATCTGCGAACTCAACATTTTTATTTGCATCCACAAAGTGCACAAATTCCACTATTCCATTATAGTACGTCATTAATTATTCTTGAAAAACTAGTTTGAACAGGTAAAAACTGATGGCAATTGAAATATTCGGTACGGTTAATATAAGCTGTATGTCCGTATAAAACATTATTTATTCAAAAACATTTCAATTTGAGCCGAGGGCATAAAAATTATACACTTCAAACATATTTTAATAACGATTCATCCATAAGGATAATAATATGCACGCAGCGTATTACAATGCGTAGATCGGGGAAACACGATCAACAATTCCATAGAACACGTAAAATATTGAACGTACTGATAAAATATTAACTAAAATAGGTATAGTAAATACAATTGAATATGTGTAGAAGTGGGTCAACAAATTTAATTTTATATATTATTTTTTGTGCATGGTTACAAAAACCACGTTCTATATGATATAATAGTAGCCGGGATGTTATTAGAAATGTCATCTCGCTAATAATATTATGGTGTATAATTCCATTATAGCTTTAAACTTGGTTCGAAAGTAAGCGGAAGAATAACGTTTTGAAACGTTTATTTTAATACAATCTATATGTCCGTGTGCACTGTGACGTGGGTAATTCTTTCGGCTACATACATAAGTGTATAGGAACATATTACGCCGTGTTACATTAATATCAGAGTTGTTATGTTTTAAACATGTTTAAAACATGTATTAAATATTTTTGTTTTAAACCTTTTGTTTAAAACAGTATAAAATACAGATGTTTAAAACAATTATTTTTTATCTCATTGAATGGAAAAAATATTATACCAAAGATTAATATTTACAAAATCTGTGAGTACGTATTTACATAATCTACCGTGACAACCGTTGTTGAAAATTATTAATTTATCATCCACCACAGTTATCATTTTTTTGATGTCTAATGTCAATCTAACTTAATTCCAAAATATTACATGCCTATTGTTAAGATCAGTAAAAGTGTATGAATGTAATATATTTTTTTTTATATGATAGACGATGTTATTTTACAAATTCTATTATTTAATGGCATGTATCACATATTTTTATTAAACTTGTCGAATGCATGAGCTATAAACAGTACATGGTATATTGGGTTGGTCAATAAATAGAAATTAAGTTGTTTTTAACTGTTTTAAACAGTTTAAAACCCAAACAATTTATTTCGTTAGAACATTATTTTAAACAGAAAAAAAATGTTTTAAACAAAAAATACAGGAACTCTGATTACTATACGGTGTGCGCAGGGACCTGAAGTTTCCTTAGATGCGCTTTTCACGTCCTTCCGAGCTCCGATTGACGTCAATGTTCGGCGCCGAGTTCACAGTCCGTGTGATTATCGGCATCCGTGAACCTGTCGAGGGGTGAAAAAAATCCGATTAAACGCACGGCGATTTATTTAAGGACGCGCGTACCTGTATATGCAGTACATAGTATTGGGAAAATCTGCGATTTGCGCTAATCAAATGTCCACTGCGCGGCGCGCGCAGCTGACAGACTGCCGACAGGAACACGGCGACATCATTAATATTGATTGCGTAATCCTCGATATAGCTTTATTTTCTTTTTTTTTCCAAAGCAGATTTGAATAATTCGCGATTCGAACACTCGTCACGAGTCGAATGTAAATCGTTGGCGTGAACGAAACGACGACTTTCGTTCAATAATAATAATAGTACGTAAGTACACTGACAAACAAACGAAATGAAATTAAATCGCATTTATCGCACTGTCTTATAATTAATACATACGCGACGAATAAACCAACAGATTACATAACAGCCATATTTATTCGTACCGTCCACAGCCTTTGGGACGCACAAGTCCAATACGAGTGCGAAAAAAATGCGTATACTTTCGCATCCGACCGTTTTACGGGGGAAATTTTGCATTTTGCATATAAATAGATATTTCAAAAGTTATACGTCTGCGACTGAATGGTACACGCGTTTACTCAAAAGTCGTGTTTCGCAAAAACTTTGGAGAAGAAAATATGTATGAAATAGCTGCAATGTCATACATCGTGTACGGCAAAATATGTACGAACACACGGTTGTCATATACGTGCATTATTTACATAAATAAATAGGTTTTTAAATAAAAAATATCAGAATTTACTTTCGCGAATACGTTACGTTCTGTATACAGGGTGTCCCACGTGGATTTACGATACGGCCATATTATGTCCCCCGCAGAAATATTATAGCGTGATTAATTATTTTCATTATTAATCCACAAAAATAATCGATTACTTAATATTTTTATTTTTTAAATGATTCAAAATTCTACGTTTGTAATTTTTGAAAACAAATTTTTCATCAAAAAATTTAATTTTAATTTTGAAATTATTTGGAAATCATGACTGTTATGAAATTAACAAGTCAAATTAACGTCGATATTTTCGGAAAAATAAGCCCTGATAGCTGGATCTAAATTGCGTAAGAAAATAACGAGTCATTATTAATGACAAAATGAAAAGTCATTTTTTTTAACTTTTTCCAAAAACACACGATTTTATTTTTTTAAAAAAAATAATAATAACGTAGTTTTGGCCATGCAAGTTAAGAAGAAAAGAAAAAAACAAATAACGGATTTCGTTAATCTTGACTAACATCACACGATTTATCGCACTACCGCACAGTATATATCCCGTGAGACACCCTGTATACATCATAATGTAATATATTGCACATACTCGTACATATCTGATATTCCGATCCCGTGACAAGATACAATATATTATTATATTCACGCGTCGACGGATAAATGTGCAGTGTATCCTATAATACACTTGCATGACTTGTGTAAGACGACGGGTCTGGGTGGTATACATACATGTATATAAATACAAGCTATACCCGGAGAATTTTTATTTTTTTTGCTCTTTTCCCCCCTTTTCCCTAAAGCGATAAAACTATATTTTTCGCGGACCCGCAGGCAAGCCTGTATAGCGCGTGTTTGCTGTGAATATTAAACGGGTAAACATCCATAAGCTATACACACGCAGCGCGACGACTCCACCGTTCGATCGGAGTTCACGCTTTCCTGACGTTTAAAAGGAATCGCGCGTTTCACAAACAAAAATACCTAGGTTTACGTGGAAATACATCTCAGCCCCCGTAAGATGTCTGCGTTTCTCAGGGATTTTAAATTAATTTTCAATATTTGAATAGCAATATCATCCCTCCCTGCCTCCCGCTTCCACTCTCCCACTTTCCCACTCACTCTCTCGGCTTGTATAAATAATAGTATACGTTTATGTCGTTGAAATTATTTTGCCCCGTCAGGATGGCTTTGATGTGATTGTGTCATAAGTATTTTTTTGACTTCTAGGGACATTTCATTAACATTTTTCAGCATAATTTACTTGTCATCGTTATAATGTAAACACTTTTTATTTGGAAAATCATGCACGAATATTCCAAACGCTGAGAATTCATTTTCCGATATGTGGTTATGACTTTAAGATTTTTGTGGAGCATTAGTTAGTCTCCGTTGATGGTATAGACGTGTTTTGGTTCCAACACGTATCGATTGATTTAAATTTTAAAAGGACATAAAACCATCATGACTCGATATAACAGAATATTATTTAGAAGACAAAATGTTATCAAAAGCAAAGGAAGAATTTTTCCGCCATCCAACGTTTTTATTTCTTCCACACCATTAATGGACTTTTCGCATTACTGAGAATATTTATAAAAAAATGTTCCTTCGTTCTTTAATGCCTTATTGAATTAAATTAAAGTACTTCCTTATATTTTATATCAAGCGTTCTGTGTACCATAATAATATTTTCATATTTTTATTACACTGATAATAGTGTTCACGCAAAAGAGTTTTTCTCAAGAACTTTATAATCGATTACAAGTTATGGCCAATTATTACTGTGACGACACAGAATTATTTCGAAAATGTAGTTGAATATATTTATTTATTTTCGAACCGTTCCTAAAACTGTAAAACATCATAAAACTTATGTCGGACATTTCATTTCCGACGCATTTCGTGCATTGAACGTCGATTAAAATTTTATAAAGTTTGGTTGTTATCATCGTTTAACTATTTTTAAACAATTTTCAATTCTCAAGACTTATAAAAATAAACAACACATTTTCAATTTTAAAAATGCAATATTGCAAGTAAAAAAATATACGGGAAGAAAAGTCGATCTCTAGTGAAGTGGAAATTTGAATCTCTTTTCAGAATTTAAACCACTGTGTTTAACCAATCGTTTCGCAGAACGAAAAATATGTTTGTGCAAACGTGTACTTTTCTTATGTTGTTTTTACTCGCACTCGTTAACTCATTTACTTCCCATACAAACACAGTACTTAGTGCAAAACTGCAAACAACACAGCAGCTTCTGTACACAAATATTCAGTAAATTGTTGGTTTTGTTCCCGACCAATAGGTAAAAGAAAGGTCGTAATCGAACTTCAGTTTCATTGATCTGATGTTACATTTTCAAAACAATTACTATTTTACAAGCTTTTTTTCTAGGATGAGTAGATTAATCCAAATTTTATTAAGTAAAACTAGAGGTCTCTTGCATATCATTTTATTTTAACACTTACCTATATCATAGCGAAAACATTATATTTTCATTCTGGTGTTCTATTTTTAGTTTTTACAGACAATAGTACGAACGATTATTTCTATACGTGGATCGACATGAAATCATATGCAGTTATATATTTTTTTTTCACAAGAACACACTGCGCAATTATACAAAATACAAAATCGCCTGTTCATAAGTCCTTGAAAATTACAGCTCCCAATCCTCTTAATACCAAATACATAATTGTTTATAGCATGTTTTAATACATTATCTTACTTTTATTTTGATTTCAGTGACGTAAAGTATTTTTTATATTGCTCATATCTTGACCCGTAATATTACATTTTAAAGATTATATCGTACGCTCGAAAGTCTTGTTATATTTTTTAAGATTAATAAAAATAACAAAAAAATGTTCTATACTTCTATAGTTCTATCAAAGGGTTTTTGATGTAAGATTCTTGGGGAAAATACAAATTAAAAAATAATACAAAATTTAGGAATAGTTTAGGATACCAGCGTAAAAAAATAGGGTGCACTGACAATGCACGTTGCCATGGAAACATTACTCCATGAAGAAAATATTGCATAATATAATTTAAAAACAAATAAATAACATCCGATTTGATTTAAGAAAATTATTATTTGAGCACATATTATTAGCATCACAACAGCAGAAATTCATGACAGAATAGTATTTTATACGAATAAGTGCTTATACAATTACTTCAATGTTTTGGAAAATACAAAATACAGTTATTCTCTCGAATTTATTTATCTTTGTTCATTTCACAGTTACAGTAACTATACTATTTGCACCCCCATATGCGTTAAGTGAACTTAAATCGCAGCGTTCTTACTATGTCGGCAAAAATGATTACAATTTCATATTTGATATCGATTTATATTGTGCGAGTACATAAATATCAATATTATGCTGCGTATAAATATTTATAAGCCAACCGAAAACAAGGCGTAAGCTTTTATATGCAATTTGTGTTATTAGTGATTATTTGAATATTATAACTTGTTGAATATTGAATCACAATTGTATCAGTAGAAAATCTTGAACAGAGGAAAATATTATAACATTATGGTTCTAAGAAGGCTGATGAGTAACTGAAATAATTCTACGTATATATAATAATGTGCATGGGATATTCCATTATTAGTTATCATGAATCATAATTAATATATTAATTCGAAAATTAATCAAGGAAATGTTTAATGGTAGATTTCGACACTTATTGTTGCACACGTATTTTCTATTTCTATTTCTGAGCTATTGTTTCGTGTCTTATAAAATGTCCAAGCTTGACATTTGTTTTTAATTGACAGCAAAAAGTTTAATCAACGTTAAAAGTAAATAAAAGCACCATTTGATACATTTACAGCATAAAAAAAAATACATTTTTCTCATTCGATTGAAATTAATTGCAAGTTACTTCGTTAATAGTTTATATATTTCAACCGGAGCTAAAACAATATTGAACAATGAAATTGTAGGTCTGTAGAAGATTATCATCCCACGAGGTCCCGGTGAAGATACTGCTTTTTCGGTCACGGTAAATCCAGTCCAAGGACCGTTACGTACTTACTCCCCTTAGTGGTTCAATATTCCAAGGGAAATTATTATACGCCCATTATAGGACATTTGCATCCCAGAAATCGTTTTCGGGGGCAATAAATATCGTAGAAATATTGTACTCCCGGGGGGCATGCATTTCTAAGGGTGTAATTTGCCTATAAGACTGATACTATCGATACGTCTTACCTACCAAAGAATAACATATACTTTGTAATTTACTCTCTAAGCACCGAACATGGAGATAATTTAAAAGTGTTTTGAATTTAAATCAAACAATTACTCGTATACAGTCGCAATGGAAAATTTCAATCAGACCAAGCCAAAAGTTTTACCTTCAAAATCTAATTTTATTTCAAGACCAGTAGTATAGTGGATATTATTCTAAAAAAATTAAATATTTCGGCAGCTTCCCCCTCCTCAAATTGTATTTTTATTTTAAAATTATATTTTTATCAATTAAATACGTATTAAACTATCTCAGGTGACTCCAGAAGGCGCTTATAACGGATATGGTGTAGTGACCTATTATATGATTAACTCTCACTACCACATACCATGAAGTTCCATCAGTACGTGATTTCACACATGACTTGGAATCTCAATATTAGATAATTAAACGTATTTTATATTATTTAATTAATTTAACTTTTTTTTTCATATTGATATAATTATCACTTGTGCTTATTGTAAAAAATATATTTAAAGATTGTACAATCCCTTAAAAAAAGAAAAAATATGAATTGTCTATAACGTTATGTGTATATACTTCCTTTAAATTATTTTCTTACCGACAGTGGCACTTTTGTGGATTCTGGATCTGTAAAAACATGACACCGATCGGCTTTTGCGCGACGTATCACGTAACACGCCTCCGCTAAAATGTAGTAGAAGACTGTGCAATCGCCATCGGGTGGCTTTAATCTCCACAGGGATAACACCTATATCATACATACTCATGTTAACTTATGTCCTAGATACCCAGACGATCGATGGATTTTTAATACAAGGTCCACTACTGCATATTGATCTTGACCTGGTACCATATGACATAAAGTTAGTGTAGCGAGCTTTAATCAACGCACTCGTATCATATTATAGTGAGAGACAACGACCAAATTATTGTTTGCATTTTTTAAAACAAAAACATAGTATACATTATAATCACTCAAGCAAAATATGTTCGTTCTACTTTTTATCCAACAATCAACAAGCAGATCAGTCTCGTCTCGAAATTTCGTCTCGCGCAACGCAAATATTACCGTTATAACTAGGGCTCGGATTTAAATGCCCTAAAAATATCAAAAACCTTCCAAAACATGCATTTATGACCTAAAAACTCTAAAAAATGCGCTAAAAATATCAAAAAATTATTTATTAAATAAATTCAAATAATTATTAAAAAATTAGTAAAAAATGAAATTTTATTTGCATTATACTACAAAAAAAAAAATTAAAATAAAAAATGAATTAAAAATTAAATTACATATTTGAATTGCACTGTACGATTAGTATTTCTTTTAAGTTTTGAAATTTGAATGATCGACGGTTGTCTGCCAATAAGTTTTTATATACTGAAAATGACCTCTCAACATTAACTGAAGTGATATGAGTATACTTGAAAAATTTCATATCGTTAGGTGTTAAGTTTTCTGGAATAATATTTTCTTCTCCTTCTAATATTTGACATATTATTTTTATTTGATTAAAGCCTTTATTTTTATTTAAAACGTTGTCAAATTTTAAATTTACATTTTTTCCAATTTGACTTGGTGATTTTTTTAAAATATTTTACATATTATATTTTTATAATATAGTACTATACTATTATATATAGTACTTATATTTCAATGAGGTCAATTTTTTTAGTCATAATTCTAGAAATAGGTTAAAAATGTCCTAAAATATTAAAAAATACATTAAAAACGTCAAAAAATTTTCTAAAAAGTATAAAATCCGTTAAAAATGCAAAAAATGTTTGTGGTTAGAACACGGAGTACCTAAAACATATTTGTAGCTTGGAAAACATCGCGTAAGACATCCCAAAAAAAAGGTGCAAATGCATTGAAATCCGAGCCCAAGTTATAACCTCTGTAACGACGTTGTACAAAGACATTTCAAATGACTTTTAGAGTTTTTTCGAAAAAACAATAGAATGTTTATAATTATAATTATATTCGTTGCTTCAGGAATACACTGCTTTATAATATATATTTAAGTATATTTCAGTGGTATATTGGAAGTAGTATTACTTTGTTTGTTCACAGGTACATAAGGTTTCGGATAAAAAAAATAACAATTTATATATAATGTAACTTCGAGCATACATATTATATACGGTATGTATTTATTTGGAAAAAAAATGTGTTTGACAAATATAATATAATATTGTATTCGCAAATCATTTATGTATATATATATATATATAATGTTATACGAAATATTAAAACGTTCGCAAGACGGTGTATTATTAATTCAAAGGATGTTGTATGTTAATATAATCGTTTTACGTCAAGTTACAATTTTATTTATTTTATATTTTAAATCTTATTCAATTTTATAAAACACACAAACTGAATATCGAGTATAATATAATATTATGTATATGAGTATATTAATAGTTATAATAATAATAATAATAATAATAATAATAATAATAATGATAATAATAATATGCATGAAAGGCTATAATTTTGTTTTCGGGCTGCGTGCATTTCGGACCAAAGTTTTTATTAAATTCGACATCCCATAGTTATTTTACATTAATTTAAAACTCAAGGAGAACAGAGTGTTACGTGTTTATCACGTGTTTGCCGTGCCCAAACAGCCTTGCCAGTTTAGTTTTGAATTTTTTTCAGTCTGAAATAGGTTTAAACAAATGACAATAATCTTGATAGTACTTATATAACGGGGTATTTTTTATCCGCATCGTTAGTATACGACCGCAGCTGCTGCGATGCGCTGCCGCATTCATAACTACATCGGTTCCATTGTACGAAAACAGTCGAAGAACCCTGTGAACCAAGGTTCGGTGAAAAACTGAATGTTGTCCGGGATGGGAAAACTTTTCTAGATTATCGTACTATTATGTTTCAATTTATCTAAAGAATCTGGTGGATTTTTTGGTATCCTGCTAGTAGCAATTATACAGAAAACACCGAGTTCGCCGGTTTCGTTGCAGATAATTAAGTTATAAATTAACAGGAAGATTACTGCTGATCACATGAACGAGTTTCACATAATTTATAGGCAGGTGGATTGTACATACATTCCGAACGAAAACTTATGAGTTATGTTTTTCTTGTGTTAACGTGTCATTCCATATTGTCTATCGAAGTATAGGCTGTTTGAAAACAAGTTTACTTTACAAATTTGTCGGTAGTGGAGCGATGTTCAGAAAAATAGAAAAAAACAATTTGGTCCTCAAGTGCCTGTGTAGCCCAGTTATTTTCACGTTACTCGTGAAATTACGATTTTAAGTTAATATTATGATTAATAATTGTTCGTGATTTTACATTGATACAGTTATGTATATATATTATTATTATTTATACGTAAATGTACCGTGAAACTTAATGACTATTAATTAAAACGTTTTAACATTCAATCGCGTTGTGTAATATAAATGTTTATGCCGGATGTTATATTGTATAAAGGTAGTATAATATTCTATAACAGAGTTTGGTACACAGTAAAACAAAAACGTCTATCTTTGGTATTCCTAGCCTAGTTGTTTCTAAACAATTAGAAATGCGTATATTAGTTTAATAAATATTTTATATGATATTATATACTTAAACGTAAAATTATGTAGTAAGTAATAACAATGAACAAATGAATACAATATCTCGATTAGTTTATATGTAAGCCAAAAGATGTCGATAAAACAATATATATATATAAAAAAAAAATATAATAATTCAACAAAACAAACACGACATAATATAGTAGTAGTAGTAGTAGTAGTATAAGTAGTAGTATAATAGTATTATAAATTTATAACACTCTAATTATAGAAACACAAAATAATCCTAATACTACATACCACGTAAACGCATACATGGGACTAAACTATGTATTACTATTATTGTTTATTTTTCATTTTTTTTTACTATCATTATAGACTAGAATGTGTATTATAACAGTGACAATAGTGTTAAAACTAAAATAATATTTACAATAAATTATAATAAAAAATAACATAAAGCAGCTGCATGGTGAAGGGGAGCTACGTGTTACAATCGTATAAAGAATATCAGTATGCCGATATTCGTAAAATGAATAATGTTCTAGGGACGTTTGTCGGTTTTATAGTAATACTAATAATGATTATAATAAAAGTAGTTGATATTTTTACGAAATTCAAAACGCCGTGTACGGCAATTTATAATAGTATTTTATAACCGGTATAATAAGCGAGAGGGAAAAAAAACACATGATAATATTGAAATCGACTGAAAAAAAAAGAAAATATTATGTACGTCGATAAAAAAAACGTCCCCCAAGTATATAATATATTTCTATAATATTATGGTATATAGAGACACAAGCTCAATGGTAAGTAGCAATAGAAGATATATGTCGTATAAATATTATTGTGAACATTTTAAAAAGAATTTAAACCTCCCAACGAGGGAACACAGTGATATAAGCAACCGCATATTGCGATCGTTTTGATCGTGTCTCGATGCCGCGTCCACCCGCCCAATGCGTCATTACAAATTACAATACTGTATAAATACTGAATCCAGCTCACACACACACACACACACACACACACACACACACACACACACACACACACACACAAATACACTCATACATAAGGAAATACAGATGTGTGAAATCGTACGTATTATTTTTACGATAATAATGAATTAAACTATGAACAGGCAAAACTCAAATCATACCTGTAACTTGATAGTACGATTCATCAAGACTTCAAATTCAAATCGCAGAATCACGTTAACGAAACGGTCATGCATTCTTCCATACAATCAGATCTATATAATATTTATCAAGTATTCACGAACCCCGAAAACCGATGTTGTCCGGCTATTGTAATGGCTTGTTTGTTCATGCGACTGTCGTTGGGCACAAACTGCAATATTTGAAAATGTCTAATCGGCCGAGAACGTATGCAAACGCGTTCCACAGACTTCTCGGTGTTCCGATCTGACTAGAATCACTACGTGTAAGCGCCACTTGAAGGGAACTCGACATTTTGAAAGCTCTTTAAAAATATAAAAAACCGATTCATCAAAAAAAAAAAAATACCCATTCAAGTGTTAAAATTATAAACCAGATAATATTATGGTGTTGTTCGAGTGTATAATACAATCGTATCATAAAACAGTCAATTCGGGACTAAACCAATTAAAAAACACACATATTCCGACATTCCGTTCAATCGTGAAATTATTATTATTTATACTCGTCAATTTTATCGTATTATTACTATACTACGGATTATTATACTGGATGTTCGATGATACGTCGGATGATTTCAAAAAGACGTTGCCGCCGAAACACAAGACCGTACCCAAATATATTGATGAGCCGTAACAATGGTACACTGCTGTAATGAGTGTCGTCACCGAGACAATGTGTTACGCTGTCCGTTTTCGAATGTTACCGCTAGTTTTTATCCAAGGTTCGTTATCGGCTGGTAAGTCAATTATTATAATAATCAGTCGAGAAGAAAGGCAAGCTACGCCAGGAACGCGTCATTGATACTCGGCCGTTCAGTGCTGTGGTTCACTAAAGCGTCAAAGGCTCTCGAAGAAAAAAATCCGGTAAATTCATGTAGTCAAATACTATAGTTGTGCGATGGAAACCACATAATTGTACTCGAACGCGCATGTTAGCGAGACGCGAGTTCTGTTTAAAGGATGGATACACCACCGCCTTGGGTCTTGTGTTAAAACGCGGTGTACGAGAGAGGGGGGGGAGAAAGTACTCGAAGAGGTGTGAGATGATCCGCGAGCCCATGTGAAATGTTTCGTAGAACTGAAAATAATAATAATTACGTAATCCCTCGGAGTCACGCGTGTGACGTAACAACATAACAGTGTCGCAAATTCTTCCACGCCACGGTGTGCGGGCGTGTGGTTTGTCGAACGTATCTCGTCACAATGGACCACGTCGGGAACTGGAAGTACGGTTCCGGATACGCGCGCGAGGGGATAGGCAAGAACGGGCGAAGGGAGTTTGGAGATTTTGCGGTTTTCGCGAGTCGGTCACGGGTGATAGGGGATGATGGGCGACTAGGTTATGGGTGGTAGGGGGGTATTTGGTTGCGTAGAGTAGTAGGGGGGGGGGGGCGTTCATTGCAAGGCGGCCGCGGCCACAGTGGCCGCGCCGACCACGATCGCGGACTGGACGAACACGGACGCGCGCTGAGATCGGATGCCGTGGTTGGCGTCACCGTCGTCCCCGTCGCCATGGTCGTCGTCGCTGTCGCGGTGGCCATTACCATCGTCGTCGGCCACCGAGGAGGCCGATGACACGGCGGCGAACACATCGCCGGCCGCTGTCTGCTGGTCGGCTCGGTACTTGTAGGCCACCGACTTGTGCGCGGCGTAGTACTGATCCGCATGCCGGTCAGCCTTCCAGCGGCCGTGGCCGGCTCCGTCGCCGGGCACGCGCAACTTGCACTCCACCTCGACCGTGTTGCGCCTGCGCTGCTTGATGCCGTGCAGCTCATCCGCGTCCTTGAGCGACACCACCTTGTCCGCGCGCACCGCGTACTTCTTGTACTCCTCCTCACCCCTGTTCGCCCGGAATCGGTTCCTATAAGTCACCTTCGGCCGGACCGTGGTCGTGGTCGTTGTGCTGCTGGTGCTACCGCCAGCGATGCTGTTCTCGGTGCCGTCGTTGCTCTCGTCGTCGTCGCCGTCGTCCTCCGTCACCACCATAGTCACGTTGTCTTGCATCCTGCGCAAACACACGAGCAAACACGCACTGATTAGTCGATAAGTTATTATAATTGATACGATGTTGGCCGTCCCACGATTATGGGCGAGGCGAACGTCGTTACAAGTCAAGTTGATCTTAATCCTTTGACTCGGAACTTATTACCTCGGGTTAAGGAATATTTTTTCGCTTAACTCAGCTTCAAATTGGCTAGTTCACCTCTATGTTAACCTAATATTTTGTCCCGATCGAACCTATATTTATAGTCCTCCCAGTCCGTTCTGAACCTTGATTAGGAATGCACAGTGCAACAGAACACGCTCCTCGCAGACCCATGTTTATGGCGCTATTTTAGGGTTCGTAAAAAAGTTACCACACCTAAACCATACGCTGGCGTTTCAATGTACGTATATATGCGCACTACAACAGTAACAGTAGTTCGGAGTGCCCAAGTGTATTATTATTGACGAAGTTAAGGATGATGGTTCTATGCGCAGAAACATTCCAACATTTAATAAACTTGCATCCACCTCAACCACCCCCAAATACAGAAAAAGCTCGCAAAGGATTCAACGTTCATCAAATCCTTGTTAATTAACAGCCTCGCTTCCAAACATATTCTAGATAACCCGCCCAAACGCCCGAAAGGGATATTTTGCTAGTGACATTTTTTTCCCATAAAATACACTCTCAAGGATAATGCTACCAATGATTGTCGTATTTTTTCCTCTGGCCCACTTGTATTCTATTCGAGATTAAATTTTACGTTCTTGTACATAATAGTTAATATACTGCTACTGCTAATGTAATTATACAATAATAATAATCAAAAATTATGGTTTTGTACAGACAAAAATACTATAGGATATCGAAACAATCAAAGTATCGTAGGCTAGGAAGTTGTCCTGTAGACTTTTAATGGTCCAGCACATATTTTTGTCCGTTTTACCATAGATTTTTGCAAAAAGACGGATAAGATATTTTTTTTATCCAAATATCTTTGACGCCACGAATAATAATATTTGCAAGAAATTGTATTGCGTTTAATAATGCAAACATCGGCTACACATGTCACGAGTCATGACGCGCACCCTTTTTACCAGGTAAAAAGTAATTTATTTATTTATTGGCTACCAAACGTACTTAAACATACTCTACATTTATTAAACTTCATCTAAACATTTTCTACTGTCGAAACGTGCAAATAATATTAACCCAGCTGGAACAAATTGCATTTTTTTTATGTATTGGCCACCACCTTTTTATGATTACATGAAACCAAAACTATTTGTGAGCAAGTGGTCCTCACTTGCTACTCTTTGACCACGGAGTTGAGATGACTCACACATTACTGATACGGTATCCCCTTACATACACACCATATAAAATGCCAAGCTGCAACTCCAAGGTTTTTTTATTCCATCTTAATCATAACTATTTGTATCCGTACGATAATCAATAGTTTTATTAATGACAGTTATGTCGTATATCGGAAAACACTAAAGTAACGTATTGTTGGACTCCAGTAAATCATTTATTTTATCTAACCTTTTTTTTACGTTTCTTGAAGAAATATCAAAAATCAATAAGAAATTTGACTATGTTTTTTTTTTAAAACATCTCGTGTGAATCATGTAAATTACGTGAATCCTCTAGAAAGCATAATGTAAGAGTGCGAAACAATTAAATGAAATAATTCGGAAAACCGCACGTTACGAATATTTTGCTTAGAAAAGCGTGGCAAATTTTTTAAGTTAAAATTAAATTGTATTATGTGTTTTCATATTTAATTTAGTTATATGTTTAAAATTTTAAATGCTCAATTCTTCGAAAATATTTCTGTTAAATTAAACGACTTTTCCGGTTCTAGATTTTAATCTAAATGACTAATTACAATAACCAATAGAAAATTTATCAAATTTTTCAAAGAAAAGTACACTGCAACAACAAATGTCTCTGAAAACTTTACAGTGTAGAGTGCGTGCACACTATATGAATCGATCTTAGTTAGCTATGACACGGTTTTCACCAAAAGCATGAAGAATAATTGCACATCAAAGTGACGGATATTTTAATAATATTGATAAAAATACAAAATGCATTAGCGAAGAAGATTAATTCATATTATATAATATGTGCACACAAGCTCTTCCAGTAAAATCAATAAGTGAATGAATGCACGGGATAGATGTACTCGTAATGGAGTGAAATTTTAGATCCAGTACGTGTCGTAAATACATAAACTATACATTTTTATGTGTTCTTTCATACTATCCACGACACATTCAAAAACTTTTAGTGTACATGTATATATATAATATACGACCAGATCGTGAAAAAAGGTTGGGTCATTGTCATTTAGCGCAACAGTAAACAAGCAGCTGGCTGTTGAAACGTTGTACCGTCGATCGTGACTTGCAAAACAGTAAACTTAATTTTTTTACTAATTTAAAACAAATGTGTGTATGTTGTCTTCTGCCGTGTTGTATTTCAAGCAAGAACTCGTGTTTTTGTTGCAAACAAACCTCGTGATTTTACAAAACAGTCAATATCAGTACGACAACCTCGTGAAAGGGCGTTTTTTTTTTGTTTTTTTCAAAACTAATCGAATTGCCATTTTTTTTCTTCAAAATAATCACTCTTAAAACGTTTTTTTTTATTTTGTTTTCCTAGATAAATGCCTATACCGTAGAACCGCTATGTCACTGAAAATCGTGTTTGGGTTCTCCTAGAACGCACGGTACGACCGGACGAGCAACGGTCCTAAATTTTCTTGCAGTATAATGATATACTGATTTGATAAACGGCGCACGTCGCATAATGTCTCGACAAAGTAAAAAATCGAGTGCGTATCGGACGGCTGGTCTGGTATAGATACCGTAATCTCCTTATTACAGGAACACTATGAATAACATATTAGTTTCGACAAGTCGTGTGTACACCTTAAAAGTTAAAACAACATAGTACCACGAAACCGTGCGTCTAAACAGCTGCTTATAAGATACAATATTATTATAGCATATGCGGTATTCCGTTGTATTGTAACAAGATTCGTTTTTACGCCGGTATAATTTATTTACGTGCCGCTCGGGTGTATATCGTTTTTGTCAGAGGTAGTAATCCGGGTAAAATGACAACAATGACTGGCCAATATCTAAACTACCCAGGCACGCTCGAATCGTTATACACATAGGTGTATACAACAGAGGTAAGGAGGGTGTATACCTATATAATGTATTCATCGGGCTGAATATTATGTGTATTGTTTCACAATATAATGTCTAGTTAATATCATTTCCTACGCCAGAGCAATATTACTATGAAACACACACACACACACACATAATATATATATTGGATTATGCGTGCATTTCACTGGTGCCTGTGTCATTGTTGATTATAATACTATCGCACCACGCGTGTTGCAATAAATTACATTTAAATCGATTGTATTGTAAAATTAATTATACTGTTTGACACGGAATAGAACAATCATATGCGACGCCTGTGTACCTATATTGTAATTGACGCACTTGTACGCGTGTGTGGACGCTGGATAACAATAATATATTTTAGCCGTAAAATATATTATACCAGTGATATAGTATACGCATTCGTTTTTTAACACCATCGAGGACATCGAGGATTATCGCAGTTGTTGTAATCGCGTCCAGTATGAATTATGACATACGGTGAAGTACCCTCACGCCCGTTGTTATACGTAAACAATGTTTGAAGTCACCGTGCTTCTTTGTAAACAATAATGCTGCTTATAATGCTGTTTGCTAATTTTTTTTATTTTTCATTATGATTTTAAATTTTCAGCGATGCTTAGAGTATAATATAAGTTAGTTTTTATGAAGTGCTCGCTACAGCAGTTCTTAGAATTTCCGAGCTATCGGACGTTTAACACGGACGGTACTCTAGAAAATTGCTATTGAACTGCCGAAAATACGAAAAAACAGTGACATTTACGACCCACGCCGTGTTTTTAGCTATACACGTCTTGGTTACACAGTTGTAATCCAGAAAATTATAACCCTAGACCGGTTGACTTTATTTGTATTATATAGTTATGGTTGTGGTTTTATGTTTAAAAAACGCAGAGCATTTTTATAGTTTGGTTTTTCTTCGGTGATCTGAAAACCGAATATGCACAAATTTAATAATTTATCTCGTTTTAGAACATTGAGCGGTCAAAATATTAAAACAGGATTTTTAAACATTTTTATATTATATGGTGCACCTAATTAATTGTTTTATCAACGATTTATCTATCGATTTTTTATGTTAAAATATACGTTCATAATATACTATTTTAATCTCTATATTACACTGCTTGAAACAATATTTTGTTATTAAAGCTATTATACGAGTACACTTTACAATATTATAATAAAATATAATGAAACCCTCGTGATGTACATCATTATCACGCATGAAAACAAAATGCTAACAATGACATATGGTATATTATTTTACTAAACATATATATTATTATTATTTCCACAAAAAGCGTATCATATTAATTGAAATGGTTGTTTTTTTCCTCGCTGTATTGTCGATTTTTTACTCGGGACCGGATAATTTTGGACATAAAAATAATACACTGATACTTTGTGTTTACGCCACCATCACCGTTTTGAAGAAAAAGTAGTTTCTTACGGTACACCAACACATCGCTTTTCTACCTATTAGCATGTGGCTGTTGTAATGTACGCAAATATTGTACATAAATACCATAGACTTGTGCACGTCACCGATGTCGGGAAATTCGAAAAAAGAAATCATTGAAAATTCAACATCACGTGCGATCTCGTAGTGCATATATTATATTATAATAATATACAATATATCTACCGGACAAAATTAAACGATTTTAGTTTTTGTTTTTTTTTTCGGTCGTTTTTTCCCTTTTTTTATACCAGAGAGAAAATGTATTTTATTATTTTACTAAGTGTGTCCGATTCGCGTGTTATTATTATACGATCACATTTACTATTAACAATTAGACAGACGTTCAAACGATTACATTTCACCGAGACAATACGTATTATTATTTTCTACCGTCAAACGAATGTGCTTTTGATTCGTGGGGCCATAAGTCATCAAAATAATGTTACTATATGTACGTGCTAGTGTGCATATATATCACATACTATATATATGTCCTCCATCTTCGCAATCATCAAAAGATTTCGAATAAAAGGAGGACTACAGTTATAATAATAATAATAGTACGGTCTTCGGTTTCCCCTACGTGGCATATCCGCGAGATTCAATTATGTTTCAAGACCGTCTATAAGTTTTATCTATTTGAAACGTATAGGCTGGTTGTTAATACACGGCCGCGTGGGTACGTGCAGAATCGTCCATTATAAACGCGTTCGTACGTGGAAAACGACGAAAACCTAAAATATCTCGTGTACTGCAATACGGGGTAACAATAGCCCCGGAGGAGTCGTGGCTATCCCGAACTTTGATGATTTGAAAACGTGGACGGTTCGGGAAAAAGAAATCAAGTCCCCCTGCCAGGACTTGTTCGTGGACTTTTCCCACGTGCTTTGAAAGTCTCGAAAACTCCAACAACTTGGAAAAAATAAAAAACACTGCCGAGTCCCCTGAGACTTTTTCGATTGCATTTTAAAGTCTCGATAGCTCGAAACTATTCGACTACTCGAAATTCTAGTCTTTACAGTTTTAGTCCTGAACGATGCGCGAGGAGTGTTGATTGGTTTCACTACGGTTCGATTTTCATGACTGTACTTGGCTCTTTTTAATATCAGGACTAAAATATCAATTATAAATTGCATTGAAATTCAAATTATCCAATAAGTTATAACTGAACGGCCCTACAATGCTTTCTCGCTAAAACTCAAAGGTTATATAAACGGGCCTTCAAACTCCATGTAACGTCGAAGCATCAAAACTTTCTAGTCGTCGTCTCTACGGTTATACGACCCTTGAGTTTCCGTTAATCTGATTTGAATCGAGTTTACATTTTGTTTTTTCATACATGCGTATGTGTTGAAAATGGCTATTTTTTCTACATAACCATGACTACATTGTTCTAAAAGTATAGTATAAAATACTATACTCGTATACTATATAAAATATATAAAGGGGAAACTAGGGAATAAGATGAGGACTAGAGTTAAGATGCGGGACATCGTCATATCAGAGGAACTATTGGTTTTCGAAATAAAATTGTTTAACAAAAAATGTTGTGCATACGTTGCAGGTTACTACACGGTTAACTAATTATTTGATATCACAGAAAAATTTCAGACATACGGCGTACGTACGTTTCGAAACACTATTCGATTTAATATTTTACGGGCACCGATTAACGAATAAGTGAATTAGTGAATAAGTAAATTAATTTATTCTTAATTACCTCTCTACACTTTTAATTGGCTAACCCCCTCCTCCTTCACCGTTATTTGAATACGCACCGGACCATAATATTATTATAGTCGTGTGGTATTATAGTGGCTAACCTTGTACAATATGATCATACAGTATCTATTATAATGTTATTATTCGAGGGCTTGTGATATACGTACACTCCGTTCACCCAAATGCTCATGGACGGTTCGGGATGCATGCCGGCGGCGTAGCACGTGATGTTGATCTCGGTCGGCCACATTTTCGGGCCGGTCGGCGGAGCTCCGCTGCTCGTCGTCGGTGCCGATGTCGTGGAGTTCAATTCGCTTCCGCTTCCCTCTGTGATATCATCCTCGTCGTCGTCATCGTTGTCGTCGACGGTTACTTTGAAAATTCGTTCTGGCGCTATAGAGGTGAAAAAAACATACACACACCGATTAAACAGTTATTAAACAATTTCACAACACGTCAGCACATCGTAGAACGGGTAAAAATAATGCCTTAAACATAAGTATATAGTGAGTAACATTGTGTTACATGAGTATATACAGTGTGTCCCACCGGGATTCACACAGAGTGATATCACCCGTGTTATTGGAGATAATCAAATTCTGTTTTTTTTATGAGTTATTAAAGAAGAAGTTCCAAAATTCACTTTTTGTTTTGTAATTTTCGTGAAATTCGAAGATAGCTATTTTATAGATCGAGCTTGTTTTTCTAAAAATGTTGACGATTCAACTTTAATTTTCATTCAACTTTCATTCAATCAAATTCTGTTTTATTTTTCATAACCACTCATATTATGACTTAGGATTGAATTTGCTTTTTTTAAGATGTAATTTTTTAAAAACGTCAATATTTTGATAAAGTTAATTTCAAGAAAAATCGACTCATGATTTTCGATACTTTGATATTAATATGTCTTATGTCTGAAGATAAAAAAAAATTGAGTGACGAATAAAGTCCAACTTCTCTTTCCTTAGCAACACTTTTCCCTAGCAACGCATTATTTCATGAGGTGAAAACTAACGGAGTGACATGTTCCCATACGAACATTTCCATCATTCCATATTGATTATCTACAAACACAAAATTATATTTTGTACTCTTCCTAACACAAACCGCTGATTACAGTTAAACTTGTTGATATAAATAAATATACCTCAAAATCGAGACATGAGATCAATATTATTCCAAATGACACATTTATCATCTTATGTTTTTCCCAAAAGGGAATGATTAGTTCTTTTGATTATTTTTAATTTACAGGAAATCATATAATCAGACGGGAAAGGTCAAGGAAATAAATATGGTGATAAGCACTCGTCCAAAAGTAAACATAAATTATGTTAAGGGGGATATTAATGAGAAATTAAGTAAGTTTCACAACGATGAGAGACATTATATTCTTTTCCTTCCGTGGTTGGAGAACATATAAGTACACCAGAAAGTGTGTTTTACCTTATCGATTGATTGAAAATCGAACACAGCTGCAGAATAGATACACAGAACAAATAGTTTGTCGAATGACTCTAGTCGGCATAATATAGTCTACCAACAAAATAACAAAATGTACGGCATGCCCGTCGACCTTTGTCCATCGTGAAATATATTCTAGTTTTAGTGCTGTATAAATCATATATATGATAAACCTAATAAAAATATACAGCGATTAGAGTCACGATAACTCTTTACTTGTAAACTGTATTTAAACATTGTTTTATCTAAATAAGCCGAATATTGCATTTTGCCCCATCAGGTTTGAGTATTTACAATTAGAAAATAGTATTAAAATTCGGGTATTTAATTGAACGATTTTCTTTTTAATATTGAACTCTCGAATCAACAATTTTTTGGTTAAAATCCGTTACAACTACGATTTTGTATTTTATTTCATCCAACTTTCAACCATCAGCGCACTCATATTTGGGTGAGAACAATTGGTTATGACTTATGAGTATACAATTGATAATTATATGAACGAAAACTGTAGTGCTCACGTCTTTTTCCCGTGCATAAAACATATTTTCCTGAAAACCACAACACATGTGTTCAGTATTATTTTACGAAAAATATTAAATTATCTAGATAAAACAAGATGGTGGAATACATTTTATCTTTTTAAAATAAATATGATTTTCTTTGTACTGTCATAAAACCATACTCAGCTTTAAATTAATTTTTATTCGTAAATGATGTCGTATTATTTGTATATCTTATTACTATACGAAAAATTGTTTGATTTCTTACCTAAAACCAATGTTGCAGTTTACCATCCGAAAACGCATATGTTTACGGAAAGTTGAAAAAAAGGGACCGGCAAACATAAGGCAAATACAAAAAACTACATTTATATCTAGATCACTAAACTTTTATCAGTCGCAACTATTATGTTCGATACAACTACACGCAATATATCGCACCCATAATGTAAATTATTATAATCCTGCCGCACTGTACGTACAACAGTGTGCACTATGATCGCGACGAACGAATAAATATCGCGTCCACGTATTGTAAACTCGCGCGAGTATACACCGGGGTAGCGTGCGGTTGTTGTAGTGTATGTGTATAATATTTTCGACCCGGCGTGCTCGCAAAAATCGTATAATGTGTCCCGCGTCGCCATCTCTTAAGAGTAAATATATTAAAAGACAGGGGTGGGAACGGAAAAACAAAAAAGGAAATAGAAAACTGACGAAAACCGATGAAATAACGGTTTATATAGGTTTTTCTGTGTAGCCCGATATTGCTGCACCATATCTATATGCGCACCGGCTGTTCTGTATGTACACAACCGGGCTGGTTGCTTGTTTGTTTTTTCCCCATGCTCGGCAGATTATATTACTACGCCAGTGGTCTAGGGGTGAAGAGAGCGAAGATAGCGTGGGGCGTATAACATTAGATCTGTGCAGCTATTTGCCGCACCGTAACCGATATATGGGTAGTTGTTGCTGTGAAAACAACGTATGCGTCTTACGATAACATTGCAAGTGTAGTAAAGCGTATACGGATCGCGTACGAGAGGAAAATCGAAAGGAAAAATAATAAAAACCGAGAGAGGGCGACGAAAATAATAAATAAAAAAAAAAACCCGAACGAAAACCCATCGAGCAGCCGTCGGCGATGATCGACCAAAACCAGCCGCGCGTCCGCTAGCTGTCATATTACAATAAAAAACATCATTATATACGGATGTACCTGCGTGTGTTACGCGTGTACTCATAACGGTATTTTATATGTATTACAATAGCATGTTTCGTAAACGGAATGATCGATTTATCGACGGTCAATAGCAGCATACGTTTTCAACGGTACCGAATAATCTCGCGATTTATGTTCAATTTGGTTTTCCCTCTACAATAATAATATTATTACCATTAGTTATGAAAATTGTTTAAACTTATCGGTTCGGTTACATAAGATAAAATTACAATGTGAATTAATAATTATTCGATTAAAACGAAAGAAGTGAAATTAATTTTACATTTACGTTTAGGTGTATACAAATAGTTCAAAAATGATTTGTACCCTCTAACTTTTACATCGCTTCGGTTAAAAATAAAAATATGCAGTCTATTATTATATTGCTGAATAACCGTTCTAGTTGATAATATAATCACGTACCAATAAATATAACAGGCACGTAATTTAAGAGAACCAGTGCATGTCTTGAAAGTTAGCGGAAATAAAATATGTCGTAGCGACAGTGCGTATTTTTAAGCACACGGTTTTTATTAAAAAAATATATAAACATAAAAATCCTGCTCATATTTATTATACGTTTGTTTTTGGGTTTCTTGTCGAATATATAACCGAAGACTCGATCATTTCAAGTTCTTCATACAAGTTATTTTCTATCTACATACGACATAATATTCGATCGAGTTTGATATTTAAATAACAATTATTCGGAGAACGCTAGAGCGTGCGATTTCTTTCAGTTTTAAAAATACAAGACCGAAATAAGTCTGTTTAAATATTTGCACAACCCTTTTTCCGAAAACGATGCCCTTGTGCATAAGTTTGCTTACATACCCCATTATATTGTACTTTGGCCGTATGACGTATCCTATGTATAGGGTGTCCCACCGGAATTTTCACAGAGTGATATCTTCCGTGTTAACAGAGATAATCAAATTCTGTTTTTTTTTAGCATCCCTGGGCACAGGCAATTTTGTTGACAATAGTTTGGTATAAAATATAAGTGCATTATTGAAGAAGTTAAAAAATTAACATTTTATTATATAACTTTCATACATTTCTAAGATATTAATTTTATAGGGTTTACATTTCTAAAATTTTCGATGGTTCAACTTTTAATTTTCATTAGCTTCTTGATTTTTAATATTATTTTTCTAATTTACAAAGAAATAATGAAAATTATTATCACATCATCATTTTTCCGATAAGGTTTGCTGATAATGGTATTGTTAAATTGTGTAGCTAGTACACTATTTTCTTGTAAACTAGCAAAATTATTAAAAATCAAGGAGTTAATGACAATTTGAAGTTGAATCGTCAACATTTTCAGAAAAAAAATCTCACTAATTAGACTGCTATATTTGAAATTTATAAACACTATAGAACAACAAGTTTATTTTTTAAATTCTTTAATAATACATTTATATTTATCAAAGTATTGTCAGAAAAATTGCTTTTGCTCAGGGATGCTCATAAAAAAGCAGAAGTTGATTAAGCTCTGTGTGAATCTCGGTGGGACACCCTCTATAGTTTCAACGTCGATGGGACTTCGTGGGTTGAAGATATTGTGCGCGCACACAGACGCAATGGGACGCAAATATTGAACAGCTTTATTGGATACGTCGTTTAAGTCCTGGGTTCTTCCGGGTCGTGGTGTACACGTCAATGCCAGACATTTTCCAAGCGGCTTGATCAGTGTTCGGGTTCTGCGATTCCGTTTCGCGCCGAAAACGTGACAGCTCACTTATATACGTACCACGTAATGCGCGTAGCCGTTTAGTTCGCCTGCGCGTTAATAATACTACATGGGTGAAGTGAGTGCTGTGGAAATTGAAAGTATCTATATGATTTTGTGTTGTATTATATTATCGGCACCTTCAGGGCGCGTGTCAACAGTTAAGTCAATATCGTAAGAATAATTAAACGAAAGCGCGTACTATGATGACGACGTTAACGCGCACAGTGGATCAAAGTCTAAAAGCGCATATTTTTAAAAGCGCGCGTTATCCTGGATCGTTATCATGATTAATTAAATTATTGTTAAATTTTTACATAACAATTAGTTTTCATTAAACCAGTGAATACATGACATCTTAACGAATGGAGAACCGATAGTAACCATACATATATAAATATAATATTATACTTCCTGCGTGCTGAGTGCCACTCAAACGGGCAGTATGCGTATTAAATTTAAAAGTGACCATGTAACTATGGTTGCGTTCCATATAAACGATTTTCGTTTTCGCTGTTTATTTAGATATTTACAAAAATCAGCCACACCTCGAGAAATCGAGAGCGGAATCGTTGCGAATTAATATTCTTTTATGATGACTTGAAAAACTTTGTGACATGACGAGGAAGCCGGGTGTGGCGCATAAGTTATTGCATTTACTCGTATGTTTTATTTTCAATTAGTAACTATATTGAAGTGGACAGTCCATTTTGTTGGTAAATTCTCAAAACAATAATGACGGTTCTAACTAAGTTCCGAGTAAAACGTATATCCCCGGTCGGATTACCGCAGTGTGCATAATAAACAATGTGAAACTTTTGGAACGCATATTTACCGCTCGCAAATACAGTATAGTGTTTCTCTAAAACGAAAAAAAAAAATGAAAAACACACGCGGTAGGTACGCCTATTATGGTGAAACCGATTTAACACGTACGAGTATATATTTTAGTATCGGATTCGGGTCGCGATAAAAAATTCAGTAAGCACATGTTTGTATAACGAATAAAGGTGAATCAGGAATTATTTAAAAAACGAGAGGGAAATTTTATATTCCTCCACGGGCACTTAATTTAAGCTTTTCTCGTTAATCATTCACGAATATAAATACACTCACTCACACACACACACACACACACACACACACACATGCACACACACATGCACACATACACGAACGCACGTTTTTATATATATTAGTAAATAACTTTAAGCATACGTTGGATGTACGCTTTACTATGTATATTATATAATATGTATACATACAAAGTGTGCCGGGTCATTTTTTTTTTATAAGGCGAACCTACCGAAGGAAATATTCGTATTCGTGGGCGGGTTTGGTGTTTGTGTGTTTTTTTTTCAAAACTCGTACGCATAATATTATGCTTACTTAAACTCGCCGTTTTCATTACGGGACAACCATTTCTACCGAAATTTTGCATCAACACGTCAAATTGTCGTTTGAAACCCGAAAACCTATACACCGAGTTCACAAACAACACAGAAGGGAGTATATAGGGGATATATATAATATATAATATAGGGTATATAATATATATATATATATATATATATATATATATATATATATATATATATATATATATATATATATATATATTATATAGTATATAGGAGTATATGTACCACGAAAACTGTGAATGGTTGGTTGTGTAGAACAGAAATGCTCGCTCTTCCTATGGTAAAAATGCAATATTCTATAAAAAAAAATTACATCCCGAGAAATTTCGAATATTTCACCCGGCGTAAAATATGCGTTCGCCGACCCGAAACGAGAGGATTAACTCCGTAATCATACCTCCTCTCCGGTATACGTGATGGCAGCAATTTTAGGTTCCGATCAGACCCAGATTTAAAAATTCCGTGAACGTGCGCTGCCCTATCCTCGGTCATGACAATACGCACTTGAGTCGATCCCGACTGCGCCATCCCTTTAGCACGACCGTACGTACCGCAACGTACGGTGCGTATGCAAATGTTAAAATATTATAATTAACACGTCACGTCCACAATATTTTATTGTTATCTGCGATTTCACCGTTCGCCGGCGTAGTGTTGGTAACAGCAGATTTATGGTTTGGGATGTTTAAACTTTTACGCACGTCATCCACAAGTGTTACGGGTTGCCGGGTACAGGTGGTGGACAATGTCAAGATTATATTCGAATAACGTCATTATATAGTTTTACACCGGGTTTCGTGGTTATGTTAGAGTTCCGAACTGTATCCACCGATCAAAAGCGAATAAGCTTAGGTAGACCTACCGAATTCCATAACATTATTAGGTATTCTACTATCTTACTGCAGGATAGAATTATAATATAACTAAATATTTCCGTTAATGTAATGGTTTCCGCATAATTTTCTGTTTAGTCAAAGTCGAAGCAAGTGCTGCCTATCGTTTCAGAATGTAGCGGTTAAAAACGAAAAAGTTTTAAGTGCATATATTTTCACATTTTCGGGGGTTACTTCATTTTCAGTATTTTTGAAAGTCATAATTTGTGAACATAATTTGGTGATTTGAAACGAAATATTATTTTAGAATAACAATTATTTTATGGCACTGCACGTACGTTGACGACGTAGAAACGTAGACGAAGTTTTGAAAGGAAGAGATGAAAAAAAAACATTTTATTTTAACTGTAATACTCATAACTTTTAATAACGCTTTTTAAAATAATAATTATAGGACTTGACTAAAAATGTATTAACAATCATAGGTGCTTGATCAACTTCTACCCATCTTTATTGTGTTCCGTTGGTTTAACCCAATTTATATCGATGGAGAGCAGTACCGATTACCAAAGGCGTGACCATATACAATAACGTGGTAGTATATCATATTTCATATTATAGTTAGTTTAGGTATTGATAATAATTCCACTCTCTGGTCAAATCGAATTTTAAGATTTATTTCTGTGAACTGCAATGTACGAGTATGTACTATATAAAACATCAAACTCGTAATATGAGACATTACTCAATGTTATAAATTTAAATACATTATAAATAAGAAGGAAAAATTAATCACTTTTTCTCGTATAAATTATCAAAAATGTAATTGAGTGTCTAGAATTATTATATATTATAATTTTAGAAATTTTTTTTAGTATTCCTCAGATTTAGAATCTACTCAAATCAAATTCTACAATTAATCGTATTTTATATTTAGCAAATATGTTTACCGAAAATAGTATTCAGATTTAGTATATAGATATGCATCTTGTGCATATTATCGTGTTCTTCGCCCATTGACCCCTTAGCATATAATATTAATTTATGCTTACTAGACACTAGTTATTATTAAAAATAGACTGTTAAATAATCATGTCATCTTTATGTTTACCAGTATGACATCTTTACTATTTTCCATGAAATAAGTGTTTTAGGATTATCACATCAGTTTAATACCGAGATATTTACGGTTCCAGCGGTATGCGTACGAGTTCAATGTATTTGGTTCATTTGAGTAGTTCTCGAAGGAAAAAAAATTCACCGTACGTCCACAACGATTTCAATTTAAGTGTCGACTGTTACGAGCCCCAAAATCTATGATTTACTTATTATTTACTTATTAATTTATTTACCTAACCGTGTAGCCATTTTCAGTCCATGCGGCCAAAAATTAAAGACTGAATATTAATGATCTAAAAATATGCACTTGTTAATCACAAGTTATGACTTAAAAATTCATATAAAAAATTAATTTTTGATCTTAAAACATAAAATGTCCTTAAAGTTTTTAAAATTATTTTCGTAATTAATAAATATATTATGTATCTCGAAAATTCAAAACAAGGAATGTTGAATACAAATATAGTATACTTACATAAAACGCAAGACAAAGTAATAAGTTATCTGAACTCGAATGTAACACATTTTTAGTTTGGAACTGTGAAGTCATCGACTTGGAGGTTCCGAAAAAAAGTCATCAACCAACCGACCTTAGCTACAACAACCAGTGATCGACATCGGGAGGATATGGTAATTTCTTGTTAAAAACTTTCATCTATGCACTTACTTTTTTCAAGCGCTCGCTTTTTTCTTAGAAATCGTTATTTTAAATTATAACATATTATATTATATTGTAGTTTTTGCGAATCTGATTCTACCGTGCTTACTACAGCCTACAGGATAATAGATTTTATCCACAAGCTAATTTAAAAAACTGGTAAAATTCCTAGTTTAGGTGAGAATCTTTTTTATTGATTACAAAGATAATCTTATAAAACAACTTGTAGGTATTCATGAATTATAGACAAGTAGATAAAGCGTGACGACGTTTACTAGACGGTACAAGGTTCAATTCTCGATCTCGGCTGAAGTTTTTTGAAATTTTTTACTCTGTTGTTCTCAATTATTCGGGAACCTGTTGAGAAATTCAAAATATAAGTACCAACTAAACGCCATTTCCTATCAAAAACCTTTCATGATCGTGATTATCACAGCACTCCTCGCACCTGGTCAAAATGGTTTACACAGACAAAAAAAAAAAAGGAAGCACATATCAAAAGCAATACGTGGAATGTAACACACATTAAATATCCAATAAGAATGTACTCGACGTATTTTAAATAAAACGATCCAACCAATCTTTCCCCCCCCTACATGTTTAGAGCCACTTTACCGACCACGCACAATGTATAATGTATTACCTCGAAAATATAGTTAAAATGTACACGTAGCTTTGTACACATGGGGCATGGTATAGTCTGTTCCACGGTTTTTCACCTGTTTCCGGCCGTAACGCATTTTCCACCGTTTCACCTGACGATTCCGTACGGCGGCAATGTGCAATCGGCGCTATTCGCGCGCGGCACGTTCGAATTATTCACATAAACGCCGCGGAGACATCGTGGCGAACACGCGCATTATCATAACAATAATATATTATGCTGCACGTTGCGGCAGCCGGTCGAGTGGGATATAGTTTTTGTTTGTCTTCCGTCTACCGATACGGTCGATCGATCCCACAGAATCACTTGTATTAAAGTTGTCGGCGAGTGCGTGCGTGCGCGTGCGTGTGTGTGCGTGCGTGCATTATCCGAGAGCGGAGACGTCGTCGCGCACAATTACACGCGCTCCTCGTCTGATTTGGTAAAATTCGCGCGACGCGACAGCTGCGCTGGAACGCCACTGCCTCGCGTCTCTATTCAAATCGTCGCGTGTATATATGCAAATAGATTTTCTCTGCTCTGAACTGCTCTCTCTCACTCTCTCTCTCTCTCTCTCACTCTCTCTCTCTCTCTCTCTCTCTCTCTCTCTCTCTCTCTCTCTCTCTCTCTCTCTCTCTCTCAACCACCGCCAGACGATCCGCGCATCGATTCGTGTACAATACGTATACGATACGACGATGTATAATATACAGGGTGTCGCATGATGGTTCACCTCCGGTAAACGATACGAATCGAAACGCGCAACGGTTAACAATTATTGTAACTACAATATTACGATGTAAAATAAAACTAGAATATAAATTGTTCAATGTCCTGTGAAGGTTCCGACAACGTTAATGCTAAGATTCTTTACCGTCTCATTAGTGTTTTTACACCGTCCGACCGAAAAGGTTTACTCACCACATTATTTTTGATCGAAGGCTGCTTATGAAATAGTGTTCAAATTACATACTCGTTTATTGTAATCTCGTTCTTTAATAAGGGTATACAGAATTGCAGGGGTTCGTAACAACTAATTTGTGTTTGTATTGTTTTTAATAACTCATATCACCGAACGTAGACTATGTTTACTGAATATAACATTTTCATGAAATTGAATCCTCGAATACTACTCAGAAATACTCGATTGTTGGCAGTGATCGAATTTTTTGTTAAAAAAACCAAATTTAAAAGTAGTGATTTTTGAAATCGTCTACAAAAATGTTTACGGGTATTAATAAATAATCTATTAATCCTTGTTGGCCTTGCGATTTATTGAAAAATTAAAAAAAAAAAGATTATATTTATGAGAGAGATATCGCAACGTTTCTGAATTCTCGTGGGACATCCTGTATAATAAGCTTTTGTGCTGCTGTTACACGCCGTGTACTACCGCGCGATATACACTTCCTGCCTGCATACTTATATACATAAGTACACCCGATATTATTACACCGTACACAAATTGTTGTTGTACCATTATTACTATATACGCGTTTGGGTATATTATATTATACTCAGTACACTGGCGACGTGATTTCGTAGACAATTGATCGAGATCGATACGACGGCCTCGCCGCGAAACGCGTCTCCGGCATTAGGTTTCTATTATTGTGTTATAACACGTTTCTGTTCGGAGAAATTGTCCGTGTAGACGGGATATTGCACGACCGTGCGCAGAGTTTCGGTGCGAAAGCAGCAATTTCGTTTTTCCACCCTCGACACTTCGTGTCTACAAAAACAATTGTTTTTTTTTTAATCTAAAATTCGTACGCAAATAACGATTATAATTATACTGTAAACCATACCGGTGAACTTTATGTGATATTCAAGCGTTCAGTATTTATACACAGGAATCGAATAACTAATAATGGTAAATAGATTAAACGCGTGGGTGATTATTACATTAACAGTCGGTATATTATATATAACTTTAATCAGATTATTTTTCACTCAGTTCTTGACGATAGTTCTACTTATAGGTTTTGTGACTGGAGACCAGAGTGACCGCATATATATATCTGACCTGACTGGTCCTATTAAGTCCGCAAGTCCCTTGCCAAAATCGCTTATTTGGCGTCTCGAGGTTTATAATAAAAAACGAAATGGCCATCGTACAAACGAGCCCAAAATTCCACGAAAGACTCTGAATAATTTGTTGATTTTCGTCGTTTTTTTTCCTCTTTTTTGTCGTTCCGATACATATTTTTTTATACCTGAACACCATTTAGTAAAATAATAACCGTATATGAATTCTTTTCCATGGCGTCCGTAGACTGTAACTTAAACAGCTTCGTCGAATACACGTGATAACAAGAAACAAATATAAAAGCAAGATACCACGTTCGCTGTTATTCCGAAAGCGATCGCTGTATAATGACATACGTTTTTCCATTACTATTTGAGAGTCGATACAATATGGATATGGTCCGTGCGACGGTAAAGTGATTAATTTAGAACTACATGGTCGACATTTTTAAACCGATGAATCGAAATCCGAGTATCGTTCGCAATGACAGGGACCGACTTACAGTGTTGCAGCCACATCATTGAAAACTATTTACTATCGTCATGTTTCTTCGTTAGAAATACAACAGTGATAATATGCGCACAAAAACATGTCATTGTTTTTTTCAAGTGTATTAACAATATATTATTGTATCACGATATTGAAAATATTCAATTTCATAGTACTACTCGTATTTTAACCACGAAATATAAACAAAATGCATTGTACACAACGTAAAATATAATACGTCGCCCACTAATCATCATAATATATAAAAATGAAATAATATAGTTTCCGCCTGTTTTATACCGCCTACTTGGATCTTATTGTTTGTTATTGCTATATCCACATATGATTGGAAAAAAAAATTAGTAAAAATGTTGATTTCTCGTCGATCATTACATACAAATATTATAATCTCATGGCTTATATGTAAATAACACAGTCCATTAGTAGTCCAGTCCACCAGTCCCTGATGTAGGATTAGTAGCTCAAGCTGATTCTTTTGAAAAACTGGAGGAGATATTGAACGAAGATCTGTCCATTGCTCACAAGTATTTCCAGTCTTGGCACCTAACTCTTAACCCTACAAAAACGGCTTCCATTGCTTTCCACTTAAATAACAGAGATGCAAACAGAAAGCTCAACTTAATGTCCCAGGGAGTCAGGATACAAGGAGAAGACGCCCCGAGATTACTAGGAATAAAACTAGATAGAACATTGACCTTCAAGCAACACCTAGAGGGAATTAAAAACAAGTTAAAAACCAGAAATAATATTATCAGTAAGCTAGCTGGAACTAATTGGGGGTGCAGGGCAAATTACTCCGCACATCAGCCTTAGCACTAGTGTATAGCGCGGCGGAGTATTGTGCCCCAGTATGGGAGAGGAGTGCCCATACGAGAAAAGTAGATGTTGAATTAAATAATACGATGAGAATCATATCAGGCTGTGTCCGGGCAACAAAAGTGCAATGGCTCCCAGTCCTCTCAAATATAGTACCACCGAAATTCCGCAGATATGCACCAACCACAAAACTACTTCAACAAGTCCAAAACTCGACAAACCTTCCGATATTTAATGACATAAGTATAACACCACATAAGAGGCTAAAATCTAGACACCCGATCTGGGCCATCGAGAACACAACAGATAACCAAGAAGATATGTGGAAAAAAAGCTGGAAAGATGAGTACGTTGTAAATAGCTCCCTTATCAACGATTCAACTCAGGGAGTCCCAGGATTTGAATTACCTCGTTCAATGTGGTCTGCTTTAAACCGTATCAGGACAGAACAGGGAAAATGCAAGTTTCTTTTACATACATGGAAAATGACAGATACCCCACTCTGTGAGTGAGGGCAGGTTCAAACCATAAAACACATTGTCGAGTCATGTCCGCGGACAAAATATGAAGGAGGAATATCAGAGCTCCATAAAGGCGGTAGTGAGGCACAATATTGGCTACTTAACCTTAAAGTACACCTTTAGAATGTGGGCAAACTCCTATTTGTATCATTGTATATGTTATTACTTTAAATCACAACAATAATTACATGTTACCGCAGTCATACGAGTATACTGATCTATGTAAATATTTTATTTTATTATTTTATTTTAATTGTTATTTTATTTTGTTTTATTTTTTATAGTTTGTGACTCCACATATTTAATTTATAATATTTCATTTTATTTAGCTACTGTAACCGATAACTGTTATTTATTTGGTTTATTAGTTTTAGTTAAGTTATGTATGTTTTCACCAAAAGCGACGCCATATGCTAGAAAAAGAAAAAAATAACACAGATGTTTTTTTCGTTCTTGCAAAGAATTAAAACACATAAATTCACCGGGAATAAACGCATTACGCGTTATATTGTTATTACGTTGTAAAAATGTTACAAATGTTGTAAAAAAAAAAAAAAAACAACTCGATAATAACAATTTTCCGTGTACGACAATAACGGAATATTACGGCGGTAGTTGGTGTAGGAAGCTTATTACAGAAGACGAGTGCCGAGCATTTTTATAATATTATTACGTATTCCAACGGTGTTCGTCGATAAAATTTCATTTGAAACTCCCGAGTTCTTTCGCAGACACACTGCTGCTACTTCTGCTGCTGCTACTATCTGCTGTACTCGGTGTACGGCTGCAGGATGTATTGTATACACCGTGACGTGATCTACTCGAGACTTGTGCGCGTCAAACTTTAACGAGAACGCGTAACGAGGGAAAGGCTGTGCGTGTCCACACGAGTCGCTGTCGAGAGTGAAAAATCAAGAGAGATAGAGAAAGAAAGAGAAAATAAATAAATAACACGCATTCATCTTTTCGGGAAATTCGCGACACTGCTTACGCGTGTAGGCCGTGATTTAAAGTTGTTTGATTTGCTCTCGATAACATAATGTAATAATATGATAATAATTTTATTATAATATAATAATATTATGTTGTGCGGCCCCCGTGCAAGTGCAGTTGTAGTGCTCGAAAAATGTTGGAAATTAAATTAGATTATCGCAAAAATCACGTGTATACATTATATTATACTCGTATATTGTTCTACAAGAATGTGCATGAGTGTAGTATATATAATATAATATAAATATATGAGTTGTGTCTATGTTGTTATTTATTTAAAGAGTTAGCGAGCACAATATACTTTAATTTATATACGTTTTCCGTTCACATCATGACATATTTAATTAACCTGTCTCGCACCAACTTAGCTCCTAACAGCGTATCGATCGAAATTCTTGTAGTAGTTATTTTATTTTTTTTTTTTAAAAAACCAATTAATGTTTTATAACAAAATTCAATAAAAGTTTATTTTGAGTTTTTTTTACAAGGAATAAATAACAAGTAAATTATTATGAAAACATTTCACCAGGGAGGTCATAACTTTTCTTAACTACTCTCACCCCGTTTCTAACCGTGTAACAGTAATAATATATAAATGAATAATAAAATAATACGCGAGAAAAAAAAAGGTAACCATACAATATATTTTATATACCCATTTGTTACGGTTTCTTTTGGCAGCAGCGGAAAACGTAAAATGTGTAAATAAAACAAACCTAACCATTTGAAAGTTTTAGTCTCTGAGTAAAACGCGAGGAATGTAATATTAATTTTATCATGATCTGTGCCTAGTTTGTTATATTTTGTATGCCTGTGCACACGATTTCGATCAGAAAGATTGCTCTGATACACACAAACCTGTTACTTTCCTGATAGGAAATTTCGTCTAGTAAGTGCTTTTGCGGTGGGGAGGTCATTTTTATTATGAAATGTTAATAAAATTGTCTAAGCATAACAAAATTGAACGTTGAAGAAACTGGGCATTTTAACGAATTTTGATTACACTATATTAGTTATTTCAAAAAACCTATTTGGTTGTTATTCTGATTGTTAATCTGATTCACGGATCCACACGATCTTTTTCGTTTGTTCGTTATTTCAAGAACAATGGACTTATTGTATATTGGTTTTAAGTTCAAAAAACTAATACAGCAATATCATTCGCTTATCCTTATATCTCACCAGACTATGGAGTCCAACCCGACCTAGGAGTTTTGCCAGTTCTTACATTTTAAGTTTATATTTTACCGTGAATCATGATGTACTGTGTACGGTGTATAATTGTACTACAGTATTGTTAAAGATTATAACTTTGCATGATGGGTGTTCTACATAATATTCATCTATTATTCTGCAAAACATATATGAGTATTATTCCATTGAGATGTATTCTATTTACAATCACTGAGTATAATCATTTTGTTTTAATAAATACTTTCCATATAAAGTAATAAGGTGAATAAACAAAAAACAACTTAGTGGTCACCATCCCATATTGGTATAAAAGGAAACGAAAATGCTGATCAAGTCGCTGATCCCGTGACAAAAACTATCCCAAACCCAACTATAAACAACATTTCCACTGACGATATTTAAATCTCCGTCCATAAACAAATCTTACCACACCTAACAAATCACCCGTACCAGAGTTGGGGACTCCTTCATGATACACTCTTACTTAATTAATAAAGAGAACAAACCAATGTGCGACGTTTTCCTTAAAGCACTAACTATAACACACATAATACGAATATTGGGGAATGTACTAAATATACTGCAACACGAATAAATCTAAACATGCCCCTCAACATAGTAGAAGCTCTTGAAAAAGCACACTCAACGAAGATTAACAACTTCCTAAGCAACATTAATATATGTATTGTAATTGCCACATTATATTAAATGTCAATAAGCATACTATGTAATACAATGTAAAACCATATGACATGCTAATAACCGTTATTGTTAAAGCCTTATTGCTCTTAAAAAAAAATTACTTTTCAGGTTTATTAGGTGAATTAATACCTGCGAAAAAAATAACAGTGCAAAAAATGCCAAACCATGTATTTAAAACTAAATAAGTATATAAATGATAGAAATTAAATATTTGCATTTAACATGATAATGTTATAACTATAATATCGTTTGAAGGTGTACAATAACGTGATGAGTATCAAAAGAGTACATAGTCAACACTTTGGAAATTGTAATCCGATGAAACCGAGTAAAATCAATCGAATATTTTGGCACGGGAAATCGCGTAGTGCCATGAACGTGTCGAACAGAAACAATGGATGAAATTGTAGCGTAAATGGTCATCTTGAACACTGCAGTGTTCACATCTTAATCGCGATTGTACGGTGTATAGACGGGCAGTGCACTTTTCCTTTTCACCATTTGATCGTTTTGTTTATCGCGTTCACAATATTATGATCATTGTAGTATTATTACGCTATCGCACAGGCCTATCAAGAGTAATTCAGCGATGTCAACATTTTATGAAATGTATATTATAGAACGCCCGGTACGATACTGCTGCATACTAGATATGACTATTATAATAAACTGTGCCTAAACGATGCATATTCGTCCGGTACAATAAACGATAAGCTGACAGAATCCGTGACGGAAAAGGCTTCAGGAGCAGAAGCTATTATTAAACATCAATCTTTTCACTGCGCGTTTTGTACCAAAGGATTGGCGGCCCCTCGAGAGGTTTTCAGTCAAACCCCAGCTGAGGACATATTACAATGTGTATATATATAATATATATTTTATATAAATATATATTATATCACATCTATCAATCTTTCGTGTGTGTAATATGTATTATTTATAAATAAAACCGTTTTACACGTGGTACCATATGTGAGAGATGCATAGACATTTTAACGTCAACCCAATTCGTTGGTGCGCCAAAAAAAAAAGTTTTTATAAAAAAAAATATCTAGTGAAAACTTGTGAAAAAAGAAGAAAAAACAATTCCTGCCCGAGTAAACGAGAAATAATATGAAAATAAAAATACATTGTGACGTTTTTATTTGCAAGACGGCTCCTGTTGCGCCAGTTCTTTACATAATATTGTATACAAACGACCCGGAATCTGTGCACACACAATTATTATTAGTACTGTTATTATTTGCAAGCTTGTAAGACAAAACAAAAAAAATACACAAACAACCCGGAATCTGTAGTAAATACAATTATCAGTATTGTTATTATTTGCAAACTTGTAGAAAAACACAAGAAAAATAACATCATGTGCGTCGAGTTTTATTCCCGGCATTTCTCCTATAACGTATAGTAATCTTTTTATTATAGCGTTCCGTTTATTTCCGACCATGTCCCATATAGTAAATTCGGTCGCTGCTCGTAATTATGTAAGTAGTGCACCATGACACATTGAAAGAAAAAAAACCTAGTGTTTTTGCCGAATGATTTGTACCCTCTAGTATGTTGCAGTCTGCAGATGTAATTAGGTTATTCGCTGTACGTGTGTGCACGTGTGTTATGTGTTATCCGAAATCATCAAAAAAATATGTCAAATATTCAGATCGAATAAAACGTGACGACGGCGACGGTGATAATTATTTTCTAATGATTTTTTCTCTTTTATCTGCTTTGCTGCAAACATTATATATTGTTATATTATTATTATTATTATTATTATTATTATTATTATTATTATTATATACAATACGCTGTACATAGTGTCCGGCGACGTTTCCTTCGCGTCTCCTCCCACGACAAAATGTATTATACGACGGCACACTAATAATATAACGTAAACACAATGTCCCCGTGTACGTGAAAATTTAATAATAACGATAATAATAATGATAATATAAATAAAAATAATCGTCTGGTATAACGCGCAGTTAAATGCATGTGAGGCCCACATGCTGGGATACGGAAAAAATAAAATAAACACGGCAAGCGATAAAGACGACATTTTAATAATAGTAATAATAATCCGGTCATTATTGTGTGCACAGCGTGTCGAGGGTTTTATCGAATCCCGAGTTTTATTGAACAATATATTACAAGTGAGCGAGCCTGTATGCTTGTGTGTGTGCGTTTTGGATTTCCTAGTCCAGCGATTTGACCCGTGTAAGTATGCTCACAGAATCATGGGCAAATCGTTATTATCCTATCAAGGTGTACATAAATGCCAAAAAGAAAATCGTGTACGAAAATACACAAGAAATTCTTAAACGAATTTAATTGTGCTCGCGATTGGTTGAATATTTTAAATCTCAAAAACAGAAATACGAGTATATATGAAGAAATACTAGATTTTAATAAAGGATGCAGAGGACACATTTAAGTTTCTTGCTGCAGCGTGGGCGAGAGAAAATCATTAGCCACTAATTGCTGTAAAAACATAACGCTTTGTTATAATATCTCTTCAAGAACTAATTGATCATTTTCCACCGATATCAGATAAAACGAGTTTTTTGTACTTTTATTTGTAATATACGATCCATACCTTGGCATTTCTGGTTTTCGGGTTCCCATGGATTTTATTTTTTAGCTCATTAAAGGTTCAGCGAACAAAAAAGAACCGCACCAATCTACATTTTTATACGCACACCAATATTATGATGTACGGTGATCGGGAGGAACAGGGAAATCAGAAGGAAAACAATTTAAAAAATACGGACGTCATTGTTTTGTCGTTGGAAAATGCGAAACACGTATACCTAACCTATACTGACTCAACGACGACGATCGCTTCGTACACAATAAAGATATATGTATATAATATAAATGTACATTGTACATGCGTATATAATAATATACAAGTCCACGCGATCGTGATTTCGATCACGGCGAATTATTTTCGTTATTACACCATACGTATATATATTTATTTTCTAATTCAGGCCGTCGGATTTCCACGGATTTCCATTGCGACGCCGCCGCTGGGAAAAAGTAGTCCTTCCGACGCGTCGATGACGGACTTCACGTCACCGTTATGCATGATACGTACCTATGCGATTTGTGAACGCACAATATACCTATACATAATAAAATTATAATACATTGTTTATTATTATTATTATTTATTATTGTTATTATTATTATTATACATATTATTGTAAATATTATTATTATTATATTGTGCGCACGATCTATTCAGGACGTCACGTGTCTCGTCATTTTAATACACTCATATTAGAATGAAACGTCAATTTTTTTTAAAAAAATTAACTATAAAATTGTATAATTCAAATTTTTCGAAAATAATAAAATTAAAAATTATTATTTACAACTTTTTTACCAAAACATTTAGTTCGTTTAATATTTTAAATATTTGTAGTCCCGTGAGTCCTTCATAAGAAACAGAATTTAAATATCTTCATTATCTCAGGAGATATTGCAATATGTGTAAATCCTCGGCGGGACATCCAGTACACGCATACTATTCGCTATGCATAGAAGACGCTATGATGTATTATATGCACACGGCAAACGAGACTGCCGATAAGATAAAATAATAATAATAATAATAATATACGAGTACATGTTCGTTTTTTCTCGCGCTTCTCATCATTTATAATATCATCGAAACTAAACGCGAGTGTAGCAAAAATATTATAACGCGCAGATTATTATAATCTCTCGCTCCGGTCGTAGTATAAATTATCAGCACATCGAATATTATTTTATTATAGTCACTATGTTGTATATTAATATACATAGGTGGATTTTTTTTTGTACGCGGTCCGCGAAAACCGCACATCGTATCACGGATGCAATATACTCGTATGGTCGCGCCGTTTAATCGCTTACCGTATCGAAATCCACGTGAAATTCGATTATTATTTTTAGATAAACGGTTTTTTACGTACAGGACGAATTAATAACAAAACAGTATTGTACGCACAGTTAGCCCGCCGTCAGGTTAGTAGGTATATACCATACGACAAACTCATCGGAACGTGAGTACACGGTTAATTTTTTTTTCAATTTTAATTATTTTAAACAAACAGCAACAATAATGATAAGAAAAAAACAAACCGCATTCCTATATGCTTTCATTATTTCGCGTTAACTGTTTCAAACGTGTATACAAATTATAGGATTAAAACAATTTCGGTCAGTCAGTCCGATTTCAATAAATAAAATTTCATTGCTCGCTCGGTATAATAATAAAAATCAGGTACTTTTTTTCAACTCAAAAAAATAAAAGATAAAAAAAAATGAACAAACTCTGTTGAGTATAATACTCGAAAATAATAATAAACTTGGTTTGTAATATTAAAACCATTATCGTTGCGGTTGTTTGTTAAACATAGTGTGTGCATATTTTAACAGTTTCGGAGTGCTTCCTGCCGCTAAATATGACCCTCTCAACATGTATGCAACGGGGAACAGGAAACTATGTTATAATATATTCCGAACCGTTAAATAACACCAAGTGATTTGTACAATATTCAACATCGAAACTAACCCAAATCAAGTATTTCACTTCAGGTACTCACAGCAGTGATTTCAAACAATTACGAATTTGTAATAGTAATAATAATAATATAGGCATATATTATATCACATTTCATTTCCGAGAAGATGTAAAATGTAAATAGGTATTTTTTCATTGCATCTATTGCTATATAAACCACTTTTTAGAACAACGTATCCTACGACTATTCAACAATTATTATAATAACCGTTTACGATTCTGTGCTCTTTAGTTAGGTGCGCGTCACGTTCAGTTATTGTTTTTCTTTTTATCGCCTCTACTCTATATAAAATAGTATGTACCCGTGCCACGGTGATGGCATGAAATGCTATTGAAAACCGACGATACGCTTTAAGTTGAAAATACATGTTTACATTGTTCGCCAGTGTAGCATTCGAAAACAAAAACAAACAACACGCGTGTACGTAGTGGAATAGGAATGGTATAAGTAGAAGAAAAAAAATTCGACAGCTATTTTCTGTACATATATCTGAAATGTTTTACCCGACTTATGTGGCTCCTGTTTCCCCGGGAAATCACTTGCGACCCCCGCTGGCTTCGTCATTACGTGTTTTATCTGGTTCTAGTTTTCATGTCCAATTTCGTTTCAGTTGGAGATCCATACCACACTCACACACACACACCCACACAAACCTTAAAATCCATGTGTCTCTCCTTTAGAGACGTATTAAAATGGCATAAACGAACTTTTGGCATTTTCAAACAGGGCAGAAAACCTGCACTCACTCTTGAAAAATATTAACATACATTGTTTTTATTTGGACATAAATTGCTAGGCGTAACGTGTAATATTATATCTTTTAGCTGGGAATATAAAAGATTATTTTTTATGTGGTCGCAGTGACAAATACGGGGTAGATTATATTAAATTTAATTTGAGCATTTAAATTGAGCTCCATCCAATACCTGCAGTTCTATTGGGGTGGAAAAATATACAGTCCCAAATGCAATTATTTCGTACAATATTGTACGAATACAAAGCGTTTATGTATGTATAATACGTGACAAATGATCAATCGATTCTAAATAATATGAAGAGTAGTTTTATTAGTGCCTATGAAATATATTTCAACGACTTGAGATGCCTTGTATATTGTATTTTAATTCTTCTCGATCATCTTTCCCGATTGGTCCGGTTTTCGCGTAGTATACGTTGTAAATTTTAAGAGTTTAAGTGTCCGAAAATCAGGTGTTCGATTACGTTGTACACATACACATGATAAAATTCGTGCAATAGGAATGAATAGAACGCGTTCGATATGTTGTAGATTCATAAATATTGAAGAAAAAAAAACAGATTTCATATTAAAAATACATACGGCCGTGTATTATAAGGAACGATAATTTCGTGTTAAATAAAGCGAACGTCCATTATAATCTTATACGTAAATATGGTAACGATTATATTATTATACGTCAAATTATTATGTTTGTATGGACGTAGCGGCCGCACGTATCTGCATATTATTATAACATGTTTTTTTTCCGTTTTAAATTTGGGTTGAAACTACCTACTGACCGAGTGTCAGAAAATGAAGAAAAAACGGACAGCTACACGATTAAACAGCTGCTGATCCATGAAAGAGTGATGAAAAAAAAATTAAGAATAATCGAAGCGAAAACCAACAATAGAACATAGAGTTATATATATCGGAGGTTTATATTTTACATCATATAATATATATATAAACATTGTGTACAGCAATAGGATAATATATAATGTATGCAAAATTTCATGTGAGATGTCGTCATACTTTAAGTTTTAGATCTTACTTTATGTTATAAGGTTTAACTGTTCATAGTAATTACAACTTTTTAGTTTTTACTGATTTCCGATATAATATTATGATTCTCTGGAATACACGAGGTGTGTTAAACAACAAATTAAAATTAAAATTAAAAAAAAAAGAAATGAAGAATCAAATGTATCCTTTTGAGCATAATAATTAAAACATATGTCTTAATGTAAATACAGTCTGCAATACCGAGGTCTATATTTGTACTAAGGGTTCTACATTAGAAATATTCATATGAATAAGTCACATATTCAAATTCCACCCGTGCTGATATGAGAATTAAATAAAAATTAAAATACATATTATCTTTTTCAAAATGTCCGAGAATCCCAGGAAATGTATAAAAATTATAATTTTTTGCCCCTCAGAGTACCTAGTAGTTTTTCTATTTAATTGACAGGATATTAAAACATTTATAACTGACCTAAATTACTTCTCATCAAATATGAAAGTTAGTTAATTAAACTTTTTTCATGAAATTGATTTACAGAAATTAAAATATAAATATAAATAAGTTTGTGAAAGTTTTAATTTATTAACCATAGCTAATAGAAAACTATTGATTATTTTTAAGTGATACCTATAAAGTTATTTCACAATGAGCTTTAGAAAAATTGATTAAAAACATTTACTGACGTTTAAAAATATCATTTTATGTGTGATAGAAATATAGAATACATAGGAAGTAAGATAAACTTCATATCGGGAAAATTAATTCCATTCGGGCTATATGAAAACGGTAGTTTTTATGTCAACTTATTTTAATTTTCCATTAATGCGTAAAATTATAAAATATAATTTGTATGTTCAACTGAATTATACGCAAGAATCATACAACAATTACATTTTATATGTACTATTTCATTAATATAATACAATGTTGTTATTCAATTTATCTAAATTTGAATGATTTTAGCAACAAATATTTTGATTTTATAATATATGGATTAACGTTGTAGTAATTTGGTAAATTTAATTTATACTAAGCCAAACCAAATGCAATAACAATTTATTTTGTATGTACATTTATATTGTAACAGTGAGTTATTCAGTTATTCATACGAATCAATTTTCTCATTTTATAACTACATAATTCTAATTTATAATAAATTATAATAAGAGCATACATGTGGTTTAGAAAAGTGAGCAAACGAGTTTTTATTTCTGTTAAATAAGGTAGTACTGTAATTTTGTTTTATTTCGATTGATTAAAAGATACGATTTTAATTATAATTACTTATATCCTAAGCATATTGAATACCATCAAGTTAAAATAAATAAGGTGTGTGCAAGTTCTTAAATATAATTAAAAATTCTCAAGGAATATCAGAAATGGTTTTTCGCAGTTCTCCTGTCACACGAAACGTATAAAAATATATGAAAATTTATCTTGCCTACGTTTTGATGATATATACACGGAATTTACGATGTATTAAATAAATAAAATAATACATGCGTAGAACGTTTACCAAATATGAAGTCAACTCGAAATGTCCATATACTGTCGTAATGATCCACAGTCAATATTTAGTTCAAAATATAGTCCAATGTTAATATATCGAAAAACAAAATAACTAATTTATTACAATGACCAGTGGCAAAATTATTCAGCGCACAATAAATATAAACAACGGACGAAAATAAGTTTATAAAACTCCTAACTATAATAATGCAATTTTTCTGTTCGTATAGGAGTTCTGACGGTTTTGAACACGCGTTATTCATTTTGGCTTATACAATATTTCAATGAGGAATTGAATTTTAATTCACTTGTAACTATTCATTTTAACGTGAAATAGATGATGGTTGCTTACAGAAACTACAAACAAAGTCAGCTGTACAATCAAGATTTACTCTTTTATACTTCAAAAATATAATATAAAAGTACTTTATATAATCCTCTTGTAATGAGAAACAATCCACAAATACGTTGTAAAAGGAACCCACTCAACATTTCAAAGACACTATAAGAAGTAGAGTACCATGGATATATTTGGCAATTCAATGCGATCTCCAAGAACAGCAAAGGGAATTTGAAGGTTTTCTTGTTCAAACATTGGACGTACATCTCAATATCAAAGAGTCAGCGAGTAGTGCTTAAATTGGGTAAACTAAGTGGATGAACTTGGTCGACAGTTTTAAAACTGCGTTCTGAGTAGATATATAATTATTCAACCCAAACCGATGGGTTCATGAGTTCCCCTTTCCCTTAACCACCACTTCAATAATAATTATAGTTCTAGTAACAATTATACTTTAATTATGCTTTCAAAATGATAAAGAAAATAAATACGACAAATATAATTAACTGTGACACCTAAAATAGGTAATATATTGTGTTATACCCTTAGAAACTTCCGGTAAGCTTTAGAATATTACTTTCAATACCACAATAAACTATTGTACAGTCATGTTGAAATAAAAAATATATAAAATAAAATATTTTTGACTTAAGACAATACCTTTAATTTTTTAAAAATCTAGCATTTTACATCGAAAAATAGCTTCTATAATAGACGAGTTCACTTTCAATGTCCAGTCCCTCTTAAATTTGAGCACTAACGTTAAGTCAAAACACATTATGGGTAACAAAAAAATAGTTTATCGCGTTAAAACGATTTTTGTTGTTTTTATCCGGTTGACCTTAAATCTGTACCAATGTGTGGCAACTTTTTGCAACGAATTTTTCAATATTTGTGTAAATCAACAGTTGATCAGTTATAAAATAAATATTAAACTAGTAACGATTAAATAAGTCGTAAATTCTGTATAAAATATATTATATAATGTCATGTTAAACAATAAATATAGTTATACAGATATACCGAAAGAGTACATAAGAAATCAGTTTCTTAATACTCATTATACGCAGAGTTGGACAAAAACAAATCAAAATTATGGATAAAAATAAAATCATGAATACCTGATTATTATGGTGTGAATAAAGAATAATATTTAATATTTGAAATAATTTTAGTTATGTATAACTATGTGGTATACATGTTATACTTTATATTTTAGTCTGATGAATAGTATGACTAACAATAACATTTCTGATTTAATTTTCGATAGCACATTATAACATGTAATAAATACGGAACACACAAATTTTAATAAAGTCTGAAATTCTAATTATCTAAGAAAAATTCGATTTAAACATGAATATTTGGAATAATAAATAACGAATAAGTAAATAATGATTATCGAATGATCAAATAATGAGTATAACGAATAAGGTGAAAAATAAAAATAAATGAAAAAAGTACAATTTCTAATTCAAATAATTAATCGAATCATTTTTTTAATCGACTAATGACCAGTTCTGGATAAACGTATATTTTCTAAAGATATTGTTGGTTATATTTATTAAAAAAAAATTTAAGGCTTGATTGAGTGTTGGCAGATATGATAGGTAGGATGCCCAACTTTACTTAGGTACATAAAACAATAAATAATAATACTACAGCTTTTTGGACTTAAACAAATGTTTCATGTAAATAAAAACGACGGTGTCAAAAAAATGGACTCATCCATCGGATAAAATTTATTCATATTATTAGTTTCGTTTTTTTTTCAAAATTCTGCAGACAACGTATAACGATAATAATAATAATATCATTTCAACTTATCGAATGTTGGAGTATATTTTGTTTCGTCCATATATTTTTGAATGTTTTTAGAGTATTATTTTTAGAAATCGGTGACGACAGCAATACACGCTATTGCCGTAGAGAAAATCAAAAGAAAAAAACAATAACAACACAGATACAAGAGTTAGTCTAATATCTAGTCTTAGTCTAGGTCTAATATCTAGTCTTAGTCTAGGTCTAATATCTAGGAGGTACTCACTGTAAACGACCATTGGTTGCCACGCGGACCGGCGTTCAGCGTTCCAGTCTTCTACCTGGCACCGGTACTCGCCGGTGAGATCGGCGGCGGGCCGTTCGACCCGGATGACCCGGTGCAGCACGGTCTTGTCGGTCCGCGGCGTCACGTCAGTCACGTCCACGGTGCGGCCGCTCAACGGGCCCAGCCCACCACCGGCCTCGGGGCCACCACCCGCGATCCACTGGTACACCTGCTCGTTGTCGTTGATCATAGCCATCGCGTCGTTGGCCTCGGCCACCGGCACCGGGTTCCGCCGGAAGTACCATTTGACCACCAGGCCCCGTTGTCGCTGCACCTCCTCCATAGCTGCGTCCATGACCAGCACCGGTGCCGCCGACGACCGCTTGTCCCGGCCATCCACGGTCGCGTTCGTCGGGCTGGTCGCGACCACGTCACCGTTCTCGTCGTCGTTCTCGCCGCCCTCCAGCGCGTACACGCAGCCCAACAGCAACGGTGGCTCGGCTGGCGCACCACCGGGCGGTCTCGCGGCGTCGAACGACCGTACCACCGGCGGCACGTCCACGCGCACCACCCGCACCACGTCCACGGTCATCGCTGCCTGATCTGTGGAAAACCCGAATACTCGTATTGTTATACTTGTAATACTATGACGTCACCGTTGCAGCCGTCACGTAGTGACAGCCAGCGGCGGATCTAAGATTTTGTTTACGACAAGAAGGGCAATATTTTTCAAAACAATATTAAAAACAAATTGATATAAGAAATTCTTATTTTTTAATAATTAAGGTATATATACGAGTATTTATGAATATGTTAATATTGGTACTATACTGTATTTGTATAAAATTAGTAAGCTCGTGGTACATCAGATTGATGTAACTATAATATGAAGTAACTATAAGTATAAAATTCAAAATTATTGTAAAACATGAAAAAATGTATACCTTCTGGTAAGTATTTATTATAAATATAATTTTAATCACCTAGAATATGTCGTTTATCAAAAAATCTATTACGTCTTATGAATTTACACCAATTTCCATTTCGTTATTTTATTTCATATTATTGAAAATTGTAGTTTTGCCATATTATCTTTCTGAACATTTTTTAAAACCATATTAAACATCTTTATACTGGATTAAATGAATCTTTAAAAACTCCAAGTCTTTGTCAACCAATATAATCTACTTTATTTCCAAAGTTACTCATGAGGTGTAAGTCACAACTAAAAATCGTCTTGCTTATCAATCTAAGGTTGTAGGCTATTGAAATAGGGGAATAGACACCTTTGAACCTACTCAACTTTAACCCACCACTAGTTGTACATAGTGGTTCGCGCGTTGCTGCACACGGTTCGTAGACGATCTAAGTTGTACGCTATGTTGAGAGAATCGATCATTTCCAGTACCTATTATAACTTATAAGATATTATCGGTAGTTATTTACTATGTACTCGTATATACAAAGGTTGTTTGTTCGTCTGTTTTCGTTTGTTTGTTTGTCTTGTGATCAAACATTCGGCAAAGTAAGTTAGTATACATATATTATAGTTAGATCGAAAATCAAATGTGTTTCGGGCAGGCGATTTCGATTCACTCAGTACGTTTTTCGACACAAAGTGAAAACTGAAAGGAAAAAAACTAGTGGGCAAACACGACGTTCGATTTAGTTCGCATTTAGATTGTAACTTATTGAAACCCCATTCAGAAAATAGATAACACATTTTGTAGTTGGACAATAGACGAACGAAAATGACGATCAAAAGACCTTTGGATAACGGGCAGTGTTTGTGTGATTTTTCTTGCGCACTTCTCACAGTTTTTTAACACAAAAACGACGATTAGAAATTATCGAATTTCCTCTATTAATATAACGTTGTTTTACATTTTAAAATGTTTAAACAGTCAAAACAATACAAGAAATACTTTTATATTTTATAATATCTCCTATCATTTTATCGGTTATATACATTCATGTTTAGAGCAACGGTTCTGATTCCAATACTAACGTATTCCTTACTATAAGTACTATACGAGTATAGTAAGGTACATTTTGAAATCGAGCACTTTTAGCATAATTTTTGTGCAAATTTATTTTGAATTGCTCACTTCACCTTACCAAATGTATTAAAATATTTTATGTATATTTACTAGATTGATGTAGAAATCTTGTGATCAACGATAATTTTAACAAGATTGTTCATATATAATTGTGTGTTTGATTTATCTTTTACATTTAATATTTACAAAATATTAATATGGTGGCCAAATTACCAATTAATAATTCCTATTCAACTCGCTGGAGCGTTTACAGTAGGCACTGTATAAATGTTATCATAGAAACGATATGTTGGTAACTTTACTAGATCCAAAAATGTAAACTCATTGAACTTTGTATACCACGTTTTAGTTTTTGGTACACATTTATCTAATAACTAAATTTACTATATAATTTTATAATGCAGTCCATTCTAAATATTATACAGAATCTATGAGTTACACAGGATAGAATTGTATTATAAGCTATTATTTGAACTAAAAAAGTCGAGTTTAGGCAATACATTAAAGAAAAATACGTACAAATCTAATATCGCGTTAAACTATTTAGTGTTTTTGAATAAAATGTAGGTACAAATGTAGAGATAATTTAATATTAAGATTAAAACTAAAATGCTGATGTACTTTTTGTGAATCGAAATGGTATAATTTTTGTCGTTACATTACTTGTCCTTGTAAAATATACTTATCCTACTTGTAAATCATGTATTTAATTTTCATTTTAAATATTGACAAATGCCAAGCATATGATGAATTCATACGTAATAAAACACATTTTCGAAATTAACTAAATAACACAAATTTTTCTATATATAAATCTATAGATAAATTTAATTAGAGTACCTATTTGATAAATACATTATCGTTCTTATGGTCTTTCTAATTTCAATAAATAAATCGAAGACAACAGAAAACAAAGTTTTTGAATAATATTAACACAACTACTTTAATTGACTTGCCAAAACTTCAATTGCAGCAAGGGTCTACTCCAAATAATATATAAGGTCTGTTCGAACAATAAGTTCATTAAATTCACCTACTGGAAAACAGCTGCAGGACAAGGTTTTTAATTTTGCCCTTGTAAAATTAAATGTGTAACGAACCGGTACATAATTGTCGGCTAGAAAAAATAATGTTATGGAGCACAAAATGTCATGGTCCAGCTACTTGTTGCCGTTAAATATTTCATGAAGCATAATATTATATTGCTAGATACATTTTTAAGCCCACAGCATAAATGAATGGTCTTACATTATAGTATAATATTTAAAAATAAAAAATTAATTTTGTATAGAGAAATATAAATATAGTAAAATTCCGATGGTATTTAAGGTGTTATGTATAACGTATAACTTAGTGTGCTTTTATAACCTGATGATGAAAACGAAACTGGTAGTTACACATAACACTTAACTCTCGGCATTATATTGTATTTATATTTTACAATACAAAATTTAATTTTTTACTCTATATTGTATGATAATTGTTTCAAACAATTTTATAGATATACATTTTATAATTTTATATTGTTAAATTTCTATTTATTTAAAAATTGTATATTTTTCATTCCACATATAGATAATCCAACAACGTTTTTCATTTTATAACAATATAGATATTGTAATATTATATTTTAACGAAAGACTCAATAGAACTTTCCCGATTTCAAAAATTGTCTTGTCCAAAATATTATGTAATAATATTACGCAGCAGGAGTCGGCAACCTTTTTGTCATAGCAGATCATAAATTTTTTTTCATAATTTCATGGAGGGCCCAATTGGAAATTGAAAACGTTGTTGAAAATAAAATTGTAATATCTGAATCTTATATGTTTATTGATGTCAAAATTAATTTTATGAGTGCTACTGCTTGGTTATCTGTCTTAACTAATTTCGAATAAAATATTATATATTAAGCAGAGAAATATTTAAAAACTTTAAAAATATTGTGTTCAGTAAGATACGCTCGTAGATTATTATCGTATGAATATAAATAATAACCACGAATCAAAAATACAAAACTAATACTTTACAATATTAATTACGATGTGAGATATAAAATTATTGTTTAAATAGGCACCATTTGAAGGGTCGCAGAAAAAAGTTACGATGAGGGCTGCGGGTCAGTTCTATCATATTATCATATATTATGCCGTATGCCTGCCTGACCATATACATTTCATGTGGATAATCCGAACGAAGAATAATACACTAGTTTTATCTACGTAAATGTTACATGGGTGTGGTTGGAATTTATATTTAACACACGACTTATTCTTTTTTCTATATAATATATAATATAACAATGTTTATAGTCTTTTGCTCTGCCGACCATAAGATTATGACAATAAATTACACATCATTGGTACGGTGTGTGTGTGTGTGTGTGTGTGTGTGTGTGTGTGTGTGTGTGTGTGTGTGTGTGTGTGTGTGTGTGTGTGTGTGTGTGTGTGTGTGTGTGTGTGTGTGTGTGTGTGTGTGTGTGTGTGTGTGTGTGTGTGTGTGTCTGTGTGTTTGTGTCTGTGTATAATGTATATGTGTGTTATAGTGTTGGTATACCCTCCTAAAGAGCAAAGTTTGACTATTTCCTATTACGTCGCGCCGATAAATCTTCAAACGGATTCATATATATATATTATATATATATAATTTTGAAAACTCCCTCTGTTATGTACGATATAATAGGATTTATATTATGATCTATTTGTTCAGACCCAACAAATACAGAAACCAAACGAACTGAATTAGACGATAATATGGCGGCGGTCGTACGCGTATAAGCATGCGGACGTCGACGCTAATAAAATCTATTGCCCTCTGCGGATACGCAAGACAATTATTTAAGATAACCGGAAACGGATGTGTACAAGCGGTCGTCGTGAGTATTGATGTTGAGAAAAACGCTAAGGAGCTACGGGGTGCGGAAGACCTGCAGGCGCGCGGATTCGCTGATCGTCACTGCAGGAGAAATGGTTTTTTCTTTCTATCTCGTGGGGCATACGACCGCCCGAATGGACGGATATCGAGGATGACCTGCGGTCGCATCGAGATTCGCTTGTTTCAAGGCCTGTTTCTCTATCTTTCTTCATTTCACAAGTCGCTGAGGACCGTCACGAGTGTACCGACACACAAGAGCATTTAATACAATCACAGAAGCACGATCCGTACGTCCCGGGATATCACGTCCGCCGTACTATACACCGCACGTCACCACAACCAATAATAGCTGCAAGTGTATACGAAACGATCAGCGCAGCACGTATGTAATATAGTCTTTCCACGAGTTTTGAACTTATTATATCGAAAAACCAACGCGAAAATGAAACTTTCTGGAAACCGAAGATATTTTTTATGGCTCGAGTCGTGATGTAAAATCATCGTCCGAACAGGACGTGGTAGCGGCGGGCTGTGAGATATAATAATAACAATAATAATAATAATAATAATAATAATAATAATAATAATATATGCGACCTGCGCGTGCACAACGCATAGTTATTTCCATTCCTTCGTACTCGCGATTTCACGCAGTTTCGTAAAGGTATTTTATCATCGCTGTTTAATATCATATTGTACATATTATAGAACATCAATCGGAGAAATTTTTTTTGTTTCTAGACAAAGTATCGCCATACTAGCCAATGCCTCTCACTTTGTTGACAGCGCGCGCGTTTCAGAGATCGACGACAGTCAGTATTCCGCTGTCGTCGTGGATCACGTAATTGTGTGGCTACATAATATATATATATTATATATATACCTACATGGTGCAGGCAGTAGGTAAATATGTATACAGGACCACTAGGACCTGTGACTGTTAAAAACACAATATACGTAGCTTTCGATGATGATCGTGCGTGCAGCTGTGCGCGTTTCCATGTGCCCGTGCGTGTAGCGCAGAGCACACCTTTCAAAATCCCCGGTGTCACCGATTGTCCTTTGACGATGATCTCATTGTCTTACCGACTCGAAATAAATTGAATATTATCTCGACGTGCAGCGACGGCCATGCGATGTCAGCTTCCATAATGATCAACAATATTACGCGCGAGACGATTACGGGGGTACCTAGGTCAATTCTGCACATGTACAGTGTAGACGTCATGCGTTTTTATCGTGTAGCACAGTGGTTATAAACTTTTTTGAGTCATGCATCCCTTTGAGACATAAAATATAGCCTCGGACCCCCTCACCACTTCTAAAAGAAAAACCTTTGATTTTGGTTATTATTTTAATATTTTTATGTTTATATATATATATATTTAGAGAGTATCATTATCTATACTCTATAGCCATCATTACGTTACTAGTATAAATATTATAGATTGTTTGTGGACAAAATATTATTTACTTTTCTTGTAATTTGAGTAAACATTTCAGAACCATCCACGGACACCTGACTTACCATAGACGGTTATATAACCTGGGGGTCCGTGAATCACTGGTTAAGAGACCCAGGACTGTAGCACATTATCAATAAAAGTCGTCCCGCGATGCGCTGCAATCTTGCGTACTCGGAAAGAATAAAACATCGGTTCAGTTTCGGTTCTATTTACAATAAGACTACTACTACTAATACTGCGGTACATCAATCAATGCGAGAAACATATTTGCAATATTTTATGCATTATTGTATTATATTTGTGCCTGGATGTGTCTGTATTTGTACATAAATTACTATTATTATTCGTAACAAAAATATGTAATACGTAATATAATACGAGTATACGAGAATAACATTTTTTTTTCGCGTATGCTCGTGGGAAATTCATAATGCATACACACAATATGAAATGCCTGCGCGCACACACAAAACCACTACTAATATTATTATACATATTATATAGGTAAACATAAATATCATCTTGGTGGTGGTACATATTACTATTATATTAACATCGCGAAATTGGAAAAAATTCGTATTTCCGTAGGCATTATAATATTATTACGATAGGTACTGACCATATTGTTTACATTCAACATTGTTTGTGTACGTGTAACCATCGATGCCGAAAAATACACTCGCACACATCATATTACACGTATAATTTACATTCAAAATATTGCGCACGAACACGACGGCGGTGAATAACGGTGTGCGGCAATCGCGGGGTATACTATAATACTATACAGTGTGCTCAATCATAACACTATAATAATGGCAAAAAAATATAATAATAATACATCTGATGGCGTAACGATATCAACACTAGACGGTTTTCTGCGAACTTGAATTCGACACGGTATATCTGTATATTATAATATACTTGGTATTCTCCACAATTTCGATGGTTACGACAGCAGATGCTCGGAACGTTAAATAACCAAATGCACACCGACCGTGATGTTACTGTTGTTCGCTCCTGCAAGACTATATACTAACTCGAGGTTTCTTAATCAGTGGAAACTTTAGGGGGTGCGTAAAAGGGGTCTGAAAATGTATTTCAAGTAACGAGAAAACATTATTATACAAATAATTATTCATTCGCACACTATCTGTAATTTATACTAGTATGATATTATTTAAAATTAACATATAAATGTTTAAATAATAACCAAAATCTAAGGTTTTTCTTTTAAAAGGGGTGAGAAGGTCCGAGGCTATAATTTATATCTTAAATGGGTCCATGAATCAGAAAAGGTTAAGAACCACTGTACTGACTTGAGTTTGAAAATAGGTAAAAAAAATGTATACAAATAACAATGATTGTCTTTACGGTGATCATATACTGATTAGTACGCGTAATACTAGTAATTGCGCGTATTAGTGCACACGAGGTAAATAATAAAGTACCAATTAACCAATAGTTTCCACGAACGCAACTGACGGCGAGTGAGAAGCTGAACGGTTTTGATCCTCGAACAATCGAACGATCCTCGGTGTGCCTCAAAAAAAGACATTTTTATTCTTATCCGCATGAGTAATGAAATAATATAGTACACCAATTTTATTAATTGACACGCAAATATAGTACTAAAAAAGTTTTAATTTTTTTTGAAACATTTCACTTCGGGATAATTAGTGTAAAAAACCTACGGACTAGTCCCAGACATTTACAATCATTAAGGCACTTTTTTTTTTTTATCACGTTTGGATCAACTTATACTTATACTTAAAACATTATTCGCCATGTCTTCTGAAAATTATGGTTTTAACCGTAGAAAAATTGGCTCTTACCGCAAGTTGCAACGATGTACTTGTAGTTGAAACCGTTTGATTATACTTTTTGGGTTTTTTATTTTTTAGCGATACATAAGGCATACTAAAACATATTTATTCGCATATTACGTAATTTGACTGCATGAATTTGACTGTAAAAAATTATCTTAAAAGTCTTGGCGAACAATATTTTTTTGTTAGCACTTAAGCTTTGAAAAGACATCGTGCAGCAGCGTTAGTGCACACTTGGAAACTATTTTCGAATGCGATGATTTTCGCACTATAATGACACCCACCTCGGAGGACCAACTTTTTTGTTATTGTTGTTGTTATTTTAAATGTTATACGAGGGGGGGGGGGGCGAGACCCGACCGCGACGGCTCGCTTCGCAGTTAATAATATTTTTAAATTATGAACAAGGCCGTCCCCGCGGGATCTTATGTACAAAGCCTGCAGTTGCGTCCGTATATCGTCGACGCGAGTGGCTATACACTAATTCTGCATAATAATAATAATATTTTACCTCCCTAGACTATTGCGAAAAATTGCTGGAGGAGGAGGAGAAGTGAAACCGGAGGGACAATACAATACGAAAAGGGACTTTTGTATATAAGGCACGTATATTATATCATCCTACGTGCGCGAGATCGAACAGCCCGGATTACGGAGACTCGAATCGTCTAATCTTCTTAGTTTTTTTTAAACGAACCGTCGTCGTCGTCGACGTTTCCATCACAATCAACGCAACGCATTCTATAGTTCTGCGAAACAATATCCCGGTAAAAATATCGCCAAAAAAAGAATATCCCAAAATCAAATATCCTATGGTAATACACTCCGAGTATATAAGTGTACGCATTGAAAATGTTATCCTCTGCTTAAGACGCAGATGTCTGTATAACATTATTACCTATGTGTAATATAGACCATCTGTGGTTTGAGAGTACAACGGTCATAGATAAAGTTATCGCTGAATGTCTGCTGTGAGAATGCAATTCGATCTCCGGTTGTTTTGATAATATTGTATATATTTAATAGATATTTAATTTGATAATATTTGTATACAGTGCATATTGTGCTCTGATCGTTTTTAACTTTTAACTTGTTATTAATTCAATTTTGAAATACTCAAAAATCGTCTACCGGCCAAAAATTCTGCACACTACTTTGTTGTGGAAATTTATTCATACGAATTCAGTATAAAAAATGAATCGTAAACTGTCTGTATATGAACTACTCGTATATAATTATAATTATATTAATGAATATGAATTTAGAATGTTTAAATATTATAAATGTAAATGTAATATAATATGATATGTATATTATGGTAACTTATTTACCCCGTCACAAGCATATAGCTTAATGGATTAAATGCATTTTGAATGTACCGTAATTTTAATTTTAAATAATTTAATTTGTAATTATAATGGATTTTGAAAATAAAACAAAAATCTATGAAACAGTTGCAGGATGAACGCATTTATACTAGTTATTGTTTGTTATTGTTATTGTACTATAGGTTGAAATAACAACAATAATATCAATAACGATAGAAGTTAGATTTTCAATGGACATTGCTTAATTCGCGAATTAGTTATCCAATACTTAATTTTACAGTAATAGTACATAATTATTGTGCAATACGAATTTTGGGATATTTTCGTCCGGGTTTTTTTTCCGTATCACCAACTTCCTAGTGCTCATAAAACGACGAGTGTAATATTAAATAAAACGTTTTATTTTTTCTTTCGTTTTCCACTTGAATCGGCAACCACTGGCTGTATATACGAGTGTGCAAAGCGGTTCGCAAGATGCGACGAGATCTAGCAGGAAACGATGTGACCAGCTGCCTGTACGCACGCTCTAACAATATTCGTCGTCGGAAATCAGATATCATAATGTCGACGTGAGCAAGACAAGATGACGTGCTTGTGGGCGAGCGGTTAGGGGATGCATTGGTTAATGGGGTGGAAAAATGATTTCTAAAACCGGCGACGATAAACAATATTCCAATATTGTAAATCCGATTTATAATAATATCATGTTAAATCGATCAACAGACTATAAGACCGGTGACATAATGTTGTTATGGTTTTAAAATATTTTACATACGCATATACACACTCGGTCACGGCAGTTATCGTAATAAATGTATATGGGTAATGAACACGCGTGTGTGAGGGAAATATTATAATAATATACGTATATATCCTTCCGGTAAATGGAGCCGGTCTTCCGGTTCTGAGCGACAAAGACCCGGTGCAGGAGCTAGTGCGTGTTTATTACGAGAAAAAAAAAACCCCAGTACACACAACCCGATACTGTCGATAACCGGAAAGTGTTGGACACCTGAAATATGTGCGTAAAAAATACACACACACACACGCACGAGCGCGAACACACATGTACGTACATGTACGCACTATAATTACCGCGTGATTGTATACACCTGTTTTTTGAGTGTGCGTTTTTTGTAGTCGGATGTCAACCGGACTATTAATCACACTATTTGCAGTGTACCCCCACGAGGATTTACTATAATATTGCGAGATCAGCTGACCAGATGTGTTGCAAATGAGCTTAACCCTTTATAGGTCAGTAGTATAAATATTTACCAAGCCGTTTATTATTTTTCTACTGAATAGATTATATTACTTTACTTTACTACTTGGTTCAATGGGAAGTTTTATGTCGTTAAAAATGTTAACCTGTATTTAGAACGCCACAATTGTTATCATTCGTCTAATTTCGCGCGTAATGTGTTGAAGTGGAAAAATATTTTTTAAAGCTTAAAAACATTTTCTGCTACTTTCTGGTAAAAAAATAATAATTTAAGTGTTTATAGTTATTAGTTATGTGACCCATAGAAAAAAAAAGATTTCACTGTTTTTATAAACACTAGGTACTGGAAATGTCTTACCTAGTCATAGTTTATTCTTGCGGCATACCTTGTACACGTGGACAAACTATTGGGTTTTCATCCCGGTGTCCCGATGACCCGATTTATGGTGATACCTGATATCGAGTGCGAGGGTCTTATACGTTGGTGATGGTGCAGGGAACGGAAACCGATCGGTACGATAAGGTTATTTCAAGGATGTTTCACCGGATGTATCGCGCGCACGACTATTATACGTGATACCACCGTGTACATTTATATATTACTGTACAGAGATTTGGGACGAAATAGTGATTCTTTTGTACGACAACCTACGTTGACCCCCGTGGGCATTATAAGGTGAACCGTGATCGTAATAGTATTGAGTTACAAACGCTACCCCTTTTCAATTGTACTTTATTTATTTATTTATTTTTTGTTCACATGTAATATACGGGACGAAGAATTATTATTGTATTACTGACTTGGGCACATAATTTTCGAAATCTTATAAACGCACTACGAAAACCTCTTCCTCGCGAACTTGGGGCCGATAGAAGCTATGTGCGGGCCACGCGGCGATTGCACTTTGGTACTTACTGCACTTACGATGCGCAAATGTCGAAAACTGATTCAATAGTAATTTTCTTTTATTTTAATAAAGCCACACGAGCAATTATTATGGCTTACATGATCGTCTAATCGAAAAAAAAACATTTCTTACTGTATAGTTTTTATATTTGAAACGAAACACCAAGATAAATAACGGTCTTGCCTCGCGAAATATTATTATTACTTCAAGTATAATTTAAATTTTATTTTTATTCTCTTACTATTACCCATAAATGTTGAATATTGCAGTAAAAAAATTAAAATTAGAATACATTAGGTATTTTTATTTTTTTAAATATTTTGAGTTTAATTTTGTTCGACTAATTACTCATTTCTTTTCTGCCGTTAAATAGACTTTATTTTAGAATTCTTTGTAAAAAAGTGAATTCGTCTATATGGTCTTCATCATATAATCATGATGATAATAATGTTAAAGATTATATAAAAACGCACACAAGGATATAGCAAAAAATTAAATAAAATATCTAGCAACGTATAGGACGCCTGTTGTGAAATTCAGCTGTGTACAACTCATATCGTCTTAATTTCACCGAATGCGCGATAAATTGTTGTCATTAAATCGTTATAAGTTGTGTACTCGAAGAAAATAATTAATAATTTTTAATTTTGTTCAAAAAGAAATCCAATTTTTTTTATATATAATACGGGCCACATGCCTGTAAAGCCGGCGTGTGCGCTCGACCACAAGAAAACATCAAGCTATTGCAGTTGTACAAATATATTTAGGGTGTCCCACTGGGATTTACACAGAACGATATCTACCGTGTTAAAAAATGTTATCAAAATCCAATGAAAAATGAAAGTTGAACCGTCGAAATTTTTAGAAAAAGAAGCCATAAAAATGGCTATCTTGGAATTTCACAAAAAATAGCTGAGGGATACTCATAAAAACACCTTCATTTGATTATCTCTGTTAAACATGGTATATATCGCTATGTGTTTTATTGTATATAATAATTGTATTGCTGTAATGTCTCTGATAATGGCAAAAAAAAAATGAAAAAATCGCTATGTGTAAACCCCTGTATAATAATATCATATAAAGGCATCGAATACCTTAGTGGTGATCAAGTGTTAAGTTGTTTGCAAAATTTTTCGTTTATTTATTATTATTTTTAACGTTGATCCGCCAAGATTTCTGGTTAAGAATTGCGACTCCGAAATGTTTGCAGTATTTCGCGCAGATATTGCGAGCGAAGAGAATTATAATCCATTTATATATATATATATATGAATATGATAGAAGTACGCTTTTAAGAGATATTATTTTCCGCCGAAATCGATATCTATATTTGTATACCTATATGCATGCGCACTCATATATATATATAATAATAATAATAATAATAAAATAGTATTACATCGTACTACAATACGTTCACCGGTTCTTATTTCGTATCGCCAGCTATACCTATACTGGTATATTTCTAAAAACCAATTATTTCCCGTCCACGGGTGCTTAATATAAAAAAAGGGAAAAAGTTTGTCAATAAAATAAAAATACCCTTATATTGCACCACCGGAGACGGGTCAGGGTGTAATAATTTATGGCGCGGGTGGATTAAAGAATATCGAAACGACCTCATCGTCGTCGTGATGTACAGCGTGCGTGCGCGTGCACCATATATGTAGCCGTTGTGTAGTACCTTTATAGTAACATGTATATTTTATGCTCACACGTCATGTCGGTGTGTATATTACGTTTGTGTGCGTGCCTACCCGTTCCTCTCTCTCTCTCTCTCTCTCTCTCACATTCTTTGCGGTTCATATCATAAACTTAACGCGTTACGCGTTTCAAATAATAATGTTTAGCCTGCTCGTGTTGCTAAAATATTATTATTAGCAACGAAAGTCGTATCACACGAGAGAGCGCTCGGCGATGAGCGAAATCTACTGAGAGAGGGAGGGGACCATAAATACGCATAATTATAACGATGATGATGACGATAATAGTATTATAAACGGATCTCTATATTATCGTTTTCGGCACGAGGCACGACACCGAGTCAAGCTGCGACTAGTTTTAAATTTAGCAAAAACGCGCGAATCTCTTCAGACCACCACCACTAACGCAAAACCTGCTGTGTTATACGTATGCGCGGCAGATACTGCAGCAGGCTGTTTGATTCGGATATATATTCGTAATCGTAGTAATAATATAGGAAAGTCCGAGAGGGTATGATATATACCGACTTTATAATGTAAAAGCATCGTGTACAATTATGTCATCACTGAACAATTTGTCGCCCTTTGCAGATTCCACACCTCCCCCCCCCCCCGGTTTTATTCTCATCGGTCTCATAACACTGCGGTGTAATAATTGTTGAGACCGTCGGGCAGTATGAAACGAGTGGTGTTGGAAAATAGCTGCGGAGACATTTCCGCTCAGCTCCAAATCTTTTTCTAGAACCGGGTATTATACTAAATCTATTCTTGCGTTTAAACACATTTTTTGATACATTTTGAATAAATCACAAACATAAATAATGTCACGGTTACTTTGGAATATTCTTAATATTTTATTGATTTTTAATTGGTTTGAAATCGTTGAATGTGAGCTTTTATAGATACCTATATCTACTAAACGTCATATTACATGGATTATAAATAAAAGTATAGAACCATATTACATGTAGACTCAGAAAAATGTAAACGTTAAATATGAATTATAGCGAGCACGAATCGTGTGTAATTTATCGGTGAAACACCATTGCGTTGGCGACCAGAATGAATTTAAATCTGTCGTCGGCCTGAATTTAATTCCCACTCCACCGTAGGACACTTTTAAGTTCTCCAACATAATAGTACGCGCTTAACGTGATTGTTGTTGCCTCGTAGTACTGTTCGTGTCCTCTAAATACTGATCGGCTTTTCACTCCCTTTGACGGTCCACTGTAATGTAGAGGTTTAACTAACATCAATATGCATTGTATATTTGTACCTATTCGTTCCGTTCGGGAGAGGCTTCGACGCTTCGCGTATGCACTCGATCTCACCGTAAACTATAAATTCTACTTAATACGTTCACAATAAATCGATAAAAATCTTATATTTTCTAGACAGTTGCACAGCGAGATGTACACAGCATTTTTGTAACCGTATATTATCAGTCGCTTCGACTTAAATCGCACATCGTCTCTGTATTAACTCGAATATTTACTAACTTTTCAGTATGGACAACAGAAAATCGTATGTGTATTGAAAACGTGCCAACGGTGAGATGGGCTATAGTTAAACAAGGTTTTAAATATTCAAATTATGTTTGTTATTTTTCGTTTACGTCGTTATGTAATATAGCAATTTCATGTTTACAATAATTGTTATTATTATTAATTAAATGCTTATCATCTCGGTTGTATCGAGGAGAGCAAAAGAGAATGATGAAAACGGAAGTACTTCTTAAAATAGAAAAAATACTGAAATAGACTCCGTGGTGTCGCTGATCGGCTTCGATTTCGGCAGTCAATATTTGTAATATTCTTTCGCTGCTTATGACAACGTCCTTAATCAGAGAATACTGTAGTACACATGTTATGTACCACGAAAACATTTCATACTTTAGCGCACTTCTGTAATGATTAATAATAACGATAACAGCAGTAAAAAATGGTTGTGTTCGGTACGCGGTTTACTAACTAATTTCTCTAATCTCGAGAATTCCACGAAATAAAAAAAGTTAAACGAAAGAATTATACCGTCGTTTTCAAAAGTTTTCTGTGAAAAAACGTTGCGATATTTTTAGCGCAGTAGCGATGCACCGCGTCGCGTTAATAAGAGTGTGTAAAATATTATATACTTACAGCGCACAGTTTTTTTCAGCTTCTTCAAGCCTTGTAAACCGGAGTGAACGTATTCATTTCATTTTTTTTTATCGCAAATCGTTACGGTAATAACGTTATGATAGTAAAGCGATGTTCTTCCATTATTATATTATAATACTCGTGAAAAGTAACACGGATTGCCGTCAGAGGAGTGTTAATTATTACGTTGTATTTTTTAATTCTGAATCATTTCTATCGTATTAACTTCAAAAGTATTTATTATTATTAATGTGATGCCATTTACTTCTATAGATATGTATACAAATTATTTGTACATTATGTATTTCTGTATCGAATGGCGTCAGGCTACACATTTGAGTGAGCAGTTGACTATATTTTATAAGCTGCTGTTTATATACCATAGGAATAATGTATTGTAAAATGTTTAATATATTTTCTTTCATCTTTCCGGCAGTGCCAGATTTAGCGACATCGAGCTGGCCACGTCCAAGGTATGATTATACAATTCTGTAATTATTAACGGTAAATTAACCAAAAAAAAAAAAAAAAATTAACATACTATACGAATACTGCGATGAAAGAAAAAATGTACGTCTTGCTTATTTATTTCAACTCCACAAATTATTCCGAAATGTTAAATGTACTCAATAAAACTAATATAAGGAATACGATAATTTTCGGGTATTTTTTCACAAAAATATATGATAACCATATCATGTTTCAAATGATACTGCAGATAAAACCGAAACATAATATTATAAATATTATAAAACACGCAAACGAAAATGTATGATTTTATGATTCTATTCGAATTATGCATACATACACTCTCACACACACACACACTTGTTTTGATCCGAAATTAATCAAATATTCAGTATGTGGTAGTTATCGGATTTCTCACTTTTTGTAACAATGCAAGTACTCACGACTACGATCCGTGGTGAATAACACTCGCATATTATAATATGACTATTATATATGTTCACAAAACGCTGCTGACAGTGTGTAGACATAATGTAATATAATATTACACACGTAGAAAGCGCTCGTATAGAGACTACGTATAGGGAGTGTGAACTACGGGTCCGTGGTAAAAGAGAAAAGTAAAAATAATAAATAAATCACGTCTCGTGCAAAATCTCGAACAATTATTGCAATAATGCTCCGCAACATCCTAGCAGTATGGACCGGAATATATTATTATAACTCCCGACCACGGTAAACGCACCGATTGGTCACGTCCTGTCAGTTATGTCAGTCCGTTGGTACAACCAAGTCGTGGCCAGATAACAAAAAAGTCATCCAGATAATGATAACAGCCATAAATTCCATTTATTTAAGGATGAATAAAATATTCATCTCGATGAATATTAGGCTCTTAGGATTTTGATTATTATAAATTGTTCACTGTTATAATGTAAAAAGAAATGATCGTCCGAAGCAAACATAAAGAAACAAATCTAAAATCAAATCATTTTAGTATTTTACTATTGTTAAACTATTGCTAATAACATAAACTGTATTTATAATGTATACAAACATTAGTATATTCATTGTTGAATACATATAATTCACATCATTCACCACGAAAATTATTTTTTATTCGCTTTCGTCTTCCGATACTATGGTTTAGAAATTGTAATATTATACACACTGAGCGCGGAGTACAACGGGAAACCACTGCACAGCAGTCTAATAATAAAAACTGTCGTCAACCTAACGTAACGGTTGTAGAGGCTAGCACTAGAGGATGAAAAAAAAAGCTTATTTGAGAAAACAGTTTTTGTAAAATAACATTAAACAAAAAAATAATATAATGGTATTCCACGTTCATAATAAAGTTCATTATTCTAATGTTTATTTAAAGTTAATAATGTTTTTGGCCCCTCACCACAATATTATCAATAAACATAAACCTATATAACTGTTATAAATAATAATCATGCTACTCTACAATACTGAAAGCCGGTTTGAAATCAAATTATTTCCTAGCTCCCCTTCCACCAAAAAAAAATCTTGGACGCATCCCTGTGCTTGCGCCGAGGACGACAAAAACTTCGTTTTGGGGACGATTTAAATAATTTGATTTTCCTTTAAATAATAATACTTGCAAAATAATAAATCCACGCGGGTTTTCGGTTTTTGCTGACGTCAAAAACTTTTTTGATGATTCTTATTCCTTTTTTGTTGGCTTAACGTGACTGAAAGAATGAATCGCATTCAAACCTATAGCTGGCTATGTATATAATATTGTTCTGTAGGTATACATTTTTCCATCCACGTGCGAAATCGTTTATTTGTTTCCGTGTTGCGTTTTTCGTGATACGAAATATTATTTTCCTCCCGGTGGCGTTGACGGCGTTATCTCGTGTCTGCAGTATAGTCATCAAGCATCTTATACCATATTGTACTTAATAAATGTTAAATCCAATGACGTCGTTTCAGTGTCTCACTCACTTGGTACGGCGAAAATAATATTATTAACGACGCGAGACACGCGAATTTACCCATTTCACACGTTACGATATCGTACCATCGTAATATTTAGTTGGTTAATAACAATAAAAGCATATATATTGCACGTTGTTCGTATACCTATTTATCTTATAAAAAAACGGAAAGTCTATACAATAAAAATTATCATATTTTTTTCGTTATAAAATACCCTAACGAATGAATTGTACGTTGTCGATTTTTATTCTCGTACATGGATTTCACTCAACTTTACCTCGGAACGGTGTATAATAAAATATTTGATTGCATTATTATCATTCACCTTGTTTTCATGATACACGGCACTGAAGCCCGAATTTTGAAATATTGACGTGCGTCCTAATTACCGCGTCTAATTAATATTTAGACACGTTCGCTTTCGGTTTTCTTAATTACCACAAATAATATAGTGCAATACTATTACGATTATGTTTTTCGATGAACGGGAGTGTTGATGAGATTATTGTACTTATCTCTCTTGGTGAATTCCATTTTCATTAATATGCATTTGGTTCGGACTTCACCAACCGCACGGCGCGGCTATGTAGTTCACCAAGGGTTCATCGTATAGTTTTATAATCAATTAAAACCGAATTACGTTATGATTTATAGTGAGCATAGAGAAAAAAACGTTTTTCACTAAACATAACAAAAATAAACCGAGTCGACGGACATTTTAATTACCAGTTATTATATGCTCTATTAAAGGAAGATATGAAAGTTTTTTTATTTTTTATTTCAGCACATATTTTATATGATGTAAAATGCATCGTACGAATGCTGCTTTACACACACAAAAAAAATAAAAGAACACACGACGTGCTGTGGAAAAATCCGTAATTTAAAACTAATCAAACAATCAAGATATACATTATAGCGGTGCAATAATTTGGTAATAGATACACTACTGCAGACTGCGACAATTCACATGGAATCAACATCGAAAACGAAGGTAGTTATCGTGCACGGAAAGTTCTGATAAATATGATAAAATATAACGTAGTAAATTAAACGCAATTGTTCCGTTTGGTAACTTTTAGCGTCCTGTCGTCCTGCGTAAGATTAAACGGCAAACATTTAATCCTATTTTCAAGGATCTGCCCCGTTACATAATTAAGTATTTTCCTTATTTTGTTGTAAAAATCGATCACGGAAATATTTGACAGTAAAATTGCATACCTATTATACTTTTAAGTTTAAAAAAAAATTCAACTAGCACAATTATTTTATTATTTTTATTTTCCCTTATATTTTATAATTTAAAATTATTGTTTTCTTTATCCTACAAGCAAAATAAAAAACTAAATTATTTTAGTTAAGTTATCGTGTTTATTGTTTATGTTTTCTTAACATAGTGATAGTTACTTATATCCTAAGGCGTGTAGACTCTGTGCGTGTAGACTTTTTATTGAGTGTATAATAACAATTGTATATTAAATGTGTATTTTGTGTCATCAGGGTCTAATTGGATCAATTCAAAGTCAAAATTAATCCCAGTGGACCGCTTAAGATATGGGTTAGTTACTTAGGTTAGACTGTCATTAAATTACAATAAACAAAATAAATGTTAGGTTAGATTTAACAGTTCGAACCCTTCTTCCTACGCAAATACATAACGTCTTATAGAATATTCCTAGAATATAATCGATTAGTAAAATAAATTGATACATATTGAACCTCTTTTTTTCAAGCGTAAGCCTTAAGTCTTGATAAAATATGAAAATCTACATCCATGCCATTAGCGATTTACCCGTAGGTACTTAAAATATATCCGCATCGGATATTGTTTGAGCTCCGTTTTCGTGCTTTAATATTATATTGTTCGAAGATATTTTGTTTCCGCAATCTTTGAGTACACATGGATAACTCGTGCGTTATCCCATCACATTATATTGTTGCGTGCATTTAAGTGCATTGTAATTCAACTGCAACTGCATCAACTGGCATACAAATATGAATTAGTTGCCCATATTTTATATATTAAATTATAGAACAAGCAGTTTATCTCTCAGTTTGTAAGACCGCCGTTCATCGTTCCATATCGAGAACTAGATTTTCGATTCCGTCAGCTGTTAAAAATCGTTAAAATTAAAAAAGATAGATGTTCGTTATCCTAAATTCCTAAACACTATCGTTCGAGAACCACACCTTTTATACAATTATGGACAAAAATTAATTGATAAAAATGATTTATAATAATCAGTGCAAAACGTCTACATCTATATTATCGACTTACAAAATCCTTATCATTATTGACGTTTTGTAAACATTGCGCCCTGTTGCTTTGCTCATTTTACAAAGCCGGCTATTAATAATGGTTTTTTATTAAACTGTGGTCCGAATAAAATATATTACTCGATATCGCTTTTTCGTCAAAACTTGTAACATAACTCGGTCCACGTCAATAGTAATAGTGCATTAATTAATAAAAAAAACTGTTACATTATAAGTTGCATTAAAAATCAAGTCGATTTGAGCTATGAGAAGCCAGTTCACCTTGTAATGGCCGTCTTTCTTGGGTGATTTTAATCAGTTCTCGAAAAGTAGGTTTTAAAGCATAGAAAAAGATGGAAACGAAAATCAAAACGTATTTTAATTTCAGTGGAAACAACTCCACGGCAGTGAGCTACGTTTTTGACAATATATTTCAGAAAAACGCAATCTCGTGCCAAACCTCCAAGTCTATATATTTCAATACACATACATTATGTCTAAGTTCTAAAAATTTTAAACCAACTTAACTTATTTAAGGTTTAATATCTGCAGCACATCTTCAGTGTTTTTCGGCTATAATATTAATTATTACTTCAGAATTTGGATAAACAGACATTATGGTATATTTGAGTCAATTTTAAGGTTATTTTTTTTCAATATTGCCAAGTTCAGCATCGCAAAGTCGTGCTATATCGTGAAAAAAAAATAATTGTGCAGATACTTTTATTATCGCAGGACCGAAAGAACTATTATAATCGGTTTAATAATAATTAAAATCTCACGAATTGGACACATTTATTAAAAGATCGGAATTATACATTCTCATTTTCATGTTTACTCCGAGTATGTCCAGTGTGTTCACTATCTGGATAGTTTGAATTGCAGATATTTACTTTAAACTGAGTTCATAGATCGAATTTTATCACGCGCATATCTTTTTTTATTTGACCGTTTAAATTGCATATACTCTTAATAAGTCGAGACATTTATAAGTTCATAACCAATATATTTTCAGTCTGAAAAATACAAACATTTTTTATTCCTAGTATCTTTTATACTGCATTAAATTATGATATTTCATACGCTTGAAAAACATTTTTAATACTTTTTCAGAAAAAAATATTCAAATATATTATTTATTTATATTCCTTTGTTCCTTTACTGTAGCTTCCGTAGACTTTCCAAGTATTCAGATCGCATTTCTAAGCAAATATATAAGCAGTCTCCATCATATACTCTTATAATATTATATTTTAGACATTTTAAATCTATTGATATTTGTATTTTTCCAATCTTCCTGGCATGATGGCTATGAAAAAAATATTGCAAACGATGGAAATGAATAAATCGTCAAAAATTATAACATCTGTACACGGGTTTTGACATAAATTGTATATAAATATTATAAATTGGGGTTTTTTTTCAGTTAAAAAATATAATATAGTTTGTTGTGCTTAGCCAAATTATGGGTTCGAACCGAACGGTTAACAATAATTTAACAGAAATATAAAATACATAATTGTGTACTACCGGAAATATCAATGTTTTACTTTATTTCTTTATACATTTTTAGTTTTTGCCTCACATATAATATTATGTCCTTCGGAAGAAAACGATATTTTACTAGCAACGCGTAGTCGCGGAGGTAGGAATATAGCATATTACATATTATATTATATAAATATTAAAGGTCAAGGTTTTTCTTAATCCAAAAGTTATTTCGTTAATTATTTTTTGTTATGATTTTCACCAATTAAAAACAAAATCATATTTACACATACTGAAATGTTAATTATGTAAGTAAGTACATTTAATGTTTTCCACCAAATAAAAATATAGTATATCATTATGCTTATATTGTAGAGCGCAGTAATAAACCGTTTTCGATGAATATATTTTATTCATTTATTAATTCATTAATAGTTTTTTGAACATGATTTAAATGTATTGACAATAATTACAAATATAGACAATATAAACACGACATAACGATATTAAAATAATATTACATAGAAATAAATAATAAAAATGTAATTTATAATAATAAAATTACCAATGAATTTGAAGCTTATGGTAGAAAGAATTGTATACATTGCTATTTCTTAAAAATCAATATAATATTAAACATAGATTTATCATGGATGGAATAAAAAAAATTCATTCAGATGGATACTTTAATATTTCATTGATTTCTACAGCTAGTAAATGTGGACGATCAATATGACCATTTAGTCACTACATTTTAGTGGATCATACATAAATCTGAAAATCGTCTTCTTAGATTAAACGAATCCGGACCAATTGATACCTGAATGATTTCACACGCATTTCTGGATATAAATGTATTTGCGGCTTATTCGATTCGTAGAAAAATTGTGACTTACTCAAGATCTTTAACATTATAAACATATACATTTTTGGACCAAATTTTCATCGTAATATCGATGGATTTGCGGAACGCGGTGATCCATAAGGGTTGTTACGGTACGATACAACAATAACAGCAGTCGTGGGCACGTCTACACGCATGTGATTGTGATGGGTGGTGGAGGGAAACGCGATTACGGCGTATCGAATCGCGTACGATTTGTTGATCGCAGCCGCGTGCGCGAACAATCCAACGGCGATTTATTGCGTAAACACATTAATATCCGTTACCGTGGTCGTGGTCGTGGTCGTCGTCATCTTTGTGTTAGTCGGAAGGAATCGATTATGCAATAGACCGCGATTACGGTTCATTAGCAAAGACAACGGCAACGACGACGATGATGATGATGATGATGATGATAATTATAATAATAATCACCGGCGGTGGAGATGATAATAGCGACGATATATTTTGATTATTTTCGATCGTCGTCGTCGCGCGCCAATCGTTCCGCGGCCGGTAATTATGGCAAACACGTGGCCCCGGCATGCCGGTCGTAACCCTTTGGCCCGCGTTCGGGGTCGCAGTCGGACTGTGCAACACACCACCTGCCACAGTCACAAAGTGCGCTTCGGCGACAGGAAACGTGGCGAGACGATTATTACGTTCCACTGCTACGGGTCTAGGTCTCGATACACGTCGTCGTCGTTGTACACCAGCAGAGCACGACAAACGACACACACACACACACGCACGTATTGAACAATATAATAACACGCGTATAAAGTATATAATGATTAGGGCTAGGGACTTATAGGAGTTTGCATATTTTTCAATAATCATTTAAAACATAGCTAAGTCATATAGTAATTTGTTTCATAGTAATAGGAGTTTAAGGCAATCATTTTTATCTTGCATATTTTGCATATTTAGCTCTTTTTCCCAATAAGTGCATATTTTGCTATATTTGTATTTTTAGTACATTTTTAACATATTTTATACATAAAATACAATATTTAATATCAATATTCCATAAATTGAAAATAATTAAAGATTAAAATTATTAAATAATCCATCTACCTAGGGTTTTTAAATTATTAATTCATAAACAGAATCAATAAATTTTTTTATTTGTTTTTGTTTTGTTTAAAGGAAAACTTAAAAAAGAAGAAATGAAAATAATAAGAAATTATAATAATTAATAAATAATAATAAAACAATTTGTAATTTTTGGTTTTTTAATGAAAATTAAATACTTTTAAGAGCATATTTAAGCATTTTCGCATATTTTCAGAGCATATATGATAATTTTTAAGGGCATAAATGCATGCATATTTTAAGGTTTTTTAGAGCATGAAGTCCCTAGCCCTAATAATGATAATAGTATATATACGTAGATACGAAAAAGAGTCTGAAACGGATGTCACAAACTCTTCCTCTCCTCTTTCTCTCGGGTGGTGTCCGATTTACGCATTTCAGGGACTTTAATATAGTACGACGTGTATATATAAATAAAAAAACCCCTGTTTAAGTTCACGTGGAGTTAATTACCCAACCGCCCTTGCATAGTAGGTACACGCACGACTGCAGCTGCCCCAAAAGACGTACTGTTTTGGAGAGCCGAAAAAAAAGTGAAATGAAATAATAACGAATTGCGAATAACACTTTGAATTGTACGTGTAATGAATGCACGTTCTCTTTATCGATCTCCACGCTGGGAGACTTGCCCTTACATGGTAACAGCATCAAGCAAATTGCGTTTTATTTGTCAAATTAGCATATATCGCTGTATACATATTAAACGAATAGCAGGATTAAACACTATATGCGCAACGTTAATCTTTGTATATTATGCGATAAGATATGATAGGTATCTATTTGTCTATTCATTTTTTGTCTAAGAACGTGGCGGTGAACTATTAAACTCATTCGATGCAGACTTTATGCAAATTTGTCTCTAATGTTAAGAAAATATAAATTAATAGTGATTTATCCTAGGTGTTTAGTGGTCCAGTTAAGTTCGATCCGCGGACAGTTTGATATGTATATTATTATTATATAAAAATATTTCGATTGTAGTTTAGCGAGCTGCATGAAAACTACGTCGAACACGAGATGAAATTAATATTGAAAATAGAATAGCAAGAAGCTATTCGAGGCAATCGAGGGGCCAAGTGGTTGGTCACCTAGATATTCGTTGACACAGCGCGTGTCTCTAGGTCCAAGTCTATACGTGTTACTTTCTCTCTATAACCATCATTACTTGTCTCTGTCTATCTCTCCGCTGTCAGACACATGCGCCCGCACGCGCGTTACGGGTTGTTGAAGTCGCGTTCCGCCGGTTGCGGGCCGTCTCCACCAAACCGCGAAAATATAATAACAATAAGCACACACACACGCGCGCACGCGCACGCGCACGCGGACGCATTGTAATAATGAAAACCATATATACCTGCACACGTGTGCGTGTGTGTCACGCTTACCGATTACCGGGTCGTCGGTTTCGTCGTACTTTTCAAAGAATACCGAGTACGTTTGTATATATATATACGTCCGTCTGTACACAATATTATTATAATATATTATAGTTACCTACATAATACGCAATACGCTCGCCGTATGCTTCGCGCGACACGGTCTTCTACCCAGATAACGATATATTATTTTTATGCACGTCGCAATTGGCCACTGCGTCGTCTCGGTCCGCTGCATGTCGGTTTACCGTCGCTACGACGATAATACGAGCAGTCTATCGCGGTCGTAACAATAAAAGATCGCAGCTGCTCGGCGTTTCTATTTATCGCGTGTAATGGGTGAAACGTCTTGGTCTTGTTGTAACTTGTAACGATCCGTTTTTAGTATTGGCCCACACCGTAATAAGTAATAACTATAATACAATAATATGATACGTGTCAGTTTCTGTGTGTGTGTGTGTGTGTGTGTGTGTGTGTGTGTGTGTGTGTGTGTGGCTGAAAAATAAAGTGCTTATAAAAATACTTTACGAATACTTAAAAAATATTGGAATGCAAATACATAAAGGTAATTGTTTTTTTTTCAGCAGTTTTCTTTTGTATGTACCGCGTATCACTAAAATCGATCAACTTTAACGTACACGTCACATTAATGATTTTTAACATTTCACTCTTTTGCGCGACACGATTTCGCTAAATTGATGTATAAAAATGACCGCGTATCATTGCAACATTTAAAAAACAGGGAGCTGCAGCGAAGAATAACAAAAATCCTACATCGTTTATCGATAATATAAATATTATGTTCAGCCAAGCAATAGTAGAACTATGCCAAAACCTGGTCGAAACGCGTACCTATGTATATAATATAGAAAATGTATAAGTTTTTCGCGCGTGTTTGGAACGCCTATATAGTAATGAATCAAGGCCGCAGTACTGCAAAATATAATATTGAACAACTTTACCGGTGCGATGAGGCCGAACTACCCGACTCCCGCACGATCAACTGCGGAGGGCACTGCAAGGAATCGCGGACTTTAGGCGGGGGTAGATAGGTACACGCGTTATAATAATAATAATATATGCGCGCGTCCGACGAGTTTGAACATTAAAGTTTACCTACCCGGCTACTCGTCGACAGCAGTGCCCACACACGCGTAGACATATACCTATATATGTATTATATATGTATTATAATACGCTTGCGCGTGTGCGTCACACCGCACCTCTGCGGCAAGTCGAAAACTCACTCTTTCACACCGTATCAGATATACATTACGATACGTATATATATATATATATATATATATATATATATATACACACACACACACACATATACATTATACATATACATATATATATATATATATGGACACGCGAGCAGCAGCGGAGTGAGGCGATGGAGTTGCGCGTACAGTCCGGCGGATTTCGTACACCTCAGCGGTGGCGCACGTGTGCGTATAATATTATTATATATTTATACACAATATATATAAACGTAATGCATAATACATGTACGGGCGGTGTACACATATACGTATATTGCAGTTTGTGTTGGCGTTAATTTAGTTAAAATACAGTTTGAAGCCTATAATGTAACACGCAGAACACTGCCGCCGTTGCCGCCGAACATTAGTTTCTCCGCGTTCTACGTATACAGCACATAATATGTACATAATATTATATATATATTGTAACGGATAAACTCTTAAACGACGAAACGGAAGACAAATTAGATTCGCCCGTGATAACTGCATTATCAGTCCCCGGTCCAAGTGCACGTACACTGCAGTGTCATAGTGTACGCGTACGTATAGAATTGTACAATAAATAAAAAATTAATTAATTACTCCCGCCGTCTGTTCTGAATTCGCGTACAATGCGGATTAAAATAAAATAAAAATAAAACCTTTTATAATATTCTATACAGCGTAACGCCGCGCCGCGTTGTCGTTGCCGTTTATTACCGTCGTATGCGGCCCCACACGCATTGTGCCGGCGCGCGACGGTTGAGAAGAGTCGGCTCGGAATAGGCTGTGTAATGACGGTCGCGCATTATTGTATGTTCTTTACTAATATTCTAATGCCGATAATTCCGATTTCGTTCGACACGTTTGACGTAAGTTTTTCAAGTTCTTCTCCGTGGCGCGGTGTGTACGGAGAAAAAAAATGATATTGTTCGCGGACATAATTATAGAAATAAAAAACTGTTACTTTTTGTTACTAATACATCAAGTTAAAAGTACTTAATTACCTACACACTATATTGTACATTTTTAACGACTACTCATACTTTCTTCATTAAGTTGTTTTTTTGTTTTTTGTCAACTCTACATAACATCACATTTGTTACCGTCCTAAAAGCCTAATACCTTTTTTTGCTCGTACAATGGCTTCAACCTATGAAAATCGAATATCGATCTCGTTGGTTAATGCGTTTATAAATGGTATTTAAAGCTTAAATGAACCATCAAGTGGAGTGGCATCAAAACTTTGTTGCTCTATCTCTCTCCCTTTTTCTCTCTCACTCTGTCTCTTTCTCTCCGCTAGTCTAAAATATACATAATATGTAGGTACTTATAGAAATACAACTGCACAGCTGCAGGTATTATTTTTCACTGTTGCATAGTATGTATCAACACCTTCGGAATACTTATAGAATTGTTTAATTAAAAACATGGTATCTTGTAAAAAAAAAAAAAATTAATAATTAAAAAAGTAATATGATCAAGAATGTAATTTTTTTCGCCAACATTTCACGGTATAGTAATGTAATGTAAAAATTATTTCTAAAAAATATAAAAATTTACAAAGAAAACGATTGTTGCCTATTGTAAAAAATTATGTTATTCACAGTAGGTATCATAATATTAGTATTGCATTTTTATAATCCATCGCGGACTAAACCTGCCCGTCGGCTGTAAATTGTACGAATTTTGTTATATACTCGTATAGTAAGCGGGTTTCGTCAAAAATAAAAATAAAAAAATGCAAATTAAGCTCGAAAATTAGTAGCCGAATTCCTGAGTTTATGATTAATAAATTTAAGTTACCAAAATGTGTGGAAAGTGCCGGAAACACGTTCGTACGCATTACTGCATGTATATTATGATGTTATACTGCAGCGCGTGTCCGTATAATGTTTTATTTTGTATAATAATTATTATAGTATAATGCGTTGTTATACGATATTGTTGTTGCTGCTGCGTGTACCTGTTCGGGGATACGTGTGTTATGCGTATACAAAATTTTATACAGAGTGAAATTTACACTAGGTGTCCCACGATTATCTCCTGTGTCGATTAAGATAATGAGATCCTGCTCGCCCCCCCCCTCCATCACCGAAGACTACATAATAGTGTATTTAATTATTTTTACATAAATCTGAGCATTAAAATATAGGAATATTATTTTCATTTTTCTAAAACATAAAGGTAGTACTGAAGGTCAAAGTTTTGTAGCCAAGTAAATTTATTTAAAAACTATTAATTTCATAGTTAACTTTGTGATTTTCAATATTCTCTTTTAATTTACAGTAACGATTTCAATTAGCTACGGGAATAAAATAAATAAAACAATTTACTGATAAAACAAAAAAAAAACCATAAATATTAAATAATACTATTTTTCTATAAATTAAGAACAACATGCAGAGTTGATGAAATGAAAAAGTTGGAACGTCACGAATACTCAGAAAAATAAATTGTACAAAATAATAATGTCTTCAAGGCTTACAAAATAAAAAACGTGTTTACTTTTAATTTATAGCCAAAACATTTATGTATAATTGTTTACAAAAAATATGCTTTAATGTTGAACAGTCTTAACTCTATAAAAAAAAGTACCTAAAAGATAACATACTTTGTTTAATCAACGCAGGAGACGTACGTACTGCATGGCTTGCAATTAACAAATCCTCGTGGGACACCCTGTGTATATAACAATAGTACGAACACGGGAAGAAAGCCACCTTCGCCGTCGTCGCTGTAAGCGGCAGGAAACGCGCGTAAAATATTAATATTGTAATATGTATTCGCCTCCGGCCGCGTGTACTCGAAACCACGCACAACTACGACTGTAGCACTTTTAAATGTAATAATATAATCAACGAGCAACAACAATTATTATTATTATTATTATTACTTCTGCTATCGGTAAACTTCGTTTCCAGGTGAAGACGACACGTGCGCGCGCACGCGAGCTCGGTCTCTTTCTAAACATTCGCATAAATTATCCCTTTGTTGCGTCTTCCGTCGGCTTCTGTTCGTCATCAACGCAATATTACAACACACGCATACAAATAATACAGTATAATATAATATATACCTACAGCAGTGATGATAATAATTACGATTAATATTATTATTATTATTATTATTATTAAAACGCGCAAGGGTGTAGGTACGTATACATAGTTACGTCGCGCACCGATACGTATAATATACGACCTCTGATGTATTACTGCGCTGTTCATGTCGTACAGGCGTGCGTGTATATAATATAATATTATTATTATAACGTATCATATATTATTATAATAGCGCATAACGGGAAATATTAATTAAAAACCCGCGAGGCCAGGAACTTGAGCAAAAATATAGTGTTATCGAGCGCGCGTGCGTTCGAGTTTGGCGTGCGTTGTTATTCGACGGGCCGCGGTGCAGGTATGCGCGATGTATAGGGGTGATTCTGGGACCCGAGTTTCATACGAGCACGAATATAAAAAATTAATCATAAGCAACCTATAATAGACTCAACCTAAAATTTACGTTCTGAATCCTTAATCGCCAAATGTTGTTTAATTTATTTATTTATTCAACATAAATAAAATTATGCATAATACCAAATGCATGTGTATATTATACTATATAGATATTCCTTATTCCTTATCTGGATTCTAGCGGTAGAAAAAGTTATAATAGTTCATTCTTAACTTTATACCAGGTAATCGTCAACAATTTTGGTAGAAGTACACATTGGTTCAAGTTTTAGTTTTCGTATTACACGAAGTGACTTATGTAAGTGTATCTTTTTACGTACAAAATCATCTTCCCTCGACATCAGTCAAAAAAAAAAACACCAATTAAATGCTGTTTTCTGGTGTAAGACATTTGTTGAATAAGTCAAACTGTTTTTTCTTATACAACTTCAACAACCACTTCATTAGCTGTTTCAAAAAATAATTTAAATTTTTGAATTTACATTCATTCACAATAACATTAAAAATACTAATAATTAATATTCTATAATTTAATTATATCATAAGAATTTGTTTTTTGTTGTTGTTTTTTTAAGAAACGTATTAGATAAAATTGATTTTATATTTAATAATTTCTTCTATGTTAGAGAATGTGTTTCTTTCTTCTCCAAAGTTTAAAAGTTTGAGTAGATGTTTTATACAGAGATCATATAAATAAATTATATTACTTATTAAGTTAGTCACTTATTATTAAATTTGTGCTTGATTCTCACATAATGGTGAATGTGGGGGATATTCGCGTGGTCTTTTCTCATTCTTGACCATATTGTCTCCTATCGTTTCGCTTACGTAGGATAAATAGGATCGGGAACCGGAACGGTTTAATTTGATGTAATTTGCTGTTAGTTTCATCGTTCAATAAAATAATGTCGATTGTCCCATTTGCTCCCTTTTTATTGTATCGTCGAATAATGATTATAAAAGATTTATTTTAGGGGTAACGTCATTAATTGCAGCTTCTTTAGCTAACTTGTTCGTTTGTTCATTGCCAGGTATATTATAATGGGTGGGTGTCCAGGTGAAAGTCAAAACGAGGAAAAATGAAAGAAGCTCTTCGTCGTGTTTTTTTTAATGGTTTAATTTTAGATTCTGAGGGAAACGAGGAACGTATTAGTTGTACCATGATGTGTGCTTATTTTTCGACCCGAATCTGTACTTTGGTCATCACGATCATAGGGGCTTGTTGATAGGAACTCTTAGATGGTCATTTTTTAATTTTTCAATAGTTTCCTAACATTGAGGAAAAATTGCAAAAAACTTCAACGGATATCGTGAAGCAAACCCTAAACCGTCTAGTATATTTGTCACGCACTAGTCACTCGTTTATGTTTCATGGAAACAAGATTTTAGATACAACAACATTTTACCAGTATGTCGCAAACACATTTTACAAGCGTTAAAAAATTTAATTTTGACAAATTTAGATTAAACATTACAGTTATTTAAAATAATTTATTTGGTTGTTATTCAATAAATATTAATCGCAGCTATTCAAAATATTTACTGAGTTATTATATTAGCATTTAATAGACATTTCATATTTTTTTTTTTGCAAAAGTTAGAACATTTAAAGTTCAACATTAAAAATTTGGTTCTACTACTATATGGACCTTCTTCAGAAAATTAATTCTCCAGGCCTCTTTCACTCAGAATCGTGTTTTAGAGTACAATGGTATAATGGTTTCAAATGTAAGGTACCAATGTAGCAATATCATTTCACCCTGCATCTCACCCAACCGTGGAGTCTAACTCAACCTAGAGCTAAGAAGTTTCGCCCGTTTTTTTATGTTGAACCAACACACTAATCGCTTTATTCAGAATCTAAAATATAGAAAGGATGAACGCGCAGGCGTATTTTGTATTTGCCTCCATCCCTTCCACCACCGAGATTTGTCAAGAACCATCCCGGTAGGTGCCATTTTCTTAGCATTGTAGAAAACACATTTAGACCACAGTTCAATGGTTAACGTAGTATTCTCGTTTAATAAATGGACTTCAAGATTCCATATGCTGCGTCCAGGCGGGGTTGTTTGAGGTTTTGTGGTCTTAATTTTCATTTTTTTTTCCATTCGTTCATTTTTTTATATTTTACTATATAGAAATTACTATTTCACGTTTATTGGTGAATTCGTGAAACCAGTCAAGTGCTCATACGATTATATATATTTTAATAGCGGTGGTCGGTTCTAGAGATCGACTCTAGTTGATCTATAGTTGATATTACGTCGGAACGTTGATTGACGTAACGATATTATAACCATGACGTAATCACGTCTAACCTTGCCTAACCAAACCGGAGTCACGGCGCGTATTATTACACCGACGGCTGGTATAATGGGTAGTCGCGCGGTTAAACCATCGAAAACCATTGTACCACGGGATGCTAAGACTTAAGTCGACCGTGGAAGTGCGTACGGCGCGTCTCGAAATAGACGATGACACTCGGGCGCCGCGTCACGTATACGCGCAAAAGGGATATTGTACGCGCGCGCACTGCATGTTGTACAGGGACGCGCATAATATTTTAATTTATATTATAATCGTCGCCTGTTATTGCTCTCGTACGGTGCCCATACAGCTGCATCTGTATCATAGAATTGCAATTGAATCCTTGCACAGCGTCTCGGCCGCCGTCGCGTCTGCAGTCTACGCCGGTGCGTCGCAAATGAAATACGTTCGCCTGCAGCGACTGCAACAACAACGCGACGGCGCAAATGGAAAACGGTACCATGCAATTGCACACACGCGTATACAACACTAGTAATGATAATAATAATAATAATAATAATAATAACAACAATAATAATACGACCCGTATTGTGCGTTATTTCCGTATTGTTGTAATACACACTCGTTCGAGAAACGTGAAATAATACACGGGTCGCGACGCGCGCGTAACAATGCGTGTATCTCTTTGATCCTGGCACTGGTGCTCGACCGAGCAAAGCAGAGGTCTACAGTAGGTACATAACAATATTACATTTTCGTCGTTTGCAGGTTGTTCGATTTTTCCCCACCATTTCTAAGCGGTATAATTATTATTATCCTCATCTCGTCTTGCCCAACGCCCTAGTATATACAATATACATAACATATATATATATAAACTAAGCGTACATTATAACTGCGTGCGTCTGTAGGCATAACACATTTTATTCGATTGATTATTATTTTTTTCTTTATATCCTCGTAAACCGTTATAATTATTTTTATATTAAAAAATAATATAAGTCCTTGTATACGCATAACTAACGTGTAACTATAGATTTAAATCCTAAACACGCATATAACTACGTGCATTTTGGAAAATGTAAGATAAACTAAACGAATCTGCGTGTATGAAATAAAGACATGAATCCGATAATTCGCGCTCAAGAGCTGGATGCAAACCGATCTTTTAGTACTTTTAGTCTTTTATTTATATTTTACGCTGAATCGGACTATTCGTACTCGACTCGTACTTAGATATAAGAGTACAATAATCAAAGGTAAACAAAATATTTTTACATTCACATTTCAATTAATACTATTATGAAATATCATAATGATTTATGATGATGACCTAATCGCTTTAAACGTCGCGGAATATTTGTTCTCCAATTCAAAACCAAGTATTGGAAAAAAAGTAATTCCAATCGATTAATTCGGGTGCATCCTATCAACACTGCAGGTATTTGCACCGCGAGTGTAAACGAATAAACGATGTGTAAGCCCTCGCACACGAAAACGGCGGTTGAAACCTGATGCAGAGAGTACAAAAATAATAAATGCGTATACGCCAAAATCGTCAGAACGACGCGCTCGCGCTTGTCGAGCTCCGCGTTTACCACGGAACAAAAATAACGCGCGAAAACGGTTAAGTCGTCCACTCCGCGTCCGTTGTCCGCGGCACGTCACCGGGATTCCGTGGACGTTCGGAAGAATCGTAGTTCACCGCTGCGGTCAATATGTTATTGGAATCGCATGTTGTTATTTGTTATCCAACGAGTATACCTGTGATATTCCAACTATTACGTATGTATTGCGATCGATGATCAAAACCCATACGAAAGAATAAAATAATAGTACGTTAAAAAAATAAGAATATCAAGATAATCGGTGGTTCTCGTTCAAAATACCAGTTAGGAGGTACCTCTTTTTGTTTGTTTATTTTTTATGCACGCGCTTGTATTAAAATATTATGATCTCATCTCGTCGCACGGAATGTACCCTGGCGATAAATAGCCGCGGAGAAACAGTTTCTATCGGCTTTTACGGTTCGTTATAAACTTGTTTTATTATACAGGTATACCAGATAGTGCACTGCAGGCATAAACCACGCGATTGCTTGGATATAGATATTATTCTGATTTACGAAGAGAGAAAAAAGTATAATACAAAAATAATACATTCACATTGGTAGGTGGTACCTATACATTATATTGTAGGCACTCATATAGTATATATAGTATATAATATATATTATATATACGTATACTATAGAACCTTACCTATGTAAGCGGAATAGAAAAAAAAAACAGCCAATGCGAATGAGAAACTCGAGATCGGTGTGAAATTGATTGACAAAACGACCGAAGACCGACGAGGATGTGTCGATTATAATCTGAAGATAATAGAGTGTATTATATGCGCGCGGCACAATGGCCGATGTACAATGTGATGGTAATGAGAGGAGAAAAAACGGGATGCGAATAATTTAAATTGGAACTATGTTGATCAGATGGAATACGAGAGGACAAATTAATAATGGGTGTTTTTGTAGCTGCAGAGATTCGAGCGGTTGCGAATGAGATATTTTTAAAACCTAAATCAAGATGCGTCGAAACATTACAACGGCGTGGCGGTGCATGTGTGTAGTGTGTACAGTGTACAATATACATGTGCACATTGTACATTGATATTTGTTAAATTAAACAGTCGACACTCGACGCCGATTCATTCGATTATTACGTTTCTAACATTTTTAGTACTGAAATCAGTATATACTCGTATAATAGTAAATAATATCACTGACGTTTAATCCGAAGTTAAGGCACACTTTAAGTATAGAAAATATAATTTAAAAATTATTTTAAAAGAGTTAGGCTTAGGACATACACTTTTTGTAAATACTTTATGTAAAAGAAAGTGAAGTAAAGTCACCAGATTGAAGAAATTAGATTTTTAGCTTAACAGAAAAACATGGAATCATGGATAATATGTTTTTGCCGCTATGTGTAGCGCGTTATATATCTTCGATTATTACCATTGTTATGCTATAACCATTTTGAACGAATTATGTAAACACTGACAAAAATTTTTTTTCCTTAAATTTCAACCAATCAACTGTAGTTTTAACCAAACACCAATAAAACTCTGGATTATATTCAGTATTTATTTATTTATTAATTTATCAGCTGCACAGTGGTAACGTGAAAACGGTCAGAACAATATCGTCGATTGTTTCTGAAGCGAAAATATATTCATGTTAAAAAATTGATCATAGGTATAACTTATATTTCGAGCGATTCGATACAAATTTTATATTTTATATTCAGTACCCACTTAGTTCCTCATGTTATATAAGGACGAATAGAATAATAAAAAAAACGAAACTATACACATCACCATAACCACTGTAGTATCTTATAAGTAAAAATGAATATAAATATGAAGTGATGATATTATTATTTGAAAACTCAAAAAGTTCTCTCTATTTCAAACGAAATCACATATTATAATATTTTATTATGCAAATTCGTTTTGCAGATAAGCGCGTATTATCGATTATTCATTTATTATTCAGGTATTCAGTTGAGCTTGTAAACTGTCTGAGAAAAGTATTAAATTAATGTATGCTCTAGTGCTATACGTATGTATAGTGCATACAAGTGAAGAAAATATCAATAAGATATAGAATTTTAAAATTGCTTGTACTTACAAATATTGAAATGTAAATATATTTACCGTATTTTTCCGTTTTACACTTGAGTAAAATGCGAATCCGATTAATTTATATTTACACTTTATATAGGCATAGGAACGTTTTCGACGAATAAATCACATCATATTTTAAAATATAAATCAGAAAAATTGGCGTTCAACACCGATCCCACAGTAAAAACGAACATCGCCCGTTGTTTGAAATCAGAGTTTTTATACGACTTTTCAAAAACCTATGTTTGAAATGAAATTCAAAAATAAAATAATCCCGTTACCGAGATCACAACCGAAACTGACATGTTACAAAGGTTTCAATCCCTGCTTTTGTCTATTTTTTTATTTTTTTCCATAACGATATATTATACTTTTTGTTCCTTTTTCGTTCAGTCGGTACATTATACAAATGTTAAGAGAAATCCAATACAAAATAATAATAATAATAATAATAATAATGCAATTGTATTATAGACTAATAGCATTTTGCCGGCTCGTAGCATACATCACGGACAAAACAATACTAAATGGATCATCAAATCCGGATTACCAATAAAATTCGTTATCCAGCGGGCGAGAGGGTTGTAGGACAATTAATGTGTATGGTAATGGCACTGTATGGCATTATGGCCTACTTCAAATGAATGCGTTTGCTCGGACACTGTACACGAACATACATAAATATAATCTATTATTATTATTATTATGAAATATCGCATTAATTAAAGCAAGATTTATATGCGACGATGATATTATTCCGGATGGAAATAGCTGATTTGAAAAACAAACTGGGACAAAGTTTAACAAAATTATTTCGTCGCACTTCTTTTGCGAGTTAATTAAATTTATTATTTTGTATGAAGTATACATAACGTTTTGGAGAATTTGGGTAGGAGGGGGATGTGGTGGTGAAAAAATGATGTGCTTTATTAGGAGAAAAAGCTTTTGTTTTTCATTACGGCAGCGGCGAGACGACGATCAAAGGTAATTCTGATGTACAAATAAAAAGTGTATGATTTTCACTAATGGTTTATTCAGCTTAAACGCGCTCGCAGACACTCGAGACTTAGGAGGTATATTTACGTCGACGTTGCTCACGGCACTAAATAGTATATATATTATATACGATATACCTATTTGTACAGTAGGAAAAGTATTGACGTACTGTGTGTATAATTTATTCGTAATTTGTCTTTCAGGCGGTAAGTATATACTGTATATTCAGCATGGGTTAGAATCTAAATAATTATGATGAATAATAATAATAATAAAAAATTGCATCACACGTGTAATTGTTATTAATTCAATATTCTCTTTTTTATTTCTCAATTCGCTTAATCGGTGCTAAATTAATGGGGACTATACAAGTGGGTTGAAGTCCATAGTTCCTACACGTTAAAAGGATCCCATAGGGATTCGGTTTTGTCAAGGCTGTGAAATGATTTAAACGTTCTATTTAGTGACGTACAACGTATAAATACTTAACTACCAGCTATACAACACACGTAGTATGCTTTTACTGATGCGTATAACCGATGACTATAATATGACTCACGATGGGTATAACATTTACAAAAACATACGTACACACATACACACACACACACACACACACACACACACACACACACACACGCACGCACGCACACAAACGCACATATATCAAAGAGTTTCGCATTCGTAAAAGCTTAAATGTATTATGTGTTCTTAACCAGCTTTATTATTACGAGTTTATTTCGTACCGACTCACCTTAAGACTTAAAAAACTCGTTACGATGGAAACTTAAAAAACGTTTAACGCAGTGTTCACTTTCACGTGCTTAAATGCGCGCACTTGTGTATAAATTGATTTTAAGCCGAGTAAATACTAAATATACGTGTTAACCTTAGCACCTCCTCTATCATCTGATGGCCATTCCATTTCGTGCGTTTAATATTGTCGGAAAACCTAAGCGCGATGTATACCTTATTATTATTATCATCATCACTATTATTATTATTATTATTATTATTATTATTATTATTCATTGACTAATGAACGAAGTTGTTCACAAGCGCATAATAAATTATACTGAATGGTGAATAATAATTGAATTAATGTTTAGGTGTACGTAGCGGTGCTGATCATGCCGACCATCATTATGGATGCGATTCTATTTTCAAATAGCCTAAGCAACGGTGATCATTAAAAAAATTATATTTATTAATGACAAATAATTATTCAACGCAAATATAGTTACAAAATTAAATCTATTTTCAACATTTATCTTAATAATATGAACTCTTACAACACTGAAAATTTAAAAACAATTCTTCCTTCATTTTTCTGTGTTCAATTCTAGAAAATCACTCCTAATACCATAACATTATTCAACTCTATAAAACATAAAAATATTGTAATTATTTATTATTCCACTTGTGAGGGCACATGATAAATATATGCCGACATATTTTAAAAAAAAATTTTAAATTTCTACACAGATGACCCACGTCTATTATAGTATTTTTGTCATCGGGTGTATATGCACAATAAACCCGACATTTTCCCAGCGAAAATGTATCAGTATCGAATCCATTAAAAATCGTGTATTTATCGATTTATTTGTCCATAAGCATACCGACAAGGCGATAATTAATATATATAATTATAACTATTGTTGATGAAATCATTATATTTTGAAAATAAAAATAGAATTTAAGGCAACACGACAAAGAAACAACCACAAGGATTGTTGTAAAAAAAAAGCACAATATAAATAAATATAATACATATCATTATGAAGTTTTAATCAATTGAAAATAATAATAACAAAACAACTTTTAACTACATACTGTTGAATGTTCCTCACCAATAGCTGTATGTCAGAAATCGTTGGAAAACCTTATACATTTCAAACCGTTTGGCTTTATAAGTTTATATGGCTTATAAAACTTAATATAAATTAAGTAAAATCGGGATAATATTTTTCAAGTACAAATTTAACAAATTTCTTTGTCTATTTGTGTTTTACCCGCATTGCATATAAAATAATTAAACATCGATTAATAATCGGTATGTCAAAATTCATAAATCTTTTTTGTAATTAATGTTCGACATCTTCATTCTGTTAATAGGAACATAAAAAAAATATAGTACCTACAAAAAGAAAATTATTATCAAGTCTTCGTTATTATGTAAATTTAAAGCTTTAAAGCAATTTGCTTAAATAAACCTTTTTGGGTTCAGCATTTTAGAATTAACGTTTACAGTGAGAAGAAATTCGATTTACGTTAAACGTTGTTAGTAAAAATTTATATCTACAACATCACAACGTCAAGACAAATTGTTGACAATTTATTTTTATAGAATAATCTTAATTTTTCGTTCAAAATAAGATTTTAACTTCTTTATTCAAACATTGATCACAGATATTTTAAACATGGGTACAGTAAATAAACTTTCATATTTAATTTGTGCGAAGACGTCCGTTCTTTCAATTTATGTTACATTATAGAGTTATATTACATCAAGTATGATATAATAATCTAAAAAACTGTTACAGCCATAAATAATTTATCCAAATTCATCGTTCGTCACTTTTTATAACAGAATAATTTATCCGGTTCGAACTCATCCACTCAAAGTACTTTTATACTCTATAGAGTATAGTCTATAGCAACAAATAACGTTTATTGCTTGATAGATCATCTACTGTGTTTCTATACCATTTTGTTGTTCATCGGATATTTAATTCCATTTTTGACCAAGGATTTATATAATAAAAATTAAGTTTTTTCTAGTAAAAGGTAACAGTGCTTAGTGGTGCTAGACATGTCAAACGTCTATTTTAAATTCTAATTGAAACGATAGAACAATAGATGTTACAACAATGTGTAGTTTTTTCTATTTTTACTTTTTGTAAACAATTTTTGAAACGTGAAAAAATCCCGAAAAATTGCATTAAACGTTGAAATCCATTTGAAAATCGATTATTGCTTGAACTAGATTGTTATTTATTTCCAAGTATTTTTCGAGATAATCTTAACAAACAATATCAGAAGCAACCGTGTATGGAGTAAGCACATGTTATCTATGGACCACTTTAAGAAAATTCCTGGTCTATTTCTAGCAACCCAGATAAAACTTACCCTGTGTTCAGCTGAAAGAAACGAAAAAAACCTAAAGTCACAGTTGGCGGTTTTCAATTTTTCTAATTTTCTTTTCGTAAATAAAATAAAATCTAGTAAAATCGATGTGGATTTTCGATAAAGGTATACATACTTCAAACAAGACGGGTCGTCGCCGACGAAATATAATTTATTATCTATGAATTTCCGTGTTATTTTTTATTTTCCAACAATCGCCGTTCATCTCGGTAATTTTATCACAACCGCAGGAAAGGTCATACCTACACGCAATAAAGATCGGCTAAACGGCGGCGATCACATCATTTAAAACACGTAGGTACTTATTACAATATGTACACGTAACAGTATAGTATTGTTTCGATGCGCGTGCAGTGAACATCGTCTCAACATATTTTTAGACCTGTTGGTTGTAGTAATAATAATAGTGTTAGACTTGCATCTACCCCCACTAAGTGCAGTTTTTACCGGGGGTAGGAAAAGCACGACACAGTTGACAGTCTATATAATTTCCAAAACGTTATAATATTATACATAGTATTATACTATCTGTCTAAGTATTACAATTATTACCGCGGCATATGTTACGTGCCAAGTGAAAAGTAAAAAAATAAAGAAAATACCGTTGGTCGGTTGGGAACGTGCATATCATAATATTGGATTCCCCCCAACCTCGAGAAATCCGGACGACCATACGACTATGACATATTATATTGTACTACACTATATGGTGTCTAGATATACCAAACACAGCAGTGGTGCCCGATTACTAATCTCGGGCGTCGAGAGTGTGTAATAACATTTTCGTTTTGTGAACAATAATATTTCATCGACGAATTGAGGAAAACCGAATTTCAATTTTTTTTTTAGCATTTTATTCGCAACCGTCGAACGAGATCGACGCGCGAGTATATTTCGGAAACGGCAATAATGATATTTTTATTATTGTTATTAGTATTGTCGTTATTATTATTATAATTATCATTTATCATTATTGTCGTGCGGTATCAGTCGATCGCCTCACGATTAGAAATTAAAGCAATGAAGATCGTGACGCTCCGATCGATAAACAATCATCGCTGATCCTGGATTATTCTTGCACATAGACATGATGTCCTGTGTGATACACGCCTCTGGGATAGTCTATGTCGCTCTTGTCATCCCACCATGTTCTTGTCGCTAAACGTAGTACATTGACTGTTTTAACGATATTGTTATTTCTCAACAAATTCTCCTCGAAAATGTATATTAAAGAACACACGAAAAAATAATAAGACCCGTTCAAAACTATCCAGGGGATCAACGATTAACAATCGTGGCTACGAGTTGATACTCAATATTATAACAGCGCCGTGTCGTCGCGGATATCGGCGCACAGAATCCGATGGTTTCCCGTATGTCTGTCATATCTATTTTTGGCATTTCGCAAAATATGTTACGTAATGTGGCCCAGGAGCCCGCGCGCGCGCTACAAAATGCTCACTTTTCCACGTTTCCCGCATCGTAATATTATTATTGTCAAACCATACGAGCCTATCCGGCACAGACGCAAATAGGTGGTGAGGGGGGTCTTAGAACCTAAACAATTTCAATTACCACCCCCTCCCCCACTCCTACAAAATTGCTTTGTTATTTTTCATACACATTCATTGAATTGTGTTATTTAAGTGCAGGTGCGAAGTTATAGTCCCACAGGACTTCAGCGCTTTGAATGTCAAAAGCCATATTTTGTGCCAATGCAGACTCAAACGGATGCGGCGACGGAAAGATGCGCTCGCCCGCAGAGTACACTTATACCTATACGGTTATTGCTACGGTAGCGGTGAGGATAAGCGTAACCTAACATGTATTATCATTACCTGTATCGGACACGATCTGCAACACGACTAAGCTGAAGAGAACGACCGCGAGCGTACAGTGGCCGAGTAGGAACGGCGACCACTGCGGCAGACGCGACTTCATGATTTCTGTGCTGCCGTGCTCGACGTTACTCCGTTATTTAGACTCGTGCGGCGGGTCGGGAAGAAACCGGTCGATTGAAATCGAAGAAAAAAGCCGTCACCGGGTACACTACGCGCCTACGAACGTGCGACGATCGCGGCGAGATGAGTTTGCCGGGAGATGAGGTTTTCGTTGTCGTCCCGGTAGAAAAAAAAAGAAGATGATATTCGACGTGAAACGAACACAGTCGAAAAAAAAAACACGAAGAGACACGGAGAGAAAGAGAGTTATAGCTCTACAAGTGTGGACGCGATACCGCCGACGGACGGACGGACGGACGGACGGACGGACACGGGGCACGTGACTACGGCTACTAAACGTCGCGGACCGAATAAACCCGCTACGGCGCGCGAACACTAACAATCGCCGCCGCCGCCGCCGCCGCCAACGCTGCGCATCGTCTCTCTCGGTGCGCACCGCTGCCACTGGTGGAAGGTGTGCGCGTGTGTGTTTGTGCGTATAAATTATTTGTGTGAGTGCCTATGTATAAATGTGTGTGTGTACGCGCGCGTGTGTGTTTGTGTGTGTGAGAGAGACAGAGTAGAGCAATGTGGGAGGCACGTGCATATCCGGTAATGGTCAACTGCAATGATAATAATAATAATAATGAATAATTCCATCACAACTATATTATGTATGTATCGAGGGTCTTATCCCCTTAAATTTATACAAATAAATAAATAAATTACATTAGTCCGATGCGGTTCGATACTACGGGTGTGTGATGGTGACGTACGTTTTTCCAGCACTGTCGTATACGAATTTTCGTATTAATTAAAGGAAAACGACTATTTGGACCCCGAAGGATAATGTTTTACGAATTTGGTAATTGTATAATACAATTCTGCAGGACAAGTTTATGAAATTGTTGAACTCAGTTAAGTACATTGTATTAATGTTTTTTTTTTCAAAATCCAAATTTAATTTAATAGTTAAACATAGCACCTTAATTAATTTCATTAAATAATTCGATTTTTTTAAAATTCAATCTTTTCGAAAATAATAAATACCATTATAAAACATTTTTATTCTCACAAAAAAATTATAACGATGTTAAGATTATAAATCTTGTATACGATAAATCAACAAAATATAATAAGCTCCAATGGCAATGGAAATTCAGAATTAATTTCATCGGGATAGTTGAGTAAATAATACTCACCACTTTTAAGTTAACTCAGAGGCAAATAAGTGGAGTTCAAATTAAGTTTACAAAATGTCTGGAACTAGTGCGCAATAGGAAACAACATTAATAAATTAAGACCAGCTTCGCTTTTTTATTTAAATTTAAACTTATTAACTCAGTAATGCCCAGGCTTGCTGATTCACACAAATTCCATGAGAACGACAAAACGGTCAAACGAATGGCGCATTAAATATTTGTACGAAAAAAAAAAATTATTTTCGACCACGGGGTTGCTATGGGGAAACGTTCTGTGGCGCGGACTGGGTTCGATGATGGGTACAGTGACGACGGCGTGGGATTGCTGCAGTGTCACGGAAATATTACACGTCTATTATACCGGTGCAACGAGATGTCAGGTGAACAGTTATGCTGAAGTCAGAAGTATTGTAATTATTCCTAGGCTCGACTGCCAGGTATTTTATATGTAAACATGAGCCATCGAAACAACCATATTATTTTTTTTTTTTCATTTATTAAAATTAAAATGCGTCAACATATTACATGTTATTACAAGTTTGTTACAATATATGAAAATTATAATATACAATATATGTGTTATGGATTTACGGAAGAATATTGAGATGTGTGTTATGGGACGGAAGTGATGGGGAGTGGGATTAAGTTTATAATGGATGTTAGAGCAATTAAAAGGGGGTTTAGTATTGATTTTAATTCGTCGAGGAATCTGGTGATGATGTGCAGAGATTGATCGGGTGGTAGTGTGGTGGATGTGATTTTGGCGTATGACGGTTTTTCTTTTCGGTTTGAACTGGGGGTTTTATTTCCGCTTCTTCGAGAAGCAGGTTCAGGTATGGCAAATGTTGGAATAGTATGGTTTTCACTATTAATTTTTTTAGCTTTATGTTTGGTATGGATTAATAATTTTTTGTAGAATTTTATGTAGAATTTTGATGTAGTACACAACGATTATTGTTATTATTATTATTATTATTTTGGTGTCGAGCGAATCGAGTCCTCGGAAGTTGGTATGACGCCACCCGCTCTTGCGAAAACTTCAAACGTTTTTCTTCGTGTTACGGTCCACGGAATCCTATGCATTTTTAGTCCAATAGTCGATTCATATTGCGTCTACGTTATAATTATGACGTGCGTGCGGGATAAAATAAAACGAGAAAAAAAACGAAATTCGAATACAGAATCGCGATATAGCCTATGTGTAAACTTCACAGAGCAGAGCACATGTTTGGTCGTCATATGTACTTGGTGAATTTCTAACCCTCAAAAATTCAATCAGTACAGCATATAGAGATTCTCCAAACATTCCGATTCTCTGAAGAGGTCTATTTGCTGACCCACCAGCCTTTTCACTCGCTGATAGTATTACAACTATTTTCATATTGATTCATTACCGAATATTTTGCTTTTTTCTCTCTATTTTTTTTCTTATTGCTCACCATTGATTGCTCAAGTATTGGTGACTTAAAAATATGAAATCGAACCTCAATTTCAGGTAAACAATAACTCGATGTATTTAATTACCAACAATATAACGAAGCTCAAAGCTGCAATATAGCGTGTACATATTAGAAAATCATTATGTGGAAAAGAAAAACTAAATAAATAATTTCGACTGCAGTTCAATTGTAATGCGTTTTATTACTCTTATAACGAACTTAAGAAATCATATAATATCGGTACAAACAATCCACGTGGACTGGAACTTTTAATTTTACCTGTTTTTCTTTCATCTTACAACAAAATCGCTTGGAAAACTATATTTATTTACACGGTCGTCGAGTATAAGTCAAAAAGAAGTATTCACCAACTGACGCATGCGTTAGTACATGTACGCCGTAATATTATAGGCAGATCCTATATCTATATATGTGGTATAGCATGGGTCGACCTCAGATTTACTCGAACACGTCACCAAGTTACAAATAAAATATGTATTTACATAAAAATCCGCGCCCTAATTATTATGTTTATTTTCCACGTTTTTATTGCATATTATTTTACGTTGAAAAACAATTAATTTTTTAACCACGTCTTACCATCAGACGAGTCTGAATGATTATTATATAATAATAATAATAATCAACGAATTTATTCTTGCCTATGGAATACAAACATTATCATTATTTTTTTTTATGTTTAACTATTCCTAACAAAAACACTTCGTCGAACTCCGTGTAAAAAATTGCTAAGTAAAAAAAACTAGTCATCTATATTCTATAAGACTTCAACATTATAAGGATGTGATATCATTAATAAATGCTGGATTCCCGAAAACCACACTTAGTTATGATTATTATTATTATTATTAATTATTATTATCGTCTACAGCCGATAATTGGATATTTTGTCATTAAACGTAATCAAATTTAATTGGCCATTATATATTTTGATACCGAACAGAATGCGTTATTATGTAAAAATCAATAGAACGCAGTTCCGTATTGTTATTATAACATATTATGTATATACGTACGTCTTGTGTACTACATAACATGTATATTGTATAACTATTAATATTATCAACAAAGGGAAACGTAAGAGTTGGATGTCGGCGGCCTGCACATTTTACATGAAAGGAGCCAGGGTTTCCTTTAATTAAATATTAAAATTCATATTATCATATCTACACCGAGATCGTCGAGTAGCACTTAACTTGCGCCCCCCCCCCCTTCGGCGTCTGGCGTCGTTCGCCCACGACACAAACGAATGTTAAATCTTCCACTCATTATCGCATTGAAATATTACGCCGAGTTCTAATTTAATCCTGTGCCGTATACATGTATACAAGACTGGCGCTTTGGCCGTACCCGATGCGAGATGGTGTATAGCTGCGAGTGTGCTTTGCCTCCGCGCCGTGGGGAAATCACGCGTTTCGCGAAAAGACCGCGTAAGACCCAGTGCAGGCTGCAGCCCACCCACGTCGAGGCATCGAGTATATACTATATACATCGTAATTGGCGTACGCGCAATGAGCGCTCATTGTCTTCGTTCGAAATTAATTCAATTTATATTTTATAATTTTTTACTCTTCTCCGTGTCAGTCGAACATCGCGAAAAACCTTATTTTTATTTATATTATTATTTTTACTATTACTATTACTATTAATATTACTATTACTAAAACTATTATTACTATTACTTTTGTTTATTACTATAACTATTACTATTATTAGTATTATTATTATTATTATAAGAACGCGGCGTAGTTACATCGGGCGATCGCACACGATAACGAATAACTGAGGGCAATTTTTGTTTTACTAATATCCAGAAATCGATTTGAATTCTTACAATATAGGACTAAAGTTACAAAACATTACCGTGTGCTCGGAGAACGATGGCGTTTTATATTTTCTTACATTTGTGCGATATTCGATCGTATCGTTCAAAAACACTTCTATCATAACCATATAATGTATGTATATTGTATACATAATACATCATTCGCTCGCAATATTAGACTAACGCACGAGTCGACAATATAATATTCTATACGCGTAGCACAGGAAATGTTATTGTAAGATGAGAGTGGTACTTTGTTTAATACGTTACTATAAAAGTTCATCAGTAATAATACGATATCATTAGGACCCGAATGATATTATATACAACACCTATATGAAAATACGCTTAAAATAAAATACTATTAAAATCTGTAAATTATATTTTTCTTTTTTTTTTTAAAAAAAATTGATAATTATATAATTAATAGTACGGCGAAACTATTAAACGATTTGATTCTAAAAATTTGTTTTCATCTAGAGCAGCGGTTCCCAACCTTTTTGAGACTATTACCCGTTACCAAGTTCGATATTAACAAATACCCCACCACAACTAAAAAAAAAAATTGAGTTAAAAAAAAAAACTAAAACAAAAACGAAGAAAACAAAATAGTTTTTATTATAATTTATAACCAATGAGAAATTGTAATGTTAGCTAATGAGTCGGTTTCTTTAGCTCATTTCTGACAATTTTTTTATTATTCAGTTCAGTTTTGGCCAATGCACTTCTTATGTCTGTTCCAAGTTCAATCGGTTTCTTGCTTTTGTTTTCATCGTTACCATTGTTGAACATTTACTTTCAAACCTGTACGGTGGATAAAGAAATCATTATTTTCAAAGCTTTTTCTGATAAAAATGGATACTCGCCACCAATTTTTCGCCAAAATGTTACTAGTTGTGTGTTTTCAAATCTTTTTTCTATGTGTTGTCTTCATAAAGTCCTAAAAATTGTACTTAAGCTTCAATTTCAATATCTAGTAATACGTATACACTAGCATCCCCTGAAAAGGGTCTTAACACCCAAGCATTTTCTTGACGAATTTTCAAATCAGGAAAATATTTACCAATTGAATCTATTACTAGTAATAAGTGGAGAAGTTATTTTGTCTATGAATGAGCATTTTTCATTTCTGACGTCGAGCACTATTGTTAGTTCTAGGAACATTAAAATGTCTTCAACTTCAGCTCGGCGATGATAAAGTTGCAATTTACAAAGAAAACTGGCAACCATATCTGGAGCAGTTGAAATATTCGTCATATTCCCTTGAAAACTGAGATTTTGTGTATTTATTTGTCTGAAGTAATCCACAAGATATGCCAGTTTAGAAATAAATACACTATCCGTTATTTTAGTATTAACTCTTTCTCCTTTACCTTGCCTGATTTTGTCTTTTCCAGAAACAAAGCATTTTCTTCTCTAAGCTGAAGCACTTGGTGCAACAATTATATTATTACAATTACAATCGTAGTATACAATGTATACTAATGTATCTTATACATGACTGATATAGAGTTAATAATGATGGGTATAAAGTACATCAGATAAAAAAAATATCAGTTAAATCTTTACCCCCAAAAAAAATCGTGTTTTACCCCTTGGGGGGTAAATACCACTAGGTTGGGAACCCCTGATCTAGAGTCTAGACATTTATTTTCTCTCTTAATATTAGTGGAAAATTATGATATTGAATGCCATGTAAATAAAAATAAGTAAAAAAATGTAAAATATAAATTTGGTGAGTTTTGTAACTATGATATTATAACATTTATAACGCATTATTATTTATTAGCAAGGAAAGCATCGTCTATAAAACGTTATGTAATAAAAAAAAAAGATAATGCAAAAGTCATCGACATCCGGTTTTCAATTATTATTATTATTATAACGTAGATCTACCGTATACGAGTAAATGACGCGTGTGCTTCGACCGAATTCGTGATAGTAAACACGGATCGGTGTAATCATTTTTCCGTCAATAATAACGTGTAATATGCTTTTTCAAATCGTAATGGTCTACAGTTTTACACAGTTTTACTTGGATTTTTTTTCTAAAGACATTGAATAAACTATAATACGCACCTGCGCACGTATGGATTATTCAAACGTATAATTGCAAGATTATTTTTTAAAAGTTACGTCAATTTTTTGTTTTTCGTTTTCAAACGCGCTCGGTTGCCGTAACTACTACGTTATTCATGACATGAATACGTGGCGCAACTATATATATATTGTGGTGAAATTCTTTTTATTTCTGTGGTAATTTCGTCCTCGAGGTCGTCCATAATGATGAGCGTATGTGATATACTTAGGAATTTAGATAGGTCTGAGGGGGGAAAAAATCGCAGACGGATAAATGCATCTGGCTTGGTCAAATGGACATATTATATAGTTTTAATTATTGTGCTTGAATGGAATAGAAGTTTTTTTTTTATATACAAAAATATAATGTTATTTTATTTATTCTTTCATCTTGTTTGTGAGGGAAAATCCTATACAAATACCATTACGTTTTAAAATCCCGTTATCGTAATATCAACGCGACACAATATATTATGATACATTTATATGCATCATCGCAATAATAGTCATATAATATATTGTCGTGACACGAAGAAAGGCTTCCGTCGACGTGTGCACATAGTAATCATTATTGCTGAGCGGCATGATGTGATAAAAAATAAGAACGATATACGGAAAATCACATTTTTTAATCACACCTACTAAATAGCTACTAGTCCCCTCCAACCCTGCACGCACGCGTTCATAATATTGTTGTTATATACGTATCTACGAGTCCCGTAGACCGGATGGGCGATTGTTGCGAACGGTGGGCCCCCGAATTTGTCAGCTGCCGGTTGGTAAGCTCTCCCAGGTTAAGTTCAGTATAAAACTATGTATATAGGTTCCTTGGACATTGTGTAAAGTCGGGTAATTTTCGGCGTTATTGTTTATACCGTTACCGTATTTACCATAAGCCAGTTGTACACCTGCAGCTGTTACAATCGATATTTTAAATTGAAACGATTAAGATATTCGATTGTAATATTATTATCACTATTATTTTGATGGTCGATCCAAGTATTTTTGTAACATATATATGTTTTTATATTTTTATTTTTTTCTAATGAACCAAAAAATAATAATAATAACTGCATAGCTCTTGTTTAAAACTTCTGTAAGATCCACGTCGATTGTATAGAATTTATTGAAATCTGAAGGAGTGAAACAAAATATCCTCATAAATCACTACAATTTTAAAGCTCTTCAATCCATCGTATATTTTGGCATCAGCTGGAATGTCCAGGAAGAATTTAACGTGAACCTATGTATACCTTTTTTGTAGCATCAAAAATTACCCAGGAGAGTTTAGATAAAACATCAAGGTAGGCTTGATGTGAACCCAGGATAATTTACGCACAACGACGTCCGAGTAACTTTGATGTGTGCCCAGGAGACGATACATAATCTATATACATATAGGAGACCGCCCCTATTCACTCATCAACGCCCAGACCAAACCACTGGGTCTAGAGACTTCAAATTTTGTACAGAGGTTCCTTGAGCAATGTAGGGGCGCACTAAGAAAGGATTTTTCAAAATTCGAACCCTAAGGGGGTAAAATGGGGTTTTTTTAAAGTTTGTTTTATATAGCTATATGTATATATGTATTTTTTTCCCGACTGTTAATCGCTGTTTATCGGTGTATTGATTGTGCTAATAGTACGTGGAATTCACAAACCAGTCGCAGGTAATCGGTGACCCGCGATTGCAACACCGATTGAGTTTGGTTTGTTATTTTTGTGCGGTACACGAATAACAAACCGCGTAGAATATTGTTAAGTGCTGTTTGTCGACCTACAGTTCTTGGTACTTCAATAACTCCTTCTAACATAGATTCTTCTGAATTAAAAAAAATATTTGTTTAAACTCAACATTGGCATTTTCTCGAATTTCTTTAAATATTCGACATGCATCTGTTCCTCGCTCATAACAATATGACAAATCAATATTAACTTTTTGTAGTGCTATAGATAGTGGTAAAGTTAAAGAAAAAAACTTCTCAATCACATGTAAAGCTTTGATAAACACTGAATTATGAATGGAATTTGGAAAATGGAAGCTGAACACTCTCCTAATTTTTTTAAAGCATAATAAATAGCTTAATTAATTTATAATTATACACGGGCAACGCCGTGTTGGGACAGCTCGTATAACATATTATACTATATCCTGGTAATGTTAGTCTAATCAGTAGTTATTAGTTAACTACTTAAATACATGATTTAACTATAACTATTTACATATAAGTACAACGTTCGAGTATGACAGAAAAATTGTTAAAATAAGTGAGGGAGGATTATGTATTTTATTTTATAAATAAATTTATAAAAACTGGTAAAACCATATTATATATTTTATTAATGACTTTTTTGACTGGAGTAAAATTTTAATTGTGGTCATCTTAAAAAGTACTATGTTAAGAAAGAATTTTGTTTATTTCCAATGAATAATATTATACATAATAGTTTTATAATATAATATAAAAATAGATGGACCATTTTTTTATAAGTTCCACGTTTTTTACATGTACACGCGTTAAGTCCAACAAAAGGAAAGCTACCGTGGGCACGCGTTGTGCTGCATCATTTCCGAGGCGTTCTATTAATGATTATTATTCACCGGCAGCTGAATATAGTATGTTCAACTATTGTACCGCAGGAAAACGAGTTTGATTCGTAAATAATATATATGATGTCCTATTATTTTCGACCTGTTATTTTTTTTTTTTTTATTCTACAACCTTTTCCACAATCTTAAATGATCGTGTACACTGAAAACACGTAATATCGCGCAGTAAAAATATCCAGATTGACGTTTTCACGTAATTTAATTCCATAAACGTTTACGGCGAAAATAATAATGACGTTAACTGCTAAGCTGTTATGAATAAACAATCATTTTTGCATGTACAACAGTACATTTTATTCTTCTTACGAGTCGTCATTAAAACTTACTTGTAAAAAAAAAACAAAAATCGATTATAAATTTTTATAACAGTACAAAATCATGTTGCATCGGTATGTGTCGCAAATTGGGCTGTGTTCCTTACACGCTTCATTACATATGTTCCACATACCTATCTAATCGTTGTATGCTTATAGCCATTATTCGTGTTGGTTTTTTTTATACTTTTCGTTTGTTATTATTTTAATATTTATATTTTACACAAATACATAATATTATGAACCTATACTTTATTTTTTTTTACAAATAAATAATTGCTTAACAACATCACACTTGTACTCCATACGTTAACCCATTCACTGATTAATAATAATAATGATTGGTAGCAAAAATTATTTATTCAAAACTTGCTCTCATAAAAAAAAAAAAATTAGTAGGAATATATAAATATATAATTCACGAATATTTCAAATGAATCATTTTTCGGCATCTATGCTCATTAGTAGAAAACCGTGTTTATACTCCTTATACGTTTTAATCGTATTACCTATATCATGTAGAAATTCGTTAAATTGTAAGTCGTATTATTTTAACGGAACTTTTAGTACACCGGTCTAAATGTTAACACGTGCTGTTTAATTTTTTAACACTCAATACCAACTTATTATACATTCGCGTATCACATATTAACAATAATTATTATGTTCGATCATTTATAACATTATAACATTTCGTATACCCGTATGATATAAATTTAAAAAAAAGGATTCGTTAAGACAGCGAACAAAAGTAAAAAAAATATTATTAATATACGAGTAGGTCAACCGTCAACCCTATACTCGCGAGTCATTATCCGGTGCGCACGCACGAGGCCGTTGTGAGTTGACAAAATACAATTTAAAATAGGTTGAAACTCAAATTAAAGTTCGTTGAAATATCCAAACTCGTCAAAATTCCATTTTCTCAGGCATATAAAATGTTTCATACCTATGAAATGTAAACAAGTCGATTCCCGATCTCAGTTTTTTTGCAATTGTTTCTCTGTTTTTCTCAATTCTTAGAAAATGTTCTCCCTCCATAAAGTAACAACTGGACGAAATATCCTATCAAAAAATTACCAGGCTTGTGTACATCGGAGCACTTCAGCAATTTTACTGGACGGTTAGGTTAGAAAAAAAAACTGAGAACACATCATACGAGACGTATATTACATCATTTTCACTGTAAAATGCGAAATTCTTGTGTGTCGCACCACAATATTATTATTATATGTTTAATTAAAACGTTATTTTTTTTAATTCCGCAATTGGACGAACGATTCTATAAAATCGTACTAGTGTAATAATACACGTTAGTATACAGCTACTACAACAACATAATATATAGATGTATATAATACGTATAATACGGACCCGGTTAATGATACCAAAATGCATTATTTCCACTCGACGAAATAATAACGTGAAATAGGGTACCGACTTTGTGATACATACATACATACATACATACATACATACAATACTAATAGTGTACCTACTGGCGTATACTATAGGAGTGGATGACTTTTCATGGACGCGTCAGGTCAGTGAGGTGTAAATCCTGCAACAGTTTATGAGATGAATAAAAATAATACGTTCACATGGCATATGGTTCTTAAAATACGTTATAATATTATGATTTAATACCCGCACGCCGAACGGCGTAAGCTCACGTCATTTAAATATTATATTATACATATAGTACCTACGTAATACGTTGTGCGATACGTTAAATGTACAATGTAAGGCACCAAATCAAATCATAAGCACGGATGTTTAATAACAAGTACACGGGTAATAATATAACGTAATAGCCTAGATACTATAATATACACAATACACATATACGAGTAGGTACGCACGTACACAAAATATTATATCCGCGTGCTAACAGCCATAAACGCGTATATCGTAACTGTGCTCGCACTATGATATATTAATATGTTAGTTGGCAAAAACGATTAACCACTAACGGCACTAAATCTTTAACTACAATAGTAAGCAGGTATTTAACACTAGGTTCAAATATCGCATACTACAGAGTTTTAAGGTGAACACACAAAGTTGGGCAAAAACAAATCAATGGATAAAAAATAAAAGCATGGCTTACTGATTATTTTGTGAATAAAAAATAATATTTAATTTTAAATAGTTTTAAAAAAATATTCTGGATAGTATCGTTGGTAAATAAATAATTTAAATATAGGACATTTTTCGTATGACAAAATGAGAATAACAATATTATTCATGCAAAACACAATGCAAAACATAATATAAATCAGGGGTGGAATGAGATTATATTTTTATTATATGTACCCAAAAACTTATGCCATAAAAAAAAAATCTATGCGTATAAATGAATTCTGTTCATCGTTGCATTATATTTATATTGTGTATTGTTAAAAAACAAAATTTCAAAATTTGTAGTCGCCCCGATTGGTGAAGAAGGTTAGGTTAACCTTGGTCACCTCAATACCATCAGTAGTTATATTCTATACAAAATGGCGGTGCGCACAAACAGATCGAACCCGTAGCTTATATTTCAAAAGTTATCATAAAAACCAATAACCTATAATTTTAATTTTTCAAGTCTTCCAATCGATTTGAGAATATATCTGTAACCGTAAACATAGCCGTTAACACCTAACCGTCTATTAAATGACTTTAAATGGAAATGTGAAGAAAATCTTGATGAAATGTCAATAGCTCATACTGGAATTACACGATTCTAAAATTATTTTTGCTGTTCTTGATTTTATTATTTTTTCATTTGCGTTTAATTGATATATTCTTACTTTAAAACATGTTTCCCTAATGCGTTTAACGCATTGAAATAAAATATTATCAATGGTTAACATTTAACGGAATTCTACAAATGAAACTTGTACTATCATCCGTTTCTAGTGAAACACAATGACCAGATGTATTGGTTACTCTTTTCTTTTTGTTAAGAGGACGCTACACCGAAAGTGAAACGTATACAACGACCGATAGAACGCGCTGTTAGGTGTTTTCGCGATGCGCAAGCACGCGTGCGCATTCGATGACACGCCTATTATTCGTAGTCGGCGACCGCGGACCGGTCCGTCGAGCGCGCTAGTTCGGGAGCTCAAATTATTATTTCATGAACCTTCGTCGTATACTCGTATACACAGCGCGTAGATATGAAATGCGTACACGTGCATACGTACATAGTACACATAGTACTCTGTTGCAATATTTTTAATAGCCGCGGCCTGCGCCTACCTAACTAAAATGTATAGCTACTGTTTACCTATTTGTATTCACCAACCTATAGATTATAAAATCATTATTAAAATATATTTTAAATCATGTTTAACACATTATTACTTTTTAAGTTATAAATAAAATATTCCGAATGAATAAAAATTAAATAATGATGACTTGATACTTATACAACATAGCACATTCAAACGGAACACATGCAGTTAGTCATTCTTACTGATACAATATTTTTAATCATTTTTCTCAAAAACACATTTCTCCGCAAAACACCAATTTGTTAGCTTTTATGAACACGAAAAAAAAATTTTGAAAAATAACTGCATCGGAAATACAGGATATATAATAAATGTATTCTATGCATACCAACAGATAAACTTCCACTAACTACTGCTTTGTTAATTAATATGTAATTATTGTCTGCTTCGTCTTTTTTCCGAACATATTAAACTGGTTTCACCACACATTTTACATTTAAATCGTATAGTACGATATAATTTTATTATTTTGAAATATCTACTATGTAGGTATTGTCTATATTATTATTAGTTCATAATCTGTTCCTGGAAACGTCCGTCGTCGTTGATAACCGACCGCGAGCGCGCGAGACGTTGTTTTGTTAGTTTCGGGCGTTTTGGCGTAGTGGGGCGAAATCGCGGCTGCTGTCACCACGGCATGCAGGTGGCAGCACACGCTAGCAATGAAAAATTAAATCCAACGACGTAAACATGTTTACGCAAAACATACAAAAAGCTGTTAAAAAATGGTTTTAGTGTAAAAACACTTATTATGAAATTGATAGAGGATAACATTTAGGAGGGATTCTCATCGGCGTTTTATATTATTCTAAATATACATCTAGATATAAAAGGCACAAAAACCTTTTTATTTTCATTTTTGAAATGACTGTAACTTTTTTAATAATTAAAATTTAAAAAAAAACCGATGAGAATCCCTCATAAATATTGTTTTCTTTAAATTTCATAATAGGCAATTTTACTCTAAACCCACTTTTTAATGTGATTTAGTTTGTTTTTCGTGGACGTGTTTTTACCGCTGAAAATTACCGGTGTAGCGTCCTCTTAAGAATAGCAGTATACAATTACATGCTATTAATTGCTCTCGAACGCAAAAATGATCATGTTGGAAATATATTATGGTAACTGACACTCGATGTGTGTGGTGTGTGTGTGTGTATCAAAAATGTTCCGTTCAAAATGAGTTACCAAAAGCTATTTTTGTTAAGGATTCATTTGTTAGTATTCAAGATATCCTCGTAAACGACGTAAACAGTTTTCAATTTCCAGTTAATTGTATTTAGACTTTAGAGTCAGACGAATATACGACGTGTAAAATAAACGTTTCATTACTTGTCAATAGGGCTAGGGACTTGTAGGAGTTTGCATATTTGTCAATAATCATTCTAAACATAGCTATAAGCTAAGTGATATAGAAATTTGTTTCGTTGTACTAGGAGTTTAAAGCAATCATTTTTATTTTGCATATTCAGCTGTTTTTTCCCTATAAGAGCATATTTTGTTATATTTGTATTTTAAGTGCATATTTCAAATATTTTATTTAAACAAATTTAAAACAATACATACATAACAGAGAAAAATATTTTATACATAGGTAGTGGTACCTACTATAGAATATTTAATATATAAATTTTCTAGAAATTGGATAAAAATAGATCAGATTAAATAATCGCTATACCGTGTATTTTCCCAATTATTTGTGTGTTGTTAAATTGGTCGATAAGGAATACGCCGAATAAGGTCAGTTGATGTCAATTCGTCTATTCGTGTCGTACGTGTGTTTGTCTTGCGTACTACTGCGTCTTGTGTGAATAAAAGTTTAAAATTAAAGATAAAAATGCCTAAAGTAAAGGCAAATACATCTAGTCGCCTACAGTCGTATGTTTCAGAATTCGGTAGTTCAGTGTTTTTAGTTGATCAGTCAGTGCTGTTTTGTAAACTTTGTGAAGTTAAAGTTAGTGCTGAAAAACGTTTTACTGTATTGCAACACCTTAAAACCGAAAAACATATTAAGTCAGTAAACCGTATTGATAAATCAAAAAAAAGTCAACAGCTTCTAGAATTTAATCCGCCAACTAAAAAATGTCAGTTTAACAAAGATTTATGTGAAGCTATGTTATTTGCTAATATTCCTTTATACAAAATAGAAAATGTAAAATTTAAAGCATTTTTATAAGAATATACAGGAAAAGAAATTCCAAAAGAGGCCACTCTTCGCAAAGGCTATGTAGATGACTGTTATCAAGATATTTTAGCAAAAATACGAAATTGCGTATCAAATAACAAAATATGGGTATCTATTGATGAGACGACCGATGTTGAAGGCCGCTTCGTAGCCAATGTTATTATAGGAGTTTTACGTACTGACGGACCAGGTGAGATATTTTTGTTAAATACAGAAGAATTAGAAAAGGCAAACCATCAAACTATTTTTAAACTTTTTGATAAATCTATGAATATATTATGGCCACAAGGCGTACATCATGATAACGTTTTGTTATTTTTGTCGGACGCTGCGCCGTATATGGTGAAATCTGGAAAAGCAATTCAAGCACTTTACTCAAAGATGATACATGTAACATGTATAGTACATGGATTTCATCGTGTGACCGAAGAAGTACGTTCATATTTTAACATAATTGACCAACTTATATCTAGTGTAAAAAAAGTCTTTTTGAAAGCACCAACTCGATCTCGTATATTTAAAAATGAAGCTCCTGACATCCCAATGCCACCACAGCCAATTTTAACTCGTTGGGGAACATGGTTGGATGCAGCTAATTATTATTGTGAAAATTATGAAGTCATAAAAAATATTATAAACAAGTTAGATGAAAATGACGCAAGCAGCATCAAAAAAGCTAAAGATATTTTTAACAACCCAAATTTGAAAGCAAACTTAGCATTTATCTCTTCAAACTATTGTTTTCTTTCAATTTATGTTACACGTTTGGAAAAACAATACATGATGCTTTCTGAGTCTATTTCCGTCGTAAAAATTGTTAAAGAAAAACTGCAAAGTCCACAAGGAGAAAAAGGAAAAGCTATTTACAAAATATTAGAAAATGTACTGTCAAAAAATAAAGGATTTGAAATTATTGAACAAATTTCAAATATTTTAGAAGGCATAAACAATTCTATGGAAAATCTTGAAGACTTAAATGTAAACGACTTAAAGTTCTATAAATTCGCCCCAGTAACTTCTGTTGATGTCGAGTGTTCGTTTTCGAGATACAAAAATTTATTGGAGAACAATCGCCGCTCATTCACTTTTGAAAATATAAGAAAAATTTTAGTGACACAATGCAATTCATTTGGGTAAGATTTATAAAAATATTAAATTATAAAAACAATATGCATTTATATTTGAAATGTTTGTTTTTTTTCTGTTACAGGCAAGTTTAAATAAGAAGCAATCAAAATAATAATTAATAATATATAACTATATACCTAAGTTTGTAATATTTTAATATTTTTTTTGAAAATTAAAAAATTTTAAGAGCATATATGATCATTTTTAAGTGCATAAATGCATGCATATTTTAAGGTTTTATAGGGCATGAAGTCCCTAGCCCTACTTATCAGTTATCACAGTTTATACATCTCTCTTGCTGCGCTCACAATCTTAAACGAAAATCAATCGAGAGTGTATATTATACACTATATAGGTATAACGTGTTCCCGTTCTGTGCATCACCGGTCTTTTGTAATAAAATACGATAGATGTATAAAAAAAGACCTATTTACTTATTATATGTCACAATATCCGTTTGCCAAGCCTTAAATTAAATCTATGCGATAAAAAATTTAAAAAAAACATTAACACCATTCGTTTTAAACATTTGTTATTTCGAAAAAAATTAATATACTACAAGATTACCACTGAAAAACTAATACTTATATACACAAATACAAATTTTAAGTAATACAAGATAACTCGTTGGGAAATAATGATATCATAATTATGTAAAGACTATAGATTGTAAATTTAGTACGTATAAGATTACTTAGGTCACGGCCGTATCCAGCACTCATTATTGGGGGAGTTAATTATATTTTAAACTAATTTAATAAAATATTTATATTATATATATATTTTTTTTATATTTTTTCAATTACTATAGTTATTAGGTACTTCAACCACGTTATACATGCAAATATGTTTATAATTAGGTAAATAATTAAATGAGTGTAGGACGTAGGTATTTAATAAAATTCAACATTTTTATTGTAATTTGGTGACAAATTCTTTTCTAAATTTTACAAAACGTCGAAACGTAGTTTAATATAATGTACTTAGTTTAAATTAAATCGTTTTTTGGGGGGATTTTTCAAACCGTGTTAGAACCTCCTCTGGATCAACGTTTATTTTCCTATGAACTGACATTAAAGCTAATCCATTGAGGCGAGTGTCACCAGTCGTGATCCTAAGAAACTTTTCAACCTTTTTAGATGAAAATTGTATTTCTGATGTGATTGTTGACTTAGAAATAGTAGCTAATACTTATAAAAGAATCCATAATGAATCTGGAAACCTCCCTCCTCCCTGAATACGGTTATGGTTTAGGACACCATGTTATTCCGTATAAGATGGCATTAGAACATCTTAGTCCTCAAAAGAATAATCAGACAAAATTAATTGTCTTCAGACAGAACTTGGATGTGTGTGTGCGAGTGTGTCGTGTAAATAGTAAATACGCATGTGTTTATGACTGCAATAAGTCTTAAGTTACATAAAATAAAAAAGGAAACGTGGATTAGTAGATAAAAATGATTGTTACGTTTAATGCACATAACACAAACAAAGTTATAAGGAAATAGTAATATAAACCCTAAATATTAAATATTTATCAGACTTATAAGATGCAATGTTTGATATCAAAATATTAATATGTTGTAATGACAACGTTATAAACCAAATAAATGCGCTTCCTTCGAAATTACGTCCTGTTTTGAACGTTGTGTGCTGTAATAACATTAATAATATACAACTTACTTCGACTGCATGAAGTCTCAACAATTCTTGTTTTACCAAGATATTCCCAGGTATTTGGACGTAAACACAACACGGTACTCTAAGAACAATACATTTCTTCCGAACAAACGTGGTAACACGCAATAATGCGTAATGTAATATCAAGGGTGGACATCGGTCGAAAATCTATGCATTTAAGTTAATTTTATTGTAACTTTTATGCTTTACTAGTTTGAGTAATGATTGATTACCGTTCGATTTTTCCAGTTGATTTATTAAAATTAAATTGACCGGTTTGTACCTTCACGTTTGTTTTGACCTATGACCTGAAACGAGCGACGAAATACATACTTCAGCGCCGTGCTATTTTTTCCGTATTTAACTAATTAACCGTAAAATTTATTATTTTCCAACTATTATTCTATAATTTATTACTTTATTAACGTTCTCGTGTTGTCCGCAGAAATCGACCTTAAAACTATACATTGTCGTGTGCTATAACAATTATTATTTATTAGTTGATTAAACTTTTTTGTGTAACACACGGGCTTGCTATGCATATTACCGTACCGTTATATTTATAGGTCGTACCGGAGCGTCGTTGTGTTCGTTTACATACTGTTTGCAGTCTGTGGACCGTTGAATAACATTTTTGCCTTTGGTGGAAAATACCGGCCGTGGGAAAGCGTGCACGCTGTGTACATGGCGATGCACCGATGTCGGTATATAACAAAACGATTAAATCTGAAAAACGAAACAAAGACGGGATTAGTTAGTGACAATAATATCGAGCGCATAATATTAGCGCGGGAGAACGGGAACGGAATGGAGTACCACGAGTGACGGCGTAGAGGAGGGGGAAACGGGGACACGAGGAAGAGGATAATATATTATCATTATTGAATAATTTCCATCAACGTCCAGTCGCGTTTATCGTGCACGAATTCTCGTTGACTGTATTATACATTACATTTTCATACTGCACTGCTTAATATAATATATTAAAACGAAAAGAGCGAGTGTACGGCTCTATTCCGCGAATTGTACAAAAACTCGAGCTCCCGCGTGCGGCACTGCGTGTATACATTATGCATCGAAAAAAAACAGTAAGACCGTGGTATAGTCATTACCGTTTTCGGTTGAACGAATAATTAATTAAACACTCGACCGATCCACTTCGTCCGTTCGTATTTTTATCATTTTAATTTTTTTTTTTTTTAATCAAAAAAATCATGTTCATTGTTTACCCGTTCGCTTGACCAGTTTGAAAATCCGAGTCAATCGACAACACCGATTTATTTGACCGAAATTATTTTTTTTCACGTAACAGCCGTCATAAAAAAAAAACCTGATCAAACACATTAATCATTTTATCGATTCGTGTAAGTTATAAACGATGCACATTAATCTTTTTCCGCACCCCCACACACATCACGAATTCGTTGTCGATGCCCGGCTGGACATGTTTGCTCACACGAGATTTACGTACACGAGACACAACTGTTACAATAATTACTCAAGAGTCGGTATAAAGTGTTATAAATACCTGCGAAGCTGACGTTTGCAAGCATTAAGTGTTGTCATCCTTAAAAATGACAATGTTCCATTTGCTTCGGTCTTTGATCGTCATCTGCTTGGCTGTGCAGTAAGTAAATTACGTCGCGAAAGCACTTGATTAATTATTAATAGAACATGGCTTTTAGATATAAGTTAATTTTTTTAATGTGTTTGCTTAGGAAAAGTAATAATTTTAGAATTAAGATGTAGCCGCGTTCCGGCTGTAAGCGACGATAACCACGACCTAATCCTAATTTAATGGAGAAATGCTACCAGAAAATTGTTGAAGGGGAACTATTCAAATTTAAGCATAATCTATTGTCATCAAAGTTTTTCTTTCGTGCAAACGAAATTTTACAAACCTAAAATTAATTTCTTAAGCTAATTGGAACACATTTTCTGAACATTTTAATTAGTGATTTCAAGAATGAAATAAAACTGAAAAAATTAACGCTAATGGTTTTTAAATCGTTGCCGAGTACAGATGTCTTTTCGTCCCCTCCGCGACTATGTATTATTTTCATCTTATTTCATTATGTTTTGAAGATTGAATGACCCAAAGTATAAAATTTTCTGTAATGCTACTGCATAAAAATTAGTATGCCTCGCAGTCGTAGTGATGTATTATCATTTACCACTTACAAGTTACAATTAAATATTATATACTATTAATATTATAATATGATAAAGAATAAATTAAGAACGTCAAATAATACTAAAATATTATAATAAAAATGTAATATGCTCAAAAACAACTACATATATTGTTGTTAATCTGAACTGTAATTTAAAACAAAACAAAAAATAACCATTAAATCAATATACTCGTATTTGAACACATTTACAAGAGATAAATTACATTGTTAAAATTAAAATTTTTTGAAGTTACATTACCTTTTACAAATAATATTTAAATCAACAACCAGTAAATATTTCAAGAGCCTATAAGATTTCCGACCAAAACAAAATTGTATTCGTTTTACGATGGAAAGTATTTTTATGTATATATAATATATATATATACATATATATATAATCGAACAGATATACGATCTAAATATTTAAACTTATCAATTCATTAAAAATGTGATAGGCTAATAATTTTTAGTTAACAATTAATATTTGCAAACGCGCCTAATTAAAAAATGAGTTCATAATGCCCTTTTATTTTTAAAAAAAAAATCGATATATTTTGCGGTAATACAGAAATTCTAGTGACTTATTACGTTAATACAATCTCGTTTGTATAGTTATAATGAAAAATTCATTACAAGGTATTTTTTGTAGAAGCCTTAAAAGTTTAAATAATGATTGAATGATATTTATACACAGTTCTCAATTATAATCAAATTACGAATCACTAGTCCTCCTAATGTTTATCAAATATTAAAATTTAAAATGTTTGGCTCATTTAATTTATTTATTATCTGCAAGTGTTATATCTTTAGTGAACTGTGTTAGCTAACTTTTTTGTTTCTATTTCTTTAGATAAAATAAATGCTTTTGTTATAATACTAAAAAATTTTGAATACAAAATTATTTCTTATTATAATACCGATCGAAAAAAAATATTTTATAATAATTCTCCTTGCACATACATTTAGAGTTTAAACAGTTTCACAGACGTATTATACCTCCGCTAGAATTTCCGATCTTTACTGATCGTTGTTTTATGAATGCGCAACGATTGATTTTTTATTTTTATTTAATGGTATCCGCTTTGGTAGTATTCCCAACTCTTATATCGCACCTTCAACCTACATGCATATAACTGAATTTTTCGTTTTTATTTTAATATTTACAACAAGAAAGCCAGAATCTATATTGTAAACTAAACAGGTCAGCTGTGAATTCGTTGGTTTTCACTGTTTTCTGATAAACCACTTTTAAGTTCCGAAAAAAAAAACTCAATAATAAACTACTTAATACATTATTAATACTACCTATAGAAAACAAATATTTTGTAAGAAAAAAAAAAGGTACCTCCTGCAAAATAAAAAATTATAACAAGTGCGTTAGTCCATTAGTTTATAATATACTCGTAAATCTATACAACCGTGAACGCTAAATGGTTGGATAAATATTTAATAACATATCGTATTCTTTCAGGCTTTGCAATGGAACATGCTACTGGAAAAAACCAAGACAGAAAAGACTATCAGTCTGTTCTACGTCTTCAACTACTGTTAAGACCTCATCGAAATTCAGCGCTGCAGTGAGTTCACAGAACACAATTAAAGATCTTGAAACGCATCTGAAGAAAATAGAAAATAACTCTGCGGAAGACAGCAGTGAAGTCAGCGATGATAGCAGCGAAGATCTGAATTACCGGGATAGCTGCTCAACGCTAAAGTTGAAACGATTCGTTCGAAGTCGCACGCTTTCGAAAAAAATCAAGAAATCCATTACCAAGCGTTCTAACACAACGGTGCTCAGGAGAAAAGCGACTCCTTTCGTCGCAACCTCTATGATCGGGACTGCCGGGGGTAGATCTATCAACAACGGTTTCCAAAGATCGTTCCAGCAAACTAGCAGTACAACGAATAGTGCTAACACGTTGGGTGCCTCTGGAAACATTATTCTGTCAATTCCAGTCGGGTACGTGGCGAACACTATGTCCACGACCACAACACGTTTGTTAACCGAACAAGAAGCCGTCCGTTTGGGACTTATGAGTGCCACATCAATATCTGGAAGTACAACGTATTCTTCTTCTTATCAGAACGGCGCTGGGCTGGGTTCGTCGGGTACCACCGTCAGTCGGTCTATAAACAATAATATGTTGCAAGTGGAAAATAACGAGAACGTAAACGGATATTACTCGAACGCCAATACGCTACAGGAGAACAAAAGCGGATCATTTAATGTAAGACATTTGAAAACGAAATCAAGTAGGTACAATCAATTTCCATCGGTAAACAATGATATAAACAACAACAATAATATGATAAGTTACAATAACGATTATGCATCTGATCAAAATAACCAAAACACCGGGTCCTCAGTAAATTATAGACATGTAAGAACGTCGTTCGGACGACACTCCATGCTCGATAATAACAACGGTGCGAACTATGGTGAATACACAGGCGAAAATGGTGAAGATAAATCGTATCAGGGTGTTATAGGAGAGAACAATTTTAAATCTGATTTGATCCGTAACAAGGGTAATGGTGGTCAAATTCACCAAGTTGGTCAAAAAACTGATACCAGACACGTTCAAAAGATCGGTACTACAGTCGGTAACACATTAAACTCTAACGATTCTGGTTGTGATAAATCAAACGAATCGAAATCTGCGGAAGATGATGGCAATGGAACAAAAATTAAAACTCAAGTTATCAAAAAACACGCTAGCGCTACACACGTTGTAAGTAAAGCGACAGGACATGCGAAAACCATTTCGAGAGAAAGTGTTAACGGCGACAACGGTAAAAACACAGAGTCTTTCAGCAACGATAATGACGTAAAGGGTCAATCGATCGGTGGTCGATCTAGAAAAGAGTTAAAATCGATTAATAAACAAACTATCAATGTTACACATCAGAGAAGCTTGGGCGTAAACAATGTTAATTATAAAGGGGTTTCGGAAAGAACTGTGCAAGGGAACACTGGTAGCAAATCGAGCGAGGAGTCGACCGAGAACAGGGACGAAGAAGATGACGACAGTGAAGAAGACTCATCGGAAGACGAAGTGTCTGTATATGAACATTTGAATACGTTCCACAAGTACCGGTTTGATAAAGGTTTAAACTCTGTTGGAATAATCGGAGAAGTTTTGAGTCAACTGGACTATCAACGTTATACGCTCATGGACGATATTGTTTATCCCCAAGACGGCACTCGTTACATAACAGAAGGAGATGAGTTCGATTTCATTATTGTTGGTGGTGGTAATGCTGGTTGCGTTTTAGCAAACAGGCTGTCTGAAACCCTAAATTGGAGTGTATTGCTAGTCGAGGTGGGTGGTGATCCGTTCCCCATAACGCAAGTCCCCGGATTGTGGGATCGTACGCTTAATAGCGTTGCGGACTGGCAATATAAACTGGAACCGGATAGTACAACCGGATTTGGAATCAGTGGCAACATAAAACTGCACAAAGGGAAATGCTTGGGGGGTAGCAGCACTACTAGTGCTCAACTTTACGTCAGAGGAAGTGAAAAACTGTACAATACGCTCGTTAAAAAAGGCTTGGAAAATTGGTCGTACAGTAAAACGGAAACTTATTTCAAAAAGTTAGAAAAAATTCGATCGATAACGAAAACCGAGACCAACACCACTATTTATGGAACGTGTGGCCTTTTGCCGGTGAACCATTTTCGAAAGACCGAAGTAACTGTCCTGGAGAAACTAATTTGCTCCGGTTTCGAGCACATTGGGTGTAAAAAAGAACGAGACATCAACGACAAAGACATCGAGGTGGGATTCGTCTCGATGCAAGGAATAATAAAGAATGGTAGATCGTTTAATACCGCTAAAGCGTATTTGGGTCCGACGTTCGGACGTGAAAACTTGAAAGTAGTAAAGCGCGCTTTCGCGACCAAGCTTATATTTGACGAGAAAAACACGAAAGCCATCGGAGTGGAGATCCGTACGAAATTCGGCCAGACCCTGATACTGAAAGCCAACAAGGAAGTGCTGGTGTGCGCCGGCGCTATTGGCTCCGCTCGGCTACTGATGGCCTCGGGCATCGGGCCCAAAAAACATTTGTCCGCGATGAATGTGCCGGTGGTCAAAGACCTGAAAGTCGGAGGAAATCTGCTCATCGCTCCGGTGTTCACCGGTTTCGTCGTGTCGTACGAAAAATCGTTGGTCTGCAATCAGACAGCCGAGGAGATCGCTTTTAAATACTTGGCCCGTCGTTCGGGACCACTGAGCACTCCCAAAGGCATGGGCTTCGGCGGGTTCTTGAACACCGGCATGTCCGGGTCTGAGTTCGCTGACATCGAAGTGCATCAGTTCTACGTGCCCAAGAACTCTTATTCCAAACTGTGCCAGTTGAAGTCCATGTTCGGCTTCAGCGACGGCATGCTGTCGGTGTACGCAAAGTTGAACTACGAACGGGCCATCTCCATATTCACAGTAGCGCTGATGAACGTGAAGAGTGCGAGCAAAGTTCTGCTGCGGAGCCGGAACCCGACGGACAGTCCAATTGTCGTAGGCAACATGTTGTCCAATAATCACGACGTGAAAAGCCTGTTGGAGGCAATTAAAACGCTGGCCAGGATCGAAACTTCCGACGGGTTGAAGCTGGTGAACGCGAAGCTGGAGGCAATTGACATCGACGGGTGCGCCAAGTACGAGGCGAAGACCGACGAGCACTGGAAGTGCCTGCTCAAGTACATGGTGTCCACGACCTCCAGTACCGCGGGCTCGTGTCAAATGGGATTGAAAACCGACCCGGACGCGGTCGTCGACGGCGAGCTGAACGTGCACGGCGTGTCCAATCTAAGAGTGGTCGGCCGGTCGGTGTTGCCGATGATCACCAGCGCGTACAGTCACATACCGTGCATCATGATCGCCGAGAGGGCATGCGACATGATAAAAAGCAAATACAACTAACTATTAACGATTTATAGTACCATCCGACCGCTATAATTTAAATGTATTGTTTTAGAATATTAATCAAAGCGTTGTGTTATATTATTATTATTATTATTTCATCTTTCGATACGACATTATTAAAATGTATTATTGTATTCGTAGGAAACCAGTAGCACTCGAGTTATCTTGACGAAAACGAAAAAAGAAAAAATAATAAAACGCTTGGCATATTATTATGTATTTTGTTGGTTTTGTCCCCGAAAATGTATCACTCCTTAAAACCGTCTATATCAGAGATTCCTGAACACTGTATACGTTTCTTTTTTCTATAATATTAACATAAAATATTTTATATAGATTACTATAAAATACACATCAATTGTACATGTTATATAGGTAAAAAAGGAAAATATTTATTCCACTCGTATGTGTTAACACGCTAGTGTAAAATACTGTATATTTTCCGTATTTCTATTTTATATATTTATTACTTTTCGTTGAAGTCCTGAGTTAGTTTTATCATGAATGCAAAAAAAAAAGCTATAATGATTATTGTGGGTCGTATGAATTTAAAATAATTCCAAAATCGCCCTAAATGGCTTGGCACCTCTGGTTTATATCGTTATCAAAGTTTATTTCTCGATGTAATCGTTTGCGTTCTCTTCCTCGTCTAAAATATGAAATAACTATATTGGTTAGTTTTGTAAAATACAATGCATTTTACTACAATATACTATATAGTATGATCCTGATAAATAATTATCATCAAAGATGAACCCAAAAAATACGTATACTGATTACAAGATGATCATCGATGGTATTTGTAAAAAACATAAAAATTCCACGCAACTATGAAATAGCATATTTTGATTGTTTCAAACGATAAAACGTTTTTAGTGGTTTGACATTTTTAACTCAATTAATTAGAAGTTGCGCAACAAATTACACTCTGAAATTGTATTTTACTTCACATAAGCACTGACTCTGTCATGTCGTACGGTTACCGCACCGTGATCTCATCCGTTACACCACTTTGCCATTGCATCGACGTTGCTGACGTTCGACTATCGATCAAGACGTCCGAGCGATCAAAGTTTAATCAACGAACCAGTTTTGGAGACAGTGATGTACCTCGAAACGCCCACGCGCATAAGGTTCTTCTGTCTGCTTATCGACGTATCCGTGGAAAATGGGTCATATGTTCGAAATTCACGTGTTCGTATGCAAAGTGTTCAAAAGTCGTCTGTACGAACTACGAAAGGATGTGTGTACGAAAGATCATATTATGTTCGAAAAAATAATTAAAATAATAGTGAGTTTTTCTTTTTTACACCGGTTGATAGTTTTTTTTTATAAAGTTGTTTTAATTTTTAAATTAAAATTATTTGATAAATTATTGAAAATTCTATTATAATACTAAAAATTAATAAAAGATAGTAAAAATGCATAGTACATTATTAAAATATACTCCAATAAAGTATGATATAAACACATATTATAAATTATTATTATAAGTATTTATTTGTTTATTAATTAAAAACTAAAATGATATGCTATTCCTCGTACGAACTCGGGAACTTGGCAATCTTCGCATTTTTAGTCGAAGAACTAAATTTTTAAAACACAGTATACAATAAATACAATATAGTACAATATATAAATATAAGTGTATAAAGCAATAAAATAAAATGTATATTTTATTATTTCATATTGACACAATCGGAGTAATTTCTTTTTAAATATAATTTCTTTTTTTTTCGTACAAATTATCCATCGAACGCATATAATTTCGTATAGATGACTTTTGAACGCACGATTTTCGAACACGAGACACTTTACCGTCTCCGTGGCCTACTTCTTTAGTATATTATTATTATTATACAATATACATACTGTGCGCCACTAATTTTATTGTTATAATATTATATTACATGTTTTGGAACACACACCTGTGCGGTAGTCGAACTTCATCTGATTTTATTATTATTATATTTATAATATAAATATTGTTCTACTTTCAATAAAAATTAATCATTGCCTTTAATTAAATAAGAATACTTATTTTGATTATTTGTTTATTATTATTATTTTAAAACAATAAAGTATGGTGTGTTGTACCTCCATGACAGTACTCACCTACTTAATGAATAACATAACAGTCACAAGATATACATATATCAAATACCTATTATAACTATAAAATATTATATTCTTACCGACGTTGGTTAAATTTTTTTATTAAATTGAGAAGTTATTACACTTCTTTAATAAACATAAACAGAATTACACATCGAACTCAGCAGACGCATACATTTTGTATCTTTTATAGACAGCATAGAATTCCATTTAATAATATTATTATTATCATTCATGCATAAAAATATTTTTGAATTTGCATGTTTAAAAAAAATCGGGTTTTTATAATGAAAACGTATTTATTTAGTAATAATTAGTAGTTTGTAGGTTAAAATTATTTCAAAATCGTTTTTACAATAGTTAGCGTAATTGTACCTTTTGAACGTTTGTCCTTCGTATCTAATGTTGTCTTTAACACGTTGGCGACGAGGGCCATTTTTGCTGTTCTGTTCATAGCGTTTATAAAATTAAAATGGTATTAAATCCACTTGTAGCGACACCTAGTAGACAATTTTGGTATCAGTCGATTTGTCTGAATGAGGTGAACACGTTTCTGTAATAATATTGGCGGGTGTCACCGGTGACACCCTCGTCTATAAATCATGGAATGGAAAATTACTTTTTTCAGGACGGCTGGGTGTCACCGGTGACCCCTGAGTTTGCATGGTTAGAGCCAGATGTATATAAATAAACTTTTGAAAACCAATATCTATGTCAACTTGAAATGATATGTTTACAATTATGATTACATTCGATTGACAAAGTGTTACATAAATTATTGTATATGTAACTAAGGTATTTTGTAAAAATGGATATTACTAAGGTGCTAAATTGGCTTGATGAAAATGAAAGTTTAGATGAAAACAGTTCACAGTCTGAAAATGAAAATAATTTACTGACTAGTGATGTCATTGAAGAACCAACTTATCATGTGCTACAGAATGTAGCAACTACGTCAAACAATATTGTAAGTAATTCTAAACCAACTATTTACTCCCCAAACACAGCCACTTCCACAACTACTTCTTCGGATTATATACCTTCTGGTTCTGAATCTAGTTCAGATCATTTTTCTGATAGTTCACTAAATAAGTGTGATGATTTGACAAATACAGTAGCCACCCCAGTACAGTCAAGAGCACATATTAGAGGTAGAGGAAGAGGAATGAGAAGGGGGTTTAGAGGAAGAACTATTCACACCAACAATTTACCACCTAATAATACATCAACATCTCCAATTAATCAACATCTCCAAAATAATACACAACTTAATAATATTGATGGAATTAATATTAATTGGATGAATATATCTGGCCTAAATTTTAAACAATTTCCATATATTGGTAATACTGAAATACATTCAGATATTAGTAATAAATTAAATCTAAGAGCTTCAGATGTGTACCGTTTTATTGTTGATGATGAATTATTAAACCTAATTGTAAGTATGACAAATGAAAATGCTAAAACTAAAAAACCTCATTGGAAAGATGTAGACCTTGATGAATTATTAAATTTTTTTACCATCATGTTGTACATGGGCTTAGTAAAATATCCAACAATTGCAGATTATTGGGCAAATAGTTTCCTATACAAAAATGAATTTGTAAAATCTGTAATGCCTAGAGATAGATTTAAAGATATTTTAAGATTTTTTCATTTACAAAATAATGCTACAGCTGACATCACAGACCGTATATATAAAATTAGACCTCTAGTTAATATTTTGAACAAAAATTTTGAAAAGTTGAAAACTCCTGGTGAAACAGTGGCAATTGATGAGTCAATGGTACCATTTAGAGGTCGTTTGGTCTTCAAACAATATTTGCCAGGTAAATCATCTAAATATGGAGTAAAAATTTTTAAAATATGTGATTCAAGTGGTTATACTTTTAAATCTATTGTTTATGAAGGAAAAATGAAAAAGCCAGGTTTATCTGATGAAAGAGTTAGTAATACTGTTGTAAAAAACTTAATGCACTCATATTTAAATACTGGAAGAACATTGGTCGCTGATAACTATTATAATAATATGAAAATTGCTGAAGACCTACTGAATCAAAACACACATTTAGTTGGAACATTGAGGAAAAATGTAAAACACACTCCAAAAAATGTAATGAAAGATGACAAAAAAATGAAAAAAGGTGATATAATTGGTATGGAAAATGATAATGGTATAGTTATTGGCCACTGGAAAGATAAACGATCAGTTAGATTCATAACTACAAAACATACTGTAAACATTATTGATACAGGTAAAAAAAATCGATTAGGTGAAAATGTTAAGAAACCAGAAGCAATATTGTTTTACAATAAGTTCAAGCAAGGTGTAGATATCTCAGATCAAATGTCTAGCTACCATAGTGTTCTTAGAAAAACCATACGGTGGTACCATAAAGTTGCGTTTGAGTTTCTCTTTGGTACGGCAGTTGTAAATGCATGGAACGTTTATAAAAGTGTCACAAATAATAGTAGTATGCAAATAAAAAAATTCCGTGAAAATCTCATTCGTGAATTACTTAGTGATGTTATTTCTTCAAAGTTGTCAACTCCGTCAGTCTCTCCAAAATTTGTAAAAAGACCACATAACTTGATAGAGATGGAAGGCAAAGCTGGGAATTCAAACAGAAAAAACGTAGGAGATGTGTAGGTTGTTATGAAAATCTGAGGTTGACATTGGGCCCAACAGAATCCAAGAAAAAATGCAAAATGGTTTCAACAATTTGCCAAGACTGTGACAAACCATATTGTTTACATTGTTTTCAACATAAACATTAGTCACTAACAATTATTATATATTTTTTTTATTGCAAGGATATAAGTCTTATGTTATTATTATTTTTTTTTTCTTGATTATAAGTTATTTCTCATTTATAAATTGTTTTTATTGCAAAGATGTAAGTTTTATGTTGTTTTATTTTCTTTACATAGTTATAAGGTGTTTCTCATTTATTAATTGTTTTTTTATTGCAAGGATGTAAGTTTTATGTAATGTTATATTTTTTTTGATTGTAATAAAATTGCCTTTACGTGACTCAATAATTCCTGTGAAACTGGGTCGGTATTACCTTCTAATCAATAATCACATACATAATATCATAATATACTCCAAATATAACGCTATAAATAGTATTGGATCCATAATATTAAGTAAATTAAGATTATGATAAATCATATCATGCATCAGAAATTATAAAAAAAAGGGTTCATACAATCAAAGAATTATGTGCTTTTCTTTAGGTATTACCATTGATTATAGATATGACTGTATTACTGTATAAGGATTCGTATAAGGACACGTTAGAATATTATTTAAAGAATATTCAATATTTAGTTGAAAATGCATGAATTATTAGTTTTTATTTTGATCAATTTCAAATTTGAATACCGGCTTTGATAATGTTCTCTTGACTTTAATTTAAATGTTGAGTACTTCAATGGTTTTCCTATCCCCATAATATTCCTGATAGATCTCTTTGTGATATAAATATTTATTTTTCGTTATCGTAGTCGTCAGTGGCGTAGTTATGGTGGGGGATCATGGGGATAGTTCCCCCTCAGAGCCTTTTTTTTTAGATTTCTGAATTCTGATATGTATATCAGATATACCAGATATACATATTATAGAATTTTTTAAGTAAAAATATAACCCCTTTAAATCTACCACGTTCTTATCTTGATTCTATCTTGTTTCTATCATACATTCATACGCAATGAGCCACGCGGCAAACCAGTATTTTTTCAATATTTAATAATTGTGATGATAAGTGTTAACCATTGACACACTACCTATGGCCACGAACCATGTGTAAAGTCAAGGTTTATAGATAATATTATCTATAAACCTTGGTGTAAAGTGGGAAAGTTTATACTTTTATCAAAATAATAAAATGATATCATTTTATTTATCATTCAATTAATTATTTTTGTTGTTCTTGACTTCACACACGTTACATTTTATCACATATTCACATGTTACATTTTGTCTGTGTACGTTAACACTCAAAAGTTAAAACCTAAATTTAAATTTGTGTATTGAATACTGTTTCTAAACTTATTACTAAATACTATGGATCAGAACACGTCTTATGAACCCGAAAAAAAAGAAAAAATTCTATTCATTTGTTTTTAATAAAGAAAACATAAGTAAACCATATTAATAATGAAGAAATACAAGAAAACGCAGATGAGGTAACTGAACTTTTTAAAATATTTATTTTTGTTAGTAATAATTATATGAATTTGTTATTTTTAATCTTAAATTTAAAACTATACTCTGTCCAGCGAGAGAACGCGCCGCGCGCCGACCAAAATCGGTCTGTTTTCGCGCATACCCCCGGTTACCCAGCCATAGTGTTCTCCCACCTGGACCGCCAAACGACCGACGCTCACCGACGACCGATCCGACGGCACGTGACACTTACAATTTAGGGCCGGCGGAAGGCACGTGCGACCTGTGCGATCGCACAGGGCGGCAATTTTTTTTTGGAATTTTAGGGGCGGCATTGTTTATAAATAAAAATATGTATTTTTCACCACTACTCACTGTAAATCTAAAATAAAAATAATGCTCATTATATTATTTTGACTGGAACTGTGTCATTGTACACTTAAGTAAGAACTATTAGTAGATAATTAGATATAATATAATGTGCGGGCTAGCCGCTAGCATTGTCGCTCGGCGTGTTTCGCGATTATCTAATATCTTTATGGTTTCCAATTAGCAAACATGAACCGAATCAAATCATGATAAAGATCCCCAAAATCGTATATACAATAATCAATACTCGTAATTTATTGTCAGTGATACAAACTAGTTTAAACTCGTAATTTATTGTCAGTGATACAAACTAGTTTACTTATGACGATTGACAACTATCGAACTATACGTACCTAGTATATTGTCATTTGTCAACGAGTCGTAGTGTCAACGATTATAGAGTGCTGTGCATTGTGCATATTATTTAGTTGATCAACATTCAACATTCAACACGTCATATTTTAATATTAATAATTTGGTGAGTATTTTTTTTATTTTAAATAATTGTAATATTATTAATATTAAGTAGGTATTTTATGTAGATACAATGAAAAATTAAGAAAAAAGAATACATCCCGATATCTGATTTTAAATTTTGAATGTATTTATATATATTCCTAATATATTTAGGAAGTGAATTTTTAATTTTCAAAATTAAAAACCTATTAGCTACATTATTATTTTATTTTTTGGGTTGACTCTAGGTATTAGGATAGTCAATAATAATAATTGTATTGTTTGTTTGGGGTTTTGAAAAACTGTATTATTTTCATACATTGTGTTCTCATTTTATGTAATTCAACCGTATACATACGTCATACATATATTTAAAAAAAATTTAGTAAGTTACCCTTTTTTTAAAACTATCACATTTTTTTTAAAGAAATTCGAGATGATTTTTGTTAGAAAATGACAAGTGTCAATTTTCAAGTTTCTCGGCAAAAATATTAAATACAGACTCAAAGATCATTTATCCTTGTTCTAGTGACATGCTTATTTTTAACAAATTATATTTATTATTTATGTAGTAAAAAGTTAAGAAAGCGCCAATATGTCGGATGGTAGACAGCGACTTTCGGGTGCAGAATATAGGAAGAGAAAACGTGAAAAAGAAGCTGTAATTGAAAAACAGTCTAATTCTATCAAAAAATTTTTAACGGGTTCTTCCTTCAAGTTTCTCGGCAAAAATATTAAATACAGACTCAAAGATCATTTATCCTTGTTTTAGTGACATGCTTATTTTTAACAAATTATATTTATTATTTATGTAGTAAAAAGTTAAGAAAGCGCCAATATGTTGGATGGTAGACAGCGACTTTCGGGTGCAGAATATAGGAAGAGAAAACGTGAAAAAGAAGCTGTAATTGAAAAACAGTCTAATTCTATCAAAAAATTTTTAACGGGTTCTTCCTCTTCATTAAATATTTCAAATGCTGTAGTTGTACAACCTAGTGAAGTTGTTGACTCTTTCTCAGTTATAGATGCCACTGTACCTTCTGAAACCACAGTAGCCAAAAATATAACAGAGAATGTTATAATGCAACCCAGTGAGGTTTTTGACTCTTTCTCAGTTGAAGATGTCACTGTACCTTCTGAAACTACAGTAGCCAAAAGTTCAACAGAAAATGTTATCAGTACAGACCCTGCAGAATGGCCTTTAAAACATTGTTGGTTAAAAAAGGCCCTCCTGCTCCGTTAAATGCAAATTTTGTATTTCCTTCAGATGATCAAGGACGAAAATTCACACAATTTCATTACAAACGAAGTATGAGTAATGGAGAAAATGTCACAAGAACATGGCTTGTATACTCTATTTCCAATGACGTAATATTTTGTTTTTGCTGTAAACTATTTGATAATTCAAACTCTAAGTTGGCTTTAGAAGGGTATAATGACTGGAGGCATTGTACACAAATGTTAAAAGGACATGAAACATCAAAAAATCATTTGACCGCATATAGTACATGGTTAGAATTGTCATTGAGGTTAAAAAAAACAAAAACAATTGATGACGTAAACCAACGTATTTTAGAATCTGAGTGTAGGCATTGGAATGAAGTTTTACAACGTATCATGTCGGTAGTACAATTTCTCGGTCATCAAAATTTAGCTTTTCGTGGATCATCTGATCAGTTATTCAAACATAATAATGGAAATTTTTTAAAATTAATTGAACTTATGGCTAAGTATGATTCTGTGATGGCTGAACATGTAAGAAGAATAATTAATAGTAAAAAAAATATAAGCCATTATTTAGGAAAAGATATTCAAAATGAGATGATTAATTTATTAGCTCAGTCTATTAAGTCTCGCATAGTTACTATGGTTAGTGAAGCGAAGTATTATAGTATTATACTAGATTGTACTCCTGATATAAGTCACTCGGAGCTCATGACTATTATTATTCGTTTTGTGTCAATTGAAGATTCAAAAGTTACCATACGTGAACATTTTCTTTGTTTTATTTCAGTTGAAAATAGTACTGGAGAAAATCTATGAGATGTACTTATAAACATATTACGTGAGCTGAATATACCTTTGAGTAATATGCGAGGACAAGGATATGACAATGGAGCCAATATGAAAGGTGTGCACTCCGGAGTCCAACGGCACATTCGAAATATTAATCCACGTGCATTTTTTGTTCCTTGTAGTGCGCATTCCTTAAATCTTGTTGTAAATTATGCCGCAAAATCTTCAAAAGAAGCTGTAGCGTTTTTTAATATAATTCAAAAAGTATTCAACTTTTTTTCTGCCTCAACTATTCGTTAGCAAATTCTTTTAAAACATGTTAAAGAACTAACACTCAAACCATTAAGTCAAACCCGGTGGGAAAGTCGAATAGACGCACTTAAACCGTTTCGAAATTACATAGGTGAAATTTATGATGCTTTGTTTGAAATATCAGAAAATATAAATTTAGATCCGATGGTAAAACATGAAGCTGAATGTTTATGTAATCTTATTAAAACATTTAAATTTATTTGGTCTGTTGTCATTTGATACGACATACTTAATCATATAAATCCAGTCAGTAAATTAATGCAAAAACCAAATTTTGACAAATCTTTAGCTTTGGGCATTTTAGAAACTTTATTGAAACATTTAAATGAACTGAGATCTGAAGAATCTTTTGAGAAAATTATTATAGATTCAACAGCACTTGCGACGGAAATGGGAGTAGAGTCTGTTTTTGAGAACTCACGGGGTAGAGTTAAACCACGACGTACTCGTAAACACTTTGATTATGAACACAACGATGAACCAGTTATTGACCCAAAACAACAATTCAAAATACATTTTTATTACTTTACACTTGATGTAGCTATAAATAGCGTGAATGATAGATTCGAACAACTAAAAGAACATAATAACAATTTTTCGTTTCTTTACAATATGAAAAAAATAAAAAAGCTTACACATGAAGAACTATTAAAACATTGCAAAGACTTACAAATTCTTCTTACCGATGGTGATTCAACAGATATCAATGGAATTTAAATGGCCCTTGAATTAAAGTCAGTATCAGCTATGGTTGATGATACCTTAACACCTTATGAACTCTTAACATTTGTGATAAATGCAGGTGACTTTGCACCAAACCTATCCATTGCCTTACGAATTTTGATAACATTACCAGTATCAGTGGCAACTGGTGAAAGAAGTTTTTCGAAATTGAAACTTATCAAAAATTCAAAACATACTTACGCTCAACAATGAAAAACGAATGACTTTGTGGTCTAGCCATGATCTCAATTGAACACGAAGTTGGTCAAGAATTAACAGAGAAAAAGTCGGTCGACGATTTTGCTAAGTTAAAAGCAAGAAAACATATATAAAATTATGATTTATTGTTGTATGAATTATTAATTGTAAATATGAACTACCATTTATTTTTATAAATGTAAATAAAAAACTTTTGTGAAAAAAATATTAAGTGTAACAATGTAAAATGTAAATAAATAAATTGATTATTTATTTCACCGTTTGAACTCCTATTCTCCTACAATTTAGTCCAGTTTATAATTAATTTTGTTCATTTTGTATAAAATAAATAATACTATGTACTAATTATATGACAAAAAGTATTGAAAGGGGTGGCATTTTATTAACTGCACAGGGCGGCAAAATACTTAGCGCCGGTGTCTTAGGATTCTATTACCTTCAACAATTTTTACCCCCCCCCCCCCCCGGTAAAAATATCCTAGGATATTTTTACCGGGGGTAATTATATCCTAGGATATTTTGATATCCCCTGGGAGGTAAATATATCCTGACGTATATTTTTACCTCCCGGGTGAATATAACCTAGGATATATTTACCCCCCGGCAAAAATTTGGTCTCTGGGAGGTAAATATATCCTAACGTAGATTCTTACCTCCCGGGTGAATATAACCTAGGATATATTTACCCCCTGGTAAAAATTTGGTCTCTGGGAGGTAAATATATCCTAACGTAGATTCTTACCTCCCGGGTGAATAATAACTTCGAGTTATGGCGACTCGACTGTACTTCGATTCCCAATTAATTCTATTATAATCTGTTTTAACACTACATAGTTTACTTCTTCTATTGAAGTATAAATAATATTTTATTATTGTCTATTGTGGTGTACCTACTCAGTAATTAACACATGTACTTGTGTCGTTGTGTCATAATGTTTCCATTAGTCTTTCGGACAACATCATATAACGTTTTAAAGTATATTATATTTTTATTAAATTTGTAATTTTTTTATAAATTTAGTTATAACGTCTTGTATATTTTTATTTTATTGTTAAAATGTCAGGGGATAAATGTATGTACTATAATTGTACAAAAACTCATAAAACGAGCCGGAATGTATTTCATACATTTCCATCTAATACAGATGTTGCTAAGGAATAGATTATAAATTCTGGTACGTAATATTTTTTTTAGAATACCTATCATTTTTGAATATGGAACAGTGTAGGATTATTATAATTAATATTATAACTATAATATATACTTTATTTATATTTAGGATAATTATAATTATTATAATTTATGTAAAATAACATATTGAAAGGTGAATCAGAACGAACTTAGAATTTAGGTATTTATTAAAGATAGTTATAAGACTTTATGATTATAAATTTATAACAATAGATAATATAAGTAGAATATAAATGTAACATATAACTGGACATAATCAGGGACTGTACCCACAGTTTAACGTACTGAATCAGAGTAAGAGTATATAATAAGATAGCTATATTTATATAGTGCGTTTGACGTTATACAGGGTGTCCCAGGTCTATTTGACTAATGCAATAACTTTTTTTCTATTCAATAATTTTAAGTTTTTTTTTTTTTGTAATGATTTGTAGAGCCCTGCGCTATAATTTGTATATCTTATACTTTATTTTATTTTTTTACAACAAAAATAAATAATTTAAATTTTGTATTTAATATTTTTCTAATAATCCAAGATAGCTATTTCATAAATAAGTATTTAAAAACTATTTTGGCGTTTAAAACTTTTAATTTGGTTAAGTCGTTAATTTTTAAACAATTTTCAAAGTGTGTTAAAATTCAAATTTATTTCTTGCTAATCACTGTTACTGCTGTAGTGGATTTTCAATTGTTTTCTTCCAAGAAACAATAAATTTGTTATCATTAAAAGGTTGATAATCAATATTAAATACATACACATACTATAATACGTATTTTATCATAATTTAACATAATATGATTATAATTTATAACATGATGTACCTACTATTACTTATTTTAAATCATCATCATTCTTCAATATTTTATTGTTCAATCATTTAAATACGTTTAAACAAATTTAGAACATTTTGATTTTGAATTATGAAACAAATGACATGTGGTTTGAATATTAATTATAGTTATTCTGTAAGTCCTTTTTAAATTTAAAGTTAGGTTAAGTTGATATTTTATGGATCAAACACATTTTGCCGTAATCACTAAAAACCTTAAGACTTGTCTTCTCATATTTTAAGACAATTCTATTGTATTAAATTTATGAGAAATACCTAGTAATACTATGGAATTATCAGATTGAACATTATTCGTAGAAAATATTTTTGGAAATGCCTTTGGACACAGGTACATATTATCATTAGTTTGCAAGTTAAAATTATTTTATTTTAATATCTTTATAAACTTTTGGTAACTAGATACAAAAAAATCAAAAATTAAACATACATATAATAACATTTTAAATTCTCAACACTTCAAATTACTATTATCAAGAAAAATATTCAAAATTAAATATTATGTAGATTACCTATACACAGTACTACAATTGAAGATTTTAATTTAATTTGAATAGCAAAATAACATTTTTGTTAAAATGTGAGTATCATTTGTATTAAATTAATTTATACTTCAACCTAACCATTTTAATATTAATATTAACATTTATTAATTTATTAATAAAATGAATTAAAATATTCTCACTGTTAACGAAAATATTCTAGGTGGATGTCAACATTAAAAGTATACATATTTGGTGAGAGTTCAAACAATTTAATTTTCAATCACATGCAGTTAGTTGTATAATTAATGCTTTGTACCTTGCTGTTTTAATACTACATTTGTATACTTACAATAGTTACTATTGTAACCAGTTGTATGTACCTATACATAAAACCATCAGAAGTTCAATTGTAACCAGTTCATCTTAAGTATAAAACAACATAAATCAAATGTTTCATTTTATTAAAAAAAAAATGTAAATGGTAAAATTGTAGATCATAAAAAATATTGTTAGCTGTAAGTAGATGAGTAGAAATATAATATTAGTGTTTTACATTTAGTCATTTAGTTCATCAGGAACATTATGTATTCAATATTAACCATATTTATAGCTCTGTTTATATAAAAAAAAAAAATAATATTAATGTAAGAATTTAATAAATACCTATAACAACTAACTTAACAGAAAAATAAGGGCATTCGGAAATAGTTTTGATTGGCTTGAAAGTGTGTAGATAAATGTTATGGATAAACACGTTACTACCTATTTCTTTAGTATTTCTCTGAATATTTCATAGTGTGTTAGTATGTTTACATAATTACTAAGAATAAAAAATAACCCATGAAATAATTAAGTTAATGATTTGAAATTGTTAGAATAGGTATTTAATGTCAACTTGTCATGTACTTTTTAAGACTAGGGACTTCAACCTTTGAGAATTTCAGAATAAAAGATAAAATAAATACTAATTTTCCTTAGTTTGTTATTCATTAATAAATAAAACATAAAAAAACATTTTCATACTATAAATTAAAAATATATCTAACATTATCTTGGTTTTTATATAAAATGTAAGTTGTAATTTATTATATCTATTTTTATTTTTACTATAAAAAATTGTAGAAAAAATATAGTTGCAACACTTAATTGTTGTTTTATTGCAGATCTCTTTGCATTAGAAAATTAATACAAAGCTTAATTGAAATCCCTTTTAAGATTTATATATTGCCAGAGTTCATGTTAATAACAGATAAAATCAATAATTTTCTACATGACATTTAATATCCTTCTGATGGTTAAATTGTTTGAAACACTTAAGAGTGTATTGTTTTATACATGAATACTCTGCTAGTTGCAAACCGTTGCGTAATATTATAATTATACTTTTATTTGTTTTGAACATTTAGCCAACAAATTGTTAACTTATATTATAGGTGTCGGTTATTTTTTTTTTCTTCAGCTAGCGTCACTAGTGAAAGAACCTTATACATACATGTATAGCAGAGAATGTTATTGAATGTTATAAATCATTTTAGTTACCTGAATATCGTTCAGTTTTTTAATATCATCCGACAACTGACTATTGTTTAATTCTAATTCATTATTTTTTAAGCACTCCAGTTCATATTGACGAGATAAATTTAAATTTTTCTAAAAGTAAAACCAAACTTTTGTGATTGTTTGAACTTAAAAACTGTTATAAATTAATTGTAACATCCTATGTTAAAAGTAGTTTTTACAGTTGCTAAATACTTGTTTAAGAGATATGTTATTCATACAATATTTTTAATAAATTTGTAAATAATTGTTTAATATATTACCTGTTGTAACTCTTCATTTTTTTTTTTTTTTTATTTGAAAATTTTACAATCTGTATTACATGACACAATAAGTAAAATAGATAACTGATATAACACTATATACATAATAAAATACACATGAGGCACATGATGAGGGAAATCATCCAGCGATGGTACCCTCTAGTAATTTATTTTTTTATTTTTTTGTTCATTAATTTAATAGGTCACGGCACCAATTTCTTTTAAGTCGGCGTGTTGGGTTGTCAGGAAGAGTACGTGATGCTAGGTGAGTGACTAAAGGATTGGGATGATGTTGCAGTTTGGAGTGAAATCTGTTATAATATAATTTAGCTAGTTGGTCAACTGTTGGAATTCTTAAATCAATTGTGCAGGGTTTCATTTGTTACATACCACGGGGCCGAGGCTATTAGCCGGAGAGTGATGGACTGGGAAGCTTGGATAGTGCGGACTTGGGAATGTTTGGCACATCCCCAGATTTGCAAACCGTACGCCCAGATGGGTCTGAGTAGAGATTTGTACAATGTGGACTTTGTGTGTATTGATTCATTTTCTAAAACCAAATCCCTGCACATATCTTTATATTATTTATATTTTTTAAAAATGTCTGTTTGGTCACTTGAGTGTGTAGAGCCCAAATCGGAGCGAGACAAACAATAACTACTCATGATGAAAGTATTTATTAGTTAATATGAAATACACTGTAGCTCATACAAAATGTAAACCTCGAATGATCAATTATAATATTATATGAATTGGGAATTACTGGTTTTATACATATTGTTTCATTAATTATTTACATACCTATTCTAAAACTTAACTATTTTAATGATCTTAATTGCATATTTGAATAATCTATAAATATTTTATAATTAAATGTAATGTTAATGGGTATTAAATGAACCAGTTTATGTATTATTTTTGAAATATAAAATTCAATATTTTTTATTTTTATCTTTCTTAAATATGCCTACTATTTATAGTAATTTAGAGTACCGTGATATGTTAAAAGTTTTTTATGAAAGTGGAGGAAAAAGTACAGTAAAAGCTTCTCGTCTGTATTTACAAAAATTTCCAGAAAGGAAACAGCCATCTAAAAACACATTTTGTAATATAGAAACAAAATTACGTAATACAGGTAAATTTTTTATTATCAATAAAATTTCCTATAAAATTAATATAACAAATTATGTACCTAAAACCTAATACATACATGTATAATTAAGTTATTATTATACAAATTTTAAATTAAGATATACGTTAAAAAATAGTCTTTTTAGGTCATTTTCCAAATGGTTTCAAACCAAAAAAAATATATGTTATTGATGCAGAACATACAGTGAATGTCTTGGCAGCTTTCAGCAGTGATCGTCATGCATCTGTCATGTCGGTAGCTAAAGAAATGGACATCAGTCGTAGCTCTATACATTGTATATTGAAGAAAAATGATTTCCATCCATACAAATTGCATTATGTACAAGGATTGAAACCCTCTGATCCAGATAGAAGTCTTCAATATATTTCAAAAATTATTTGCCTTCATGACCACAATAATATTTTGAAAAAAATATTATGGACCGATGAAAGCTGTTTTAATAATAATGGTATTGTCAATCGGCATAATTCTCATTACTGGAATGAATCAAATCCATTTTGGACATGTGAGTCCAATGCACAAGTTCGCTGGTCTACCAATGTGTGGTGTGGTATAATAAGTGGTTATTTGATTGGACCTTATTTCTATCATGGCACACTAACTGGCCAACGTTATTTAGACTTTTTGACTAATACACTACTAATGTTATTAGAAAATATTCCATTAAATCTCCGAGTAAATATGTGGATTCAGCAAGACGGTGCTCCACCACATAACTCGAATATAGTCCGTGATTATTTAAACACAAATTTTCAATCGAGATGGATAGGAACTAGTGGTCCACTAAATTGGCCACCACGATCTCCAGATCTAACACCACTCAATTTCTTTTTGTGGGGTTACTTAAAGGACAAAGTATACTCCCAACAGTCAACGTCATTAGATGATTTAAAACAACGCAGAATTGATGTGTGTAACTATCTTACTTTTGAAATGTTGGAATCCACGACAACTGGAATTCTGGAACGGTATGAAAAATGTATAATGAAACATGGCGCACACTTTGAAAATTATTCATAGTTACTACTTACTAGTTACTAGTTAGGTATATTGTTCCATAATATTTAATTTGTTATATTATTTAATGTTAAGAAATAAAACTGAACTTATAGTTGAAAAATTAAATGTACAGAGTTACATTTTACTATTTCTTACAATTTAGTATCAATTGTTTAGTATCAACATCCATGGTAAGCATCACGTGACCATGTTAAATAATGATAAAATACAATAATGTATAATAATATTATGTAATGACTAATGACCTACCTTTTAATGATAACAAATTTATTGTTTCTTGGAAGAAAACAATTGAAAATCGACTACAGCAGTAACAGTGATTAGCAAGAAATAAATTTGAATTTTAACACACTTTGAAAATTGTTTAAAAATTAACGACTTAACCAAATTAAAAGTTTTAAACGCCAAAATGGTTTTTAAATACTTATTTATGAAATAGCTATCTTGGATTATTAGAAAAATATTAAATACAAAATTTAAATTATTTATTTTTGTTGTAAAAAAATAAAATAAAGTATAAGATATACAAATTATAGCGCAGGGCTCTACAAATCATTACAAAAAAAAAAAACTTAAAAATATTGAATAGAAAAAAAGTTATTGCATTAGTCAAATAGACCTGGGACACCTGTATACCAGAGGTCAGTAATTAATATTTTTGGAGGGCCGAATCGGGAAATTTGAAAATTTTCGGGGGCCGTCAAAATAGCTAAACAAATATTTTTAACATATTATGGAATGAAGCAAAAGTATAACACAAATAAAAAATAATAAATTGAAAAAAATTAAGTAAAATAAAATACAAATTAACAGCAATATTATAATATAAATAAAAAGTCAGGTTAAATTTAGTCGGAAAAATGGCAAGTAAGTTTGCTATCGAAGTTTATTCGTATTTTATTATCATTTTTTACTTCTTTTTCCTTAACTACGGGCCGGATAAAGTGTGTTCGCGGGCCGGATGTGGCCCGTGGGCCGCCATTTGGTGACCACTCTCATATACTATTATGTACATCAGTATAGAAATCGAAAGTAACTACCTGACCTTATAACTAAGGACAGTAGAGAAATACAATACATAAGTATTTACAATGATTAATTACTAATTATTAGTTGTACATTTTAACAAAACATAGTCTACTCGTATATTTATATATTAAATAGAATAAAAGTTACTGCATTTTTAAAATCATGCTAAAAATCTTAGTATATATTCACCCGGGAGGTAAGAATCTACGTCAGGATATATTTACCTCCCAGAGACCAAATTTTTGACGGGGGGTAAATATATCCTAGGTTATATTCACCCGGGAGGTAAGAAACTACGTTAGGATATATTTACCTCCCAGTGACCAAATTTTTGCCGGGGGTAAATATATCCTAGTTTATTTTGACCGGCGGTAAAAATATCCTAGGTTATATCCCCCCATGGGATATCAAAATATCCTAGAATATAATTACCCCCGGTAAAAATATCCTAGGATATTTTTATCGTGGGGGGGGTAAAAATATCCGGGGTTAAGAATCGCCTGTTACACCGGCCCTGATTACATGTTATCACTTATGCCAATGCCCGGAGAAAGGGAAATGGTACCTCGGCAATCGCTCGGCCGTCAGTCTGCATGCGCAGAACCGGCGCGTTCTCTCGCCGGACAGAGTATAGAAAAAAACGAATTCAGTTAGTTCTGAGTGTTCTGACTTCAATAGTTCGATTATAAATAGTGACAGTCGTCCATGTGAAGTTCCAAAACACTTATGTACCTACTTTTCAATTAAAATGATTGATGCATACTAAATACTTGCATGTAATACTAATTTTTATATTTTTATATTAAAAAATTATAAAATTTTATCTATGTACCTACATTTACACGTAGTGCAATACATTTTGTATCTATTATCCTTATAGTTAATTTATTTGTGTATAAAGGAAACTTTGAATGTTCAGAAATATCACAAAAACGAGTCTTTTTACAAAGAAAGATTTTTGATGAAGATAAACATCTTGTAACGAAAATAATTTGATATCAAATACTGTATAAATACTTAGACAAAAATTTAATATTTTTAGATACTAACTTATGTAAGGATGCCACCATCTAATTTCCTATATGTGAAAAAAACAAAAAGTGTGGCTTGAAATTTCAGATTAAGTGGCTTACAGAGTATAATTGGCTGTCGTATTCTGAATTAAAAAATGGAGCTTTCTGCAAATATTATGTTGTTTCTGCTAAGATAGGTGGAATTAATAGTCAGCCATTAAGGCAGCTTGTAGTGAGAGCTTTAAATGAGTGGAAAAATGCTAAAGAGGTAGTTGAAATGCTTACTTGCATGTTGACAATTTTCATAAGCTTTTCATTAATATGCCAGTAGATTTAAACATTTATTAGTGTAATTCAGATATTTTGTATACATTCTCAAAGATGCTATCATGATCATAAATTTTAATCTTAATTAACTATTATTTCTCTTAAAACAGGATAGATTGAAAGGATTAGTCATGTTGGCAGTTCATAAAAATATAGAACTGGACACTGACATAGGAATTGATGAACTAGCAAGAATACCTTGAAAAATGGACCTTGTTTTTTTAATTATTATTTTCAATATCAATTCAATATTCAAAATCAATAAAATTTATTTATTTCAAATTTTCAATGTATATTACATTATTAAATATATTTCAAAAAATTACCTACCTTGAATGGGAGGTGTGGGGAGACACAGTTAATAATGTAATCTCTATAATTAATATCAAAAATTAATGTATCCCCCCCCCAGAATAAAATCATAACTATGCCACTGGTAGTCGTTGTTTAGCAGTTACTGGTAAAACAATATTCATTTCATAGATATTAATACGGGTTTCGAGCTTTGATAAATTATAATAATCATATCCAACAAGCTTGTAGGGCCGCGCTAAGTATAAAAAAAGAATAGAGAACCCCTTGAAATGAAAAAAAACCTGCAATACAACGATGAGTGACAAATTCCTAGATTATAATTATAGGATGAATTAGGATTTACAAAAACATTTTAATGAGAAAGCTGAAAATTCAATAATCTATTGAGAACTATTACATAAATGTATCCAACGTACTTTAAAAATCGTTTTCAATAATATCACCGTGGTCCATTTTAAAATACATTTTTTAATTTTAATTGCATTTTGAAAAAAATCGTAAAAAATATGGCCCGCGTTTCGTAATAATGCTCTATCGGACTCCGCGACCAGTTTATCGATGATAAGCCTTGTTTTAGCGTTTCATTAAAAATTAAAAAAATATTGAATGTATGGGACCTGCATTATTAATAGTAACAATAATAACAATGATTGAATTGTATGTGGCAAGTCGAAAACTCAAACACTTCACATAATAATTATATATGTATTATTGTGTTTTTTTTTTAGTTGTTATCTGATATTTTATTATTAATATAATTTTGTTTTTCTTGGTAACATACGTACCTGTATTTTTTTCTTTGTGTCGGAACTTAATAATATGGAAGAACCGCTTACTTGCTATATTTTGCATGAGAATTTACCGATCCCCAATTATGTGCAACAGTAACACTATCTCACGAGGCCCTACCCCACGGCTATATAATATATATATATAATACTAGCTGACCTGGCCAACATTGTTTTGCCATATAAATTATTTCTAGGGAAGTGTGTAAGGATGTGGTAAATGAGTGTTAGAGGCATGGAGCGCAGTGAACGATGAGAGAATATAAAAAAACAAAATACCAGACATTAATTTTTTAAATTTATTATAATTTCAAGTTATCATTCAAGTAGACCGATGGTCTTATAAATAATTTAAATATAGATGTCAGTATTTCATCAATTGTTAGGCTAGGTAAACAGTCCAATAGACCTAGACCTATTAGAATCACTTTTGATTCTCCCCAGGCGGTCAGAGCTGTAATGAAATCTAAAAAATTACTGTAGACTGTTCCTTGCTGGAAAAATGCATGTATTACTAAGGATCTAACCAACCATCAAGGGAAGTTTTTATCATAATTTAAGAAGGAACGGGATTTTTATCATTAATTGTATTATTAAAATCATTTAATCTTAAAAATTTCACAGGGCTTTAGAATATTATTTCAAAAATATAGTATGTGTTGCGTATGGCGCTTAATATGCATTAATTGCATAAATATAAGCAATAAATAATTGCAATTAAGTGTTGCCTTCACGACCAAAAGAAATGAAATAAATTATAAAATATGCTAAAAGAATCACCACAGAATTCAACATTAATAATTGCCAAATATAATATAAAATAATCTTTTATGTTTAATGATAATAATTATGAACATAGTAATATTTTAACAGATAGATAATAATTTTCCATATGAAAAAAAAAAAAAACAGATAGATAATGGATGGAATTTATAGTTTTTTTTAAGAGTAATTTTTAATACAGTTGATACATTTAAATATTAAAAAAAATTTTAAACATAACATAACAATAGAGAAAATAATTAAACAGAAATAAACAATATAAAATTGAATAATTTTACATAAATAATATGAATAACAATGTTAGAATAAAAAATTAAATAATTTAAAATAAATAAACAGTATAAAATTAAAAGAACAATGAATGGAATTATTTAACAGTAATAACAGTAATATGTTAAATAACAATATTAACATAAAAAATAACAATATTAACTTTGTTTCATAATAATATTTATAATCTAACTTAAATACTAAACGTTATGGGCCAATAACTCACCAGGACAATTGTGGAGACAAATTGGTTTCACCCACGCGACTACGCCGGGATCCGTAATTATAAATGAATTTAAATATAATAAAAAAGTAACAGAGTTGATCCCGCGCGCAACGAAAGTCCCCGCCAAATGTCCACCGACGATAACTACACGCATTGACAACAAAATCTGCTACTTCAATGACCTTTTTATTGTGTGCTGGCTCTTTCTAGAAAGGTAGCAACGCAATACAATTATGTAATAGATTATGAAAAAACAGTATGTGACTCTACCATGAATACATACAGTGAAAATGAAAACCAACTCTGGTATTGAAAGAATGAAAAAAATGCAAAATCTATGACAATAAAAATGGCCGAGAGACGAACCGACGTCCGCACGACATAACGAACGAAGAAGTTATTAGTAAAAAAGTAACAACAGACAACTGCATCGGTGAAACGGCCATTAGCTATTTAAAATGTCGACAGTGTGATTGCCACACACCACCAGCGAAATATTGTAACTTGTTCGTGATAACGAACAGTATGTGTTATTCAAAATATTGTGTATGTTGTATAACTCAGTATAAAAAAAAACTGCTCTAAAAACTGTAATATAATTTAATAGCTAAGTCTTTGAACAATAGATAAAAATGGTCTGCTAATAATTTTGAACTAACCCTTGGGACTTTTACATAAACATTTTATAGTATTTCAGTTTTGAATTGGATAAGTAAATACGTGATATGTCTACTAGCATGGAAATATTGTAATCCAGTGTCACCAAGACAAGTTAAAATATTATCAGAACTCTTGACTCTTTTATCGGTGATTCAAAGGCTTAGCAATTAAATTATATCACAAATTTTAAAGTTATTTTTTTATATATGGCATTTTTTACACGGAGTTTGGTGGAGGGTTTTGTTTGAGATACACTTTACGGTTCGCACACAATGGCATCATATTATACAACATTAAGCCAATACATTTCCTATACGTGACTCCTGCGAAACGGTCGGTATTACCTCCTCTAATCGGCCATCGTCAATCGTATAATAATAATATTGTATTACCATTGATTATAAATAGTATTTATAACCAATGATGATACCTATACAGTTAGATAATAAGACACAAACGTTATATCTCTGAAAAATAAAATAAATATTTTAATTAAGTAAAGTACTGAAAACCGTTATAAAAAAATAAAAACAAAAATGTTCTGCGGCTCAAAATATCCTGGTATTATTACCCGAATGTCTCATAAGCTGCGTAAATATAATATTTCTGCGTAATTTATTAAGTTATTCGACTACAAAAATAAATTTTACTGAAATATTTACATTTAATGTGTACGAGGATTAACTAATAATTTCAGTTAATTCTTTTATACAATAAGAGTAATAATTTCATGCGAGACATCCTGCTGACATGTTGTATACAAAAAATTGTGGTAAATCCAAAATGTAATGTTGTGCTGCAGTAACATCATTAAAATTATGTTACTCATACACGCGTGTTCTTCTGATACGGTTAAGTCTGCGGAAATACTGGCAGAAAAAAGAATCGAGAAGTCAAAATTAAAATTTTATTTTCTGACACAAAATGTTACTAGAATGAAATCGACAATTAATACACGGAGGCATACTTTTTTGGATCATGGCACTACGGAAGTATTTATAGGACTCTATTAGATTATGTCACAAAAATTTAACCATAATGCAACGTAATTTCGGAACCAAGAAAACTTGAAGTTTATGGTTGAGATACAAGCGTTTGTAATCAGTCGTTGCTCTTAAACCTATTGGTAAAATCAATATTTTGTAAAACAATAACTTTAAATTCATAGTTCAGTCCACAGTATTTTATTATACTTACAATTAGAGCTGTTTGCTTATTATTATAGATTAAATATAAACAACAAAAATGCACTAGAGACTGTATTCAAGATACAAAATAATTAGACTTTAAATTCGTTTAAAATCACCAAGAATACACTAAAAAAAAAGTTAAATTAAATGCAATTGGCAAGTATTTCTACTATTATTTTTACTTGAAAATAAAACCAGAAATGTTTATTGCACTACTTAAATTATTCAGTAAATATTGATTATTTTACAATCAAGTAAAATGTAAGCTATATACGTATACTTGTTGTCTTAAAATATTCAGTCAAATAAAATTGTATAAAATTACGACAGTCATGCTATAAACGTGAAAAATAAGTATCTTTTATTACGAAAAAATTATCTGAAAATATAATACCTAAATGAATGCAGACAAACAGCCTCAAATTTAAACATCCCTGTTACGTAATTCAAATTTGTATCCAGAAAGCTTCATATACTTTACAGTTTCCACGGAGCAAAAAAAAAATATACAATTTTTTTCAACCCGAGTCATATTAAGTGTTCATTTCGTGACCACGATATCTAACGATCGTTTTCAGAGTAAGTAGGTAGTAGCGTAATAAATTGTAATAACTCAAAAATACGTAGAAGAGTTGTAGGCTCACTGTGGGGCGATTTATTAAATGAGTTAATACGATTCGAGAGAGTTGCTCGGTCGTGAATCCGGAGCGGACCAGGTCAATTGTGTTGCAAAAAGTAGTGATGCTAAAATCTTACCTTATCTGTAATTGGACGTAGGATGTGAATAAGATACTGCGTGTATGAAGTAGCTGAATGGCAGATTCAATTCGGCACTCGCACAGACTTCCTGTCCTCGACAGTCAGGTGATCACGTCCAAGAATTGTACTTGAGGTCAAGCCCGTGTGCACACACGACGGCAAGACCGTATATCGAAAAGTTAATTTATAAGCCGACTGCCTTCCGAACTAGCCAACGCTGCCTCGTCGTACGGCGTTGATTTGAGAAAAGAAAGAGGCTCAAGGCGCCGGTGTCCCGTCATTCCATGGCCTTATATAGACTTCCACACACCAACGGCCACCGTCGGTAAGGGACGTTAGGGTGGTCGAATCAGCCCGAAACCGATAGCGACACATTTGAAAATCTATTTGCTTGTTTTTAATGTGCCGACTCTCATTGTCGGTCACGTAGGCGGTGGCTATGAAAGACACCGCTTTCATATATTCCGAGTCCCTTGCCGACAAAGGGCCTGGGTGTGAAAGTACCGTTATATTTATGTTTCTTGTCTATGCATGTGCCGAAAAGAGTCTACCCTTTATTGAATTAATTTTATATTTACGATAGTGCCGTTAATGTATCACGGCGTGGTTTAACATTTTATGATGGTCACCTCATTACAAAATAATTATTGACGACAGCGATCCGAATTATTTTTGCGAATCGTTCCACGAGTTCACGCCTACCCACGCTACCGCATAGGCATCACGGACCAGACGAATCGTCAACAATAAACAATTAATAATTATTAGGGCGCGGATTTTTATGTAAATACATATTTTTATTGAATGCAGATATCTTCGTTCTGATTAAAAATAAGTACGTTTCATAACACCCTGAATAAAATGACACTTTTTTATGTTACATATTTTCACATATTTGGATGTAAATACATATTTTTAAATAGTTTTACTAATAAGTACATATTTTGCAAATATTTCATATTTAATAAATGTAGGTACTTATTAAATTTCCAGAAAAGTTAAAAATAACCATTTCTTCATATTGGAAATTTTATTATGCAAAATAGCGAGCTGAAAAATAATTTAGCATATATTTCAGCAAATTTTTGTTTTTTGGTTGAAGTCATAAAAAAATAAGAAACATTGAATCTCACAATAATTGAAAGCCTAGCAACTGTGGAAAATGCAGCAAATACACTAAATGAAGTCCAAGGAGAATCTGGAGTGATAATAGAAAATTAATTAAATTACGTACTAGCTAAGAATGTTGGTTTACAAAACATAAAAACTATTAGAAATATTCTTCTGAATACAAATGAAAACCCATCAATGGATATTGAATTTGCACCATCTGATATATCAAATATGAAATATACCCCATTAACCTCGGTTGACGTGGAACACTCTTTCAGCCGATACAAATCAATTTTAAGACCTAACCGCCGCACATTTAAAATTGAAAATCTCCAAATCTACGTTGTTTCAAATTGTTCCAAAGACGACTGCAATGAAGATGAATAAATTAAATTACAAAATAAATGATGTTATAAATGATATATCTATTGTTATATAATCTATATTAGTTATATTATCTATTGTTGTTAAATATTTCGTGATTTTTAATACATATTTTGGCAAAAATAACAACATAAATATTTAAATATTTTGACATTTTTATTACATAAAAATCCGCGCCCTAATAATTATATACCACCATAATCATTTATCACCAACGGCCGATAAACCGAAAAAGGCGTGTTATAATAATACGCTGACTAAGCCGAACCGTTCGTGTAAAATGTAAATGGTAGATTCCGTTGTGAAACTATGTTATTTATCTGTTACGGATGACTTTAGTTTTGATCCGCTGCTCGTCGAAATAACTCACCTGTAGTCTAAAATAGTGAAATAACTCGGTGAAATCTCAGTGATTCAGCCACTGTGGAATCTTAACGAATACGAGTACAAATTCAATATTATGTCATCTAAGCCAGGGGTGGCCAACCGGTCGATCGCGAGATGAATTCAAGTCGATCGCGACACCCTTTCGCATTTTCTTAAATTTTTGAACAATTTGTGGATCTTTGTATATCCCACGAATATAAAAATTAGATTTAGAAAAAGGACAATAAAAAAAAAGAAAAACAAGATTATACACTAATATCTATTAACGATCTATTAACGATAGTTCGTATAATTGTAGGATGGATAGCCCGCATTACTTCCTATTAATGGCCTTTATCGCGTTCGTATAAACTGATAAATCGAACCAGTCTGCAATGACAGTTACAATAAATATAATAAATATATACATATATACCTAGTATAAATTAATATTATCTTATTAGAGTATTGCGCTATTAGATTATTACTATAACGTATAGTTATAGTAGTAAATAGTAATAAGTTAAAAATAATAATTTGTAATCAAATATATTAAAATACGTGTAGTGTTATAGTGTTAAACTGTGAATTTATATTGTAATAAAAAGTAATAAAATAAGTGTAACACGCCTGTACATATAATATATTTTTTGTTTATTGACAACCTTTTTTTTTTTTTTTGGTCGATCGCGACCACTTAGAAAAACTCGGAGGTCGATCGCAGGTCTATCAAAGTTGGCCATCCCTGATCTAAGCCATGATAATTATTATGAAGAAAAAAAAAACAGAAATCGAAAGTAATACTATGTACAGGAGTTATTCCAATTATTAAATGTATGTACGAGTGGTCGCAGGTGACACGTGCGCAGACCATCGCGGTTGTAGAAAAATAATTTTCAAAACACACACACACACACCTGCACTCGTCTTCGTAGACCTTATCAGCTGCTGTTGTACAATGTACACGAGGCACGAAATGTATACGTCTTCTGCCGATGGAGATTTAATACGCGCGCGCGAGTATAATCCCTAAATAATTTTCTGCATTAACGTTTGGTCCGGCTCGTCCGCGTATCGGAAAAGCGCGTGCGTTCACGAACGCGTTCAGACGAGACAACCGCTAATCGACAAAATCGCACGAGGGAGACACATAATTAATATAACGATGATAATTTTAATAAAATATCGTCGTGATTCCAGGATGTGCGCATCACGCCTATTATATACCATACAGGCACTATCCTGCCGACATGGAATTGTTTTCATCTTAACGGTGTAGTAAAAAATAATGCTAAACCTAGGAACACCATCGCATTGTATGGGATACAAAAATGCGTTAAAATTGTGTTTTCGAAATAAGTTTATTAACTGACTGCGAGTATAAAATATATTCAAGTACAGAATACGATTTTTTGCCTACAATTTTTACATTTTTATTTAATTTGTAATATTGTAAGTCGTTTGTTTTGTAGTTACTGGTTAGTGGTTGGTGGTCTCATAACTAATTGATCTCAAAAGGTATTGCGAGTACATTTTTAATTGTTTCAATGTTAGATGTAAACATAAGTTTCGTTTGATATGGACACTCGAGAGCTGCTACAAGAAGTTTACTTTTTTTTTTTGCTCTTTTTTGTACCCCCGAATCAAATCTTCGTTTTTCAGGTAATTTTCTATCAGAAAAAAAACAAAAATAGCTATCGGCTCACCTGTTATACCCTCTTTGCCTTAGTACCGCCGCGCCGTACGTTCGATTATCATTTATCAACCGGGATGCCCCGAAAGATAATCGAACCAGTTTTGGAGACCGGTGATGTGCCATGGAGCGACCGCGGCAAGCGCACGACAGCTTTGTCTGCTTTGAGCCGTCTTCTTGGCATTTGAATTGTTCAACAGTTGTCTGTGATATTTATATTTATTAGTTATTTCCTCATTGGAAAAAATTGTAATGGTTTCTTTTTAGTGGTATTTTTAATATTATTATCATTATTGTAATAGTTGTTATAAATATTATAAAATTGTAACTGTTTTTTTTGCTTAACATAAATATTATTTTTATTAAAGTCGTGTGTGTGTGTGTGTGTGTGTGTGTGTGGTGAAAAGTGCTTCCGTGACAAATTGGCTCCTCGTTGGAATCTTTTGAGTACGAATAACAGCGAAATCGTAAGTAAATGTTATTTTGTGTCACATAAAATATTTGCTTAAGTAAGATTTCGTCAATCGACAAGTACTAATTTAGCTCGCTAGTTAGGGAAATCCCCGATATTCGTGAATTGGTCGACAACGCGCGTCTTTGTCGACGGAAATAGTAATTTAATTGTCTATGTGCGTTCATGCTTATCTTTAGTCACACTGAACGATGTTCGTGTCCGCCGCCCAATCAACGCGCTTTTCCCGCACGTGAACCGGTCTTCACCGCTCGCTATCGCAACTCGTAGGGATGGGCAAAAATGTTTGAACATCGATTTTCGATGTATCGATACATCGTTTTTTGAAATATCAATGTGTTCGATGTAAAAACATCGAACATTTTTTTTCCCTTCAGCCTTTAGGGCTAATATCTGATGCACACCATTTTATCTGTATTCTGTACAGTGCAGTGTGTATTAGTTTCCTAATTAAAATTTAAATAATGAATTCAAGAGTTAAAATACCATTGTTCAACTTTATTTTTTTTAAATAGGTATATATAAAATACTTGTCAAATGTCAATTATAAAAAACTGTTATGCAAAATGAATCTAATAGTATTAAATCTAATAGTTGTAAGGTGGTTACCATGTCGCCAACTTGAGGTGGTGTTGCATAGCAAGTCGAGGGATCTTTTTTCGGATAACCGCCCCTACTAAAAAATTATATAAAAAAAACATCGGACCATAACCTCGATGTTTTTTTCGATTTATCGATTAATATTGGTATATTTAATTTAGTGAGAGGGATATTTGCGGACAAAAAAAACATTACGCAGTTCTTTGTTGAATGATGACTTCATTGACATACCTGTGACTAGAAGCTGAGATTTTGTTTTTTTTTGTTGATTTCTAATAATTAGCTGCTGGATATGTTTACCTCTAGCGATATGTTGTTGAATATTATATTTTTTTTCGGCAGAAACTTTAACACCACATGCTTTACAAAAAAGTACAGCATTGTCACAAAAAAAATGTCTTCACCAAATTCTTTTACATAATTGCAAAGACGAGCACTACAGTTAATAATTTTTGGCATCTTGTAAGTGACTATCGGAAAGAATAACGAAACTAAATTCTAAATCTGTTATATCATTAAAGCTGTCATCATGCACTGTTTTTGACTTCAAGATATTGTTAAGCATTTGTTCATGTTTGGACTGATTTAATATAATTTAATTAAATTTTATATTGAGTAATAGTAATGCATTTTAGGATACAACTATGATTATCTGTAAAAATAAAAATCGGGATCACAATTAGTTACCTAATGGAATTATTATAATAATAATGAACTAAAATTTGCATAAAATACCATTCTGTACCATTAACGTCACTGTTTATCAGTAGCGCCCAAGGGGGGAGGTCAAGATGGTTCAATTGAACCAGGTATATTAAGGGTGGGGTATCCTTAAGTTAGAAAAAATCACAACATGTTTTAGCATGTGCAGTGAATATTATCGAGTACGATGTTATGGTTATAAACTGCAACACAGGCGATAGGCACAATGTGGTTACAATCTATAGTCGTTCTAATAGTCGTACTATAGAAGAGACGTAGATTAGGTAGGTAATATAGCTAATAGCAATAGCCAATACGGAATGGGAATAGGTTATGAGAATAAACCGTACAATTGTAAATAATATTTAAGAAGTCAAGAAGATATATTATTATGATATAGAATAGTATGTAGTTGAATGGTTATAGTGTATCCGTGTGCAGTTGTCATAAATGGATAAATAATATTTACCGAATAATTTACTAAAATGTATGTTTCGATTAAAACACTTGAAAGATAGATTTTAAAGGTATTTTTGTGATTGAAGAAGTCATTTGCGAGCGACTTTGGTAGAGTTAAAAATGTTAAATATATGTTATCGATATTTGATTGATGAACAGGTAGGTGGGTAGTTATTGATTTTACTATTTGAACCATATATTTCATAGGTGTTGTGCGCCACTGCTGTTTAAAATATATGCCTGAGACTATTCAATATTATACACTAAGTATGTACTGTTAACATTATCTAAAGGCCATGATTTTCTTATAGAAAGAATTGAAACCATATATTATATACCCAAATGAGAAGATGTTTAACCTCTTCATGCATGACTTTTTTTTTACCTGAAATTTTTTTTACTTATATATACATTAGGAAACCATGGAAAAATAATAAAAAAATTGTATACTTAATATTAAAATCGCTATACCACTTTTTTTATGTGGCATCAAATGATGCCACTATGCATAAATCGACCAAATCAGATAGTTTAAAATAAATTCTTTCTTTTTAATAAAAACATGTTAAATACCTATAGTTACATAGATATTTAGTTTAAAATATAAAAATTAAAAAAATAGTGATATCACAATATATCGAGACACTTTCCACAAACAAATCTTGTCCTGGATTTATAATATAGTTGAAAAAAAAATATAATACTTTGTTAACTAAAATATAAGTTATGTTACTTTAAAAATAACATTTAAAATAAAATCTTTCTTTTCAATAAAAACATGTAAAATATTTAGTTACATAAAATATTAAGTAACAAAAAAAAAAATTATAACACTTGGTAAATTAAAATATAAGTATTGTTTCTTAAAACTATAGTAACAGCACAACAAATTGAGATATTTTCCACAAACATATCTGGATTTATAATATAATATATAAAAAAATAAAATCTTTCCTTTCAATAAAACATTTCAAATAAATAACTATAGTTACATAAAAATATAGTTAAAAAAAACCTCTCTTTTTAAAATCAATATTAATTATGTTAGGTATTTTAAAATAATAATAGGAAATTGGTAATTAGTTTGGAATACAACGGTGATACATGAATTATTTTTCATGAAAATTTATCATACATTGAGGGCACAGTGAGATGAGGCACTTTCCACAAACATATCTTGTTCTAGACTTGCAGGAAACTTCATGACAACAGGGAGCATGAACAACATTTATTTTCTCAGGATAGTGTCCATTACCATCGTAACTTCATTTTTAATATCTGTTTAGAAATTAAAACGTAAAATCAATGTTTAGGTATCAAATAGTCAAAATAATTATGTAGGTAGGTACATACATGTATGTGATCCAAATCTGCACAGTGGCATCAAATGATGCCACCTCTATTTTCCGTTCCCAGGTGTAAATTAATGATAATATATAGTATAAACTATACATATAAAAACAATATTTATTGTATAGATTGTTATTTTATTTTTTGTTTGCATAATACACTATTGTAATACTAAAATATCGAACATTGAATTTTCAAAAAATGTGTGGATATTATCATTCAGAGATGCCGTACTGTTATCATTCATATCATATTATATTATAAACATATGATTAACCTACTAGATGTTATAAACGGTTATAATATTCAAGAAAATAAAACGTTAATCAATTATTATTTGAAATTATTATTGATATGTTTATGGATAATTTAATAACATGGCATCATATGATGCCTCCATGCATGAAGAGGTTAAGGTTTAGAATACAATGGTTTAATTTCTAAAAATTCTTTACCAATTATGTAGCCTTCTTTAATTGTTCTGGAACATAATATATTCTCAATTATAACTATTTTTCCTGAAGTAAGTCCACAATTGTTATTCGCTTTTGTTTGAATTTTAAAGGTTATATGTTTAAATAATAAAGTTGAAAATCTGAAGAATTGTTTAAAAGAGGGCCATTGGAATGAGAATTTTTTAAACTTATGTTATTATCATTTAAAAAATTAATCGGGTAACTCAGTTTTAAAAAATAATACACGTGACGATGCTTTCAGGAAAATTTTTTTCCCATTAGAAATTACTAATATCTACTCATATCTACTGTCTTCTGATGATAGACGATAGTATATTAATAATGACAATGAATGAAAATGAAAATTATATATAAATTTAATCAAATCTAATATCTATTGAATAGAAAACTCGTGTCGTATAATGAAATTTATGAAATAAATCGAAATCAAAAACTATACATTACCTTGTAATATGTAATAATATTATATTAAATATTATACCTATTATTTTAACTTTGCAGTTTATTATTTGATAACAATATTTTGGCGCTTAAATTGTATTATCAAGTGTTTGACTCATTGATATGTTGCGTGCCGGGTTTGAAGCCAGCAGTAACAATATTCAAATGTTAATACGTTAACTACTCCAAGAATAAGTTAACGCGAAGTTGTACTATATACGTTTATTAACACTTGTAATTAAATCAAACAACATAAGAACATAAGTTAAACTTCTAAACGATGATATCAGGCAGAGCTTCTGTACTGGATGGCTGGATACGTCTGACTCTAGGTGTCCATTCGGTCCTCTTTTATACATGGTTGCATCCGGGTTGCCGCCCGTCCTTCGCTGTTTGTTTCGGCAAGTGTACGTATTGCGAAGTTGTCTTGTTGGCCTCGGCTTGAGGGTTTAACGTTTTCGCATTCTAATTTTTATTACAACTATGTTGTTCCTTTGTGTATTTTAAAGATCTACATAACAACCAGGTTAACCTTTCGTTTGACAAGTATGAGCTTATACTTATATAGTTTTATATTTTAATCCCATGAAATGTCACGCAGTACATTTTAAACAAGTATTAATATTACTTCTAAGAATTAATGTTACTTTTAAGAATAATAGTAATATACTGGGTATATTACAGATAATAGATATATATTATCAATGGTTTGACTGGTTTACGGTTAGCCGTATTATAAGTATTATATGTAAGACCGTGCGGTTAGCTACCGTCTGCAAGATCCATTGTGTAGGTAGTTGGTATCATCATAGAAAAAATCAGTACCCATATTTGAAGCTATCTTTTCATTCAAAAAATATAAATTCATACTCACGCTTATGAGTATAACTGTAATTATTGAAGATACGTATACTATATACATACAATTTTGAAAAATAATTTTTATCTTCATTTTTGAATCATAAATTATTATTAATTCGTAAGGAGCCTTTAAGGGCAGAGGCACTAATGGAGGCTCGCAGGTCGTGCATATGCACGACCTGCACGACCCGTGCGCACGCCTATGCATAGGTAACATTTAACACAATTTCAGGTCTACTGCTTAATAGGCTTATCACAAATTTATCTATATCACGAACACACCTGGCCTTACCCTATTTGAATTTCGCGCGACGTCCCGTGTCGCAAGTTTGCCAGCCTGAAGCGCGCCGCCGACGTGTCGCGAAGTCGAACTTTGTACCACTGGAGGGGTGGGGGGCAGTCTTACTGCCATCGAGTCTCCGGTGAAGTACCTGCCGCCATGTTTTTGTCCTCGTGTTGAAGCCGTCTAGGCAATTGTTAATCGTGTTGGAGCCGTCTAGGCAATTCGTTTTTCGTTAAAGCCGTCTGATTTTCGTCGTAGTGAATTAGTGCGCCGTCAACGAGTTCCGGTCATTTGTGCCGAAAACCACGAGCTTTTTTTGTGCTCGCGTCGCCCTTCTGTGCGAGTCCGAGCCGTGATCATCCACGTGTCTTGGGCGGTTTTTTTTTATTTCGGTCGTTCGCCGGTGCAGTGTGAACAGATATACTTACCGCGATCATTTATACCGTCTTGCCGCACGGCCGACTTTCGCCGTGCGATTTGAGCCCGCTCGTCCACGTGTCGTCCCGTCCGTTTTACGCAGTGCGAACTATGACGTAATCATCGGTTGTCGTTTGTGTCGCGTTCTACGCCACGACAACGGACGCACACCAGTTGCGGGTCATATTCGACGAGAGTCGCGTGTCTCGCCAAAGCCAGTTTCATACTTTCACCGTCGTCTTGGGCCGACCGTAACATTTTTCATCATGGCATCATCGGCTATCCACCACGCCATATCAGGTCGTACACTCGGATCTATTATTGCTAATAGATAATTTTGATGAACTAATGTTACATTTCTGTGAAAATGGAACTTTGTGTAACGGCACGGTTTGTCAAAAATTATTTAGAGTATCTAGTACCCGATATCTAGGTCTAACGTTTAACAACCACATGAGATGGAATCTTCATGTGAATAACATAGTCATGCGTCTTCGAAGTCTAAATTACAGTTTCTATAAGCTACGTAAAATTGTATCTGTTCATATCATGAGAACTATATTTAGCTCTATATCAAGCCATATTCCAATATGGTCTGTTACTCTGGGGAGGACTCTCGGATAACGCTCTTAAACCTTTATTGCTTCATCAACGTTAGATAATGCGCATATGTTTACAAAAAACAAACTATGTTGGATCAACCAAGTTCAACTTTAAGGAGCTCAATGTATTACCAGTTGACCTTTTATTCAAAAAAATGGCTATTTTGTGGGTGGTTAAACACCTAGATCGGTGGGTTGACAAAAATGTTTTCAATAAAAAAAGAGCTTTTCGTTCATTTGATGCTAAAACATCACTTTTTAAAAAATCAGTTGGTCAAAAGTTTGTTGATTTTCTTGGTTCTTTGTATTATAATTCTATGCCTTTCACTTTAAAGAAAAATGTTAATATTAATTATAATTATAATAACGCTAAAAAAATTAATTGTTGAATGGCTGCATGTATCATTAAATGTAACTTAGGTTTAACTTTATGATAATTTATTATTATAACTTTGTTTCTTTTTTCTTCTCTCTCTTTCCATATTGTATAACTACGCAATTTGTGTTTTAAATTTATTTTTATTCTAAGCATATGTAACAATTGTAACTCCCTATCTTCGCCACAAGCTTAGCTTACAGAAGATAGGTAATTCAAATGTATAAATTAATGTATAATTGTATATTTGTTTTTTAAAAAAAAAAAAAATATTAAAGGAATGTATATGTTGAAAAATAAATTAAATTGATCTTTAATTGAAATACAAAATTAACATTTTTTTTCTTTTAAATATTATATACATTATACATAAAATAACAATACAAATTAATTATTTTTTAAAATTTTCTATTTATTTTTATTTTTAGCACTACTTTTAATATTATTGGATACCCAGTTAATGTCTTAACAATCTGCAATTTATTAAATGAGTTATTATAAAATACAAATGTAATTTACAAGAAGAATTAATGTCAATAGCTGAGGATAAATCATTTTTAATTTTAGACAGAATAAATTTGGAAATATTTTTCTTATACGGCATTTTCTCAACAATTTTTTTTGTGATAAGCTTACAAATTTGGTGAAACTTTTTGTTGGCCTGTTTAAGTTAGATATCAAAGTTTCTTAATTTTTACAAAATATTAAATTGTTTATCGAAAGTAGCATCCTCAATATCTTTTAACATAACGCCTTCCAACATTTCGCACTTAAATTTATCCCAACACTCTTTTGCCAAATATCCAGTTTTTGATCTTAATTGTTTTGTGAGAATACACGATTGCATTGAAGCAGCCATCAAATTACTAAATAATTGCATAGCAAGTTTGCAAAACATTAGTTGAAACGGCACAGGATTTATATGATTGTTTGTAATTTTTAAAAGTGAATAGCTTGTATTACTATTTCTGTCCCATTCGTAAGTATCTTTTAAATCCTGAAAATATGTTTCATTTCCTTTATAAAAAAAATTATTTTTTATGAAATTGTTTCGGAAATTTTTGAATAAATGAGGAACATAAACACCGAAAATACTTTTCTTCCCATTATTTCAATAAATGACTCCACTTTGGTTATAATTAAATCTCTACGTAAAGCTGAAACATTATTTGCCACTTGATAAAACTATAAATCCACAATCAATTAGTTTATTAATTGCTTCCATTAAAAGTTCAGTTAAAATTATATGACTTACTGACATCGATGGTATAAAATAAGCATAAGGCAATTTCCAAATTGAATACTCACCTCTTATCAGAAACACCATTGCTTGTCTAGCTAATTTGTCTGATCATCCTTTTGGGCCTAAATATTTGTACCCCTCAAGAAACTTGTAATATTCTAGGTAATTTTTAATTTTTATTACATCAAATACTAATGTGCCAAAACGTTCTTGTTCAGTCATTGTATCAGCTTTCACTTTTATTTGTTTCAAAATTCCCATTTTGAAACCATTTTTAAACTTAGAATCCTCAATCCAACAACGTACTCGTATTGTGGATAATCCGGGTAAAATAATTTGTTTTGACTTTTTTAAAAGTTTAAATGCTGATGGCGATATGTAATATAAACTTAAGGCAAATTGTTTTTCATTAAAGGTCCATGGGTTTCTTGACGTTTTAGGTCGTAATACTTGTATCTTTACTAATGTCTTAGAATCCTGTGATGGAAACGGTATTTTTTTAAAAATATCTTTGTTTTTTATTTTTGACTTTAAAATTGATAAGTTATTTCGAAGTTTTGAGATTGAAGCACTTTTATAATTAATTAATTTACCCTGTGACGGTGCCGTGTCGCCTCCAAAGTAATGAGTTGTTATTATAGATCAGTGGTTCCCAACCTTTTTTATTCCACGCCCCCTTTGTAGATTTTCGAAATTCTCACGCCCCCCCCCCCCTCTTCTACAACATGAAAAATATATCACTTTTTTGCAGTGTTGGGAAAGAACGCGTTCCTTTTATAGGAACGAAGCTCGGAACGCGTTCTATTTAAAATATAGGAACAAGGAACGGGAAAGAGTTCCTATTTTGAAGGAACTTGAAAGAAAATTTCCGTTCCTCAAATAATGAAAAAAAAAAATGGTTATTTTTAACACGTTGAGTGCCACAGTATTTATGAAGGGCATATAGTGTTTCCGCTCCAAAACTCCAAAACTTAGCGTGCCGTCGGTCGACTACGTGTCGACACCGGTTCCGTGCGCCATGGACCAATATAGTATTGTTATATGCCCGTGTATTATTTTACGATTCCGATAACTTTATCGTTTATAATTTTATATGACATAATATAAGATTATCGTAATCTAAATTATTTTTCATATGGCAGAATGCGGGCAAGACATTTTTATTGTTATCTTAAAAACACTATCGAAACAAATTTAGTTTTGGCTTTTTAAAAAAAAAATTCACAGCCACTCCGTGGACCCCCGAGTAATCATCTACGGACCCCCAAGGGGTCCATGGACCCCCGGTTAAGAACCTATGATGTACACGCATTAATGATAGGTACGGTCGTACGGAGTGGGGAATTGACGATAGTAGTTACATTCCGCGCCGCACGCCACGCACAGCGGCAGTTCTACTAGAAAATAATTGTTTTTCCATTTTTAAATATAATGAAAACTGTTTTGCGCGAACCCACTATATGAAGACAGTATTCATAATAAAGTTACGAAATTTTATAGAGCTTAAAGGAGAACTTTATCTGTGCAATAGCGTTCTTATTTTGTTTTTAGCGTAATTCAATATTTTTTTATAAGCAAATCAAAAATTCAAAAAAAGCCAAGTACTAATAAACTAATAAATCTAATCGTATTTTGAGTATCAAAAAAATTGAAACGCTATGACACAGATAATGTTCTACTTAATATGTTGTAAAATTTTGGTACTTCTAACATAAAATCTGTTTGAGTTAACTTGGTTCCCGCAGAATGATTTTTGCGGCCGAATTACGGGTGCGCTGACATCCTCTTAACAGACTAACCAATTGGGAAAAAGAAACACAAAAAACGGACCCGAATTTCACTTTTTACAACACTTTTACTGAGTACCGCACCGGAGCTCGCACAAACACGTCCGCACGCCACGACTGCTCGCGAGAGTATAGTAGATAGGGACATTTACGAATTGCGCTGTTAGATGATCTCCTGGTTGATCCCTCCACCCGTTTATAATGCTATCGCCGCTAGTGCCATAGGGTCTTTCACCGGTGTCGTCGCCCATCGCGGTATAGCCGAGTGCGGGGTATTAGCCCGATAACAACTTCCACTATCGTAGCGAAACCGTTGCCACCACGAGTCCAACCGCATATGAGGCGTAACATGTGCACGTGTCCCGAGACGCTCCATACTCTCGGGGCCACACTGTTACGTGTGAGGGCTTTCCCCGAGATCCCATGGTACAGGTTTCGAGAGTGGTTTTTCACTCTCCGGTACTCACGATCACCGTCTTCCCCCCGGAGCGACCCGATTGACCCGGCCAGCCGCTAAGTGCTGGGCGGTCCCCTCGACTCGGTACGGGAGGTACGCTTCCGCCGGGCGGTTTCAGGTTGGTTGAGCCCTGGTCGGCTCCAATATATCCGAGTGCCGATTTTTCACGGAAAGTGCCCTCCAAATTCCCACTAGGTGAGTTCCCCGGGCCTTCAGGCGGGCAAGCGTGGTCAATTGTCTCTCACCTTTCGTAGGGCGAGGGTCCTTGCTGGTTAGGGTAACCTCCGCCCTTTCTAAGGTGTTTGACCGTCTAGCCCGCCATCACTCGTGATATAGTTAGGCTCCCTCGGCCCGAGAGTTGGTCGGTCTCACCACTCTGAGAGCTTGGTACAGTACAGTCGGGTAACGTCCCCCGCAAGGCGTCATTATTTCTCTCTTTCTATAACAAGTTCGGAAATCTAAATTAACGCCGATGACTTGCCCCTATCTGTCTCTTGTTCTCTTTTCTTGAGTACTTCTGTACAGAACTTCTCAAATGCCTTGTACTTTTTATCGGATTCTGATAGTTCTTCCAGCGCACACGGCCAGACTGTAGTGTCCGTGCTAACCACGCGCTGTAGGCAGTCCCTTTCCTGGTCATAGGTTGGGCAATCAAATAGCACATGCATAACACTATCATTTTCATGACCGCAGTCTCTGCAACGCGCATCGCCTCTGAGGTTAAATCGGTGGAGGTACTCTCCAAAGTCCCCGTGTCCAGTTATAAACTGCGTAGTATAGTAGTTTGGTACCACCCACGTACGCAAGAGTCGTGTTTGAACTGTGGGGAACCATTTCGAGGTCCACCTTCCCTTTTCGCTGGCGACCCACCTATCGTTCCAGAGGAGAATGGACTCACTCAATAATGTTTCGGGTTTAGTGCGTAAGTCAGCCGTCATAGCTCCTGATCTAATGGCCACCGTTTCCTTTTCCGATCTGGCTATCCTAAGTATCTCCAGATCAAGAGGCAGTACTCCAGCGATTACGGCTAGCGCTTCTGTAGAGGCGGTTCTGTAGGCTTTCGTGATCCCTAAGAGAAGGATTCTTTGTGTTGAGAGGACTTTAGCTCGTGGCTATACTTTTCTAAGACTCGGGTCCGCCCAGATAGATGACCCGTAAGACATCATTGGTACGAACACGGCCTTATAAATGAGTTTCGCGGTTTTCTCATTTAATCCCCAATCACCTCTAGTCATAGATACCATCCTCGAGAAGACGCGTTTCACCTCCTCAGCTTTTTCCACCCGGTGTTTTTCAAATGTTCTCATTCTATCTATGGTCAGTCCGAGGTACACGACCGATTTTGTGAACTTTACTTTTGTTCCACTAAGCGTAACTCTAGGCTCTCTAAGTAGGAAGCCATTCAGAAATATTGCTTGTGTTTTCTTTGCCGAAAAGATCAGTTTACGCTGTTCTGCCCAGAGGGATGCTCTATTTAGATACTCTGACGCCTTCGCCTCAATCTCGGTTCTAGATTGGGCGGCTATTATGATTGCTAGGTCGTCTGCATACGCGACAATCTCTGTGCCTTGGACTAACTCTTGTGACAGTAAGGGGTCTACGGCGTACCTCCGCAGTTCCGGGCCGAAGCCCGAACCTTGCGGGCAGCCTTTCGTAAGAGTTTTGGTGAGTGTATCACCCTCTACGTTCAGGTACGCTTTGCGTCCGTCCAGATAGCTCTTCGTTATCTGCTCTAGCCCGCTACTGCAACCTAGTCTACGCATGTCTTTTATGAGTTGTGGCCACCAGAGGCAATCGAATGCTCCAGTTATATCAAGGAAGATGCCGATGACATACTCTCTTGTCTCGTGTCAGTCCAGTTCAGTACATGATGTATAGCGTCAACGGTCGATCTATTGTTTGTGAACCCGTACTGTTTAGTCGACAGACTTGGGCCCATCTCTTGTTGTAGCCTATCCACTATAATGTGTTCCAGTGCCTTTGACAGCACGGTTAGTAGGCTTATGGGACGGTACGATTTAGCCTCTAGCAGGTCTTTAGATGGGCCTTTATGAATTATTTTTAAATTCGCTCTCTTCCACGTTTCCGGGAAGACTCTCTTGCTCAAGGAGAGGTTAAAAACGTTCGTTATTATGTCGGCTAGTACGGGCCACGCTTTCCTGAGTATGATCCCGTTGACCCCGTCATACCCCGGGGCCTTTTTCGGGTCGATCCTCCATATAGACTCTTTGACCTCAGGTTTATCACAGAGCCGTACCTGATTTATGTCCTCGCCGTTCATGCATTCGATCTTACCTAGGAATACTCCTGTTTCCGCTCTTATGTCCTCCTATGAGAGGGTTTCGTGATCTATAGAGTCATCGGGTATCAGAGCTTCCAGAAGCCTTCTACCCGTGTCTATGTTGGTCAGTGTATGACCTCCCTCCTCTCGGCGTAGAGTCGTGGGGATATCTCCCGAGGGTTTCTTTGACCCCTTTCTAAGCCATCTATATGCAGGACCCCATGGCTCCTCGTTACCAACGTCGGTCACGAATCGACGCCATGAGTCTCGTTTTCCCTGAAAACGGTTCTTTGATACTCAATCTTGCATATTTTTAGCTTATCTCTTAATCGTCTTTTTTGCCTGAGAGTTCTAGAGGTTTTAATACGCTTTATTGCATTTCTGAGTCTCAACAGGAGGTTTTGTATAGTGGCGTTCCACCATACGACAGGCTTAATCCGTATAGGAGCCTTATTTATCCGCATATCGTTGCATGCTTTTTTCAGCGCTCTATCTATTGCGGCGGTATATTTATCAAGATCTAAGCTTATCAGGTCGGCATCTGTGTTTACTGACTTTGATAGAGAAACCCTGAAGTTTTTCTAATCCGCGCAACGCCAGGCGTACCTTTCGGTGTCGTCCTGCGCGTCGCGGATGTATTGCGTTCGACTTAGTTCATAGGTTATTAACGCGTGGTCGCTCGTTATTTCCTCGGGGCGTACGGTCCATCCATTTATCTTCCCCGCCATCTCTGGCGTTGAAAGTGTAACATCAAGACACGCACTCCCCTGGTGGCAACCCGAGAATGTCGGAGGCTGACCAGGCGCGTTCTCTATAGTTAGACTGTTTTTGGCCACAAACTCCTCGACTATGCATCCTCGTGCATCAGTTTTTGTGTCGTACCAGCTGGTGGATCGTGCATTTACGTCCGCGCCGATCAGTATCTCTCCTGTTAGAGACGATACCGATCTTTCAAGTGCTTTGACACTTAGCTCGGTGGGGGTTCTAAACTGAAAATAGGTTGAGACTACTGTCAGCGAGTACCCCCCCAAAGTAAGCACTGCCACCGCTATATGGGTATCACACAGATGTCTTAACGCAAGCACACCGATATTAGTATTCACGATTAATATGGCCGCCCTTGGGTGGTCACCTGCCGCTATTACTCGGTAGGGGCGCCTGTCTAGGAGGGAGACGCCCTTACCGTCGGTACTTGGTTCTTGTATTAGGACGACATCTAGTTTATGCTTCTGATAGCTGCCTCTAGGCAGCTCGTGGCGTGATTCGACCTTGTTAGATCTATCTGAGCGAATCTTAGCTGGCTGCCAGATTCGACTCGTCTAGGCGCGTTGGTTTTGACGCGCCGACTTGTCGTTTCCTGGTCTTTATCGTGAGTACTAATTTGAGCTGGCTGTGCCGAATTATGTGTGATGTCCAAGTCACCTATTTCTCTGATCAACCCATCAGTCCTGTCCGGAAGATTCGACACACTGACGGAATCAGGGTCGTCTCTCCCGGCAGAGGTCAGCTGTGATGCCTTAGCATACATATCTGACCTATTAAGCCTCCTCCTTCTCTGGCGAGATGCACGCCCCTCGGGGGGGCGAGCGCGCTTGACCCCGCCGCCCGTGAGGGCGCCAAGGCCAATACAAGGGGAGTCGTTCGTCGGGCTGCTCGGCTCCGCGTCGATTTCCATAGAATCTAAGGTGGACCCCCCCACATCCGATCGGGTCCACGGGGTTGTTAAACATTGTTCCCTTAAATCCATGGTTAGTCTGATTAGAACCGGCGACGACCAATTCGCCGGAGCATGTACCTGTGTCCGGTACTCGACCCCGGGTTTTTAAGTTCCTCGGTGAACTTTTTGCTCCCAAGGACGCCATGTCATCCAGGGGGGCGAGCCTAGTGGGGCGGCAGAGACATGGCTCTGTGTGTCGCCCCACCGTCGTGGCTCAGTAGAGTTCAGTTTCTGCTCGCTTCGTGGTATCACTCCAAACCAATCCCCAATTCCTTCCTTTCGTTCAGAGGCCTAACGCGTACACCTCGCTCACCCGCAAGTCCGAGGCGTCAGACTTACGGGACGGTCTCTATGTGAACTAAGTCTAGTCTTTTCGTATTTGGTCAGCCCGAAGGCACCGGCGAGTTCCTTATCCCTCTACTATTTTGAGTTCAGGTACCACTTGTTTTTCTCACCCGTTGGATAAGTCTTTCAATGCTGGTTTTTGAGGCGCGAACTCGCGACAAGTGATCAGTATTCCCCGGGCTCGTCTCGGCGGGGTTGCACAGTTCCCGCCGTCGTTGTCCGGGTTCAAGGCCCTTCTTGATTTCCTATTTGCCATAGTCCGCGCGCTTCCTTTCCTCGTTTCCTATCAGATCCACGTCCCGGCAAGCCGAAACACTTCTCTTCAGGAGTATTGCGTCCTCGACTCCTCCCCGCCCTAGGCTATGCTAAGTGTGTATTAGAAAGAAGTAGCAAACTTTATGGGTGTTCTCCTGTCTCATACCCTCGCGGGAGTCCCACAGACGGGTTGGTGTCATTGAGGACCCTTCGAGCCCCAGGCATTACGGTAAGACTGCTACCCAGGTTCACTCAAAGGTGTCGAATCTGACCAGCCTTTAGCTTGTTCAGCGAGACTTACATATTTCGTGTAAGCCTCCGTCCTTTATCGCTAGACGAACTTGTGTGCCAAGTCTCCGGGAGACCGGTCGTTCCATTCCGACCGGGCCGGACTTGCGCTCCCAGACCTCCAGTCGCGCATCGCCCAGACTCAGGGCAGAGTTCCCCGCACCCATCCTCGGTCGCGGCTTCGATCTAGTCTCGATCTTAAGCTTAACACTAGCTAATCGACGGCACTGCGTAAAGACGCGTCTTGCCGGCTACCTTAAGCGTGAAGAGCTGGTAGCAACACTCTGTGACCGCGGTCGAGTAGCGGCAGGGTCCCCGCCCCGGGTATGGTCGGGAGCCACCTTTGGTCAGGCTACCGGATTTACTGCCTTAGTGCCGCTCGGCTGAGCACTTTGTCGGCACTCTGCCTAGGGCCGCGCCTGTTGCAGGACTAGAGGGGCCCAGCCATCTCCCTCTAGGGTGACCAGTCCCGAAGGATTAATCCGATCGGTCACCACTTTACCGCCTTAGCGGTTTAGGGCGGTGGGCTAGGCTGTCGAGTATTTGCTACTAGACCGGCCGCACACTTCCGTGCGCGATGCCGGACCCCAGCGATCTGTTAGGGGATCGTTAGCCGGGTACAACGGTCGCCCAGGGGCGGCCGTTCGTCCCGTTTCCATTTGGGGCCACGTGGAGGCCTCCCCTCTGCACGGGGCGTTATGTCGCTTGGCCTAACATCCCGCCGAAGCTCGCCGTTGAATGGCACGGCTCCGCCAAATTGTAGTTAGGGACAAGTTCGCATTTCGTTGTTAGATGACGCTCCTGATTGATCTCTCCACCCGTACATCGCTATCGCCGCAAGTGCGTACGGGTCTCACCGCTGTCGGTACACTATCTCGGTATAGCCGGGTGCGGGTTTTCAGCCCGATAACAACTTCCACATCCAGCGATTCCGTTGCCACCACGAGACCGTCCTCATACGTAGCGTAACGGGTGCGTGTGTCCCGAGACGCTACATACTCCCAGGGTCGCACTGTTACATGCAAGGGCTTTTCTTGAGAACCCGTGGTACAGGTTTTGAGGGTGGTTTTTACCCCCCCGGCACCCACTAAGGCCGTGCGGTTAGGTTCCGCCATCTCATCACGTAGTGGCCCAGTTGAGGCCTACGCCGGTTTGCCGCTTGGTGCAAAGCGGCGGAGTGCCCCCCCACCTCGGACGGCGTCAGAGCTTATTTGGTTTAAGTCGTCTGCCAGTCTGCGAGGTAGGGGTACTATTTACCGTCCCACGGTTCGTCGTTTGGGTACGAAGCGAGGGCCAGAATTTTGCGAGCGACCGGGGTTTAAGCCGGTTCATCATTCAGCGCCTGCCGGCATGAATGGGGACGTTTTTCAGAGGGAAGGACGGAGGTGAGTTGACGGACGTATAAGGAAATGGTAACGGGAACACCATAGTTGTTGCGGACGTACCGGGCCCCCTACCCGACACCGACCCGCGAGTGCCTACAGTTTCGTGCATTGAAAGAATACCAGTTCAACATGGTACTACGCATGACACGCGTTGCGAGCCCTGCGAGGAAACTAGTACTGAACCCAAGCGTCCGAAGACTGGCTGCTTTCCGCCAACCAGACGCCACGCCATGTCAGGGTGGCGGCGACCGTTTGTACGTCGGTCGAATGATGCCGGTTCCGAATTTCGGTCTTTAAATCGGTTCGGTCCGCATATTTGCGGACCTTGTTCACATGCCACACCCTCGTTTCGTAGTCAGATACAATCTGCACATCGCATATGACGGACACTCGGCCTCTTGTCTTGTCGCTTATCGTTGCGACGAGGTCCGGCTTACGATTGCCGTCACGCAGCTTGAACAAGTGCTCCGATTCGACGCAATACCCTTTCTCGGTGAAGCCTGCCAGTAACTTCTTAACGATACAATCGTGGCGCAACAACCTTCCTTCGTGGGTTCGTGGGCAACTTTGTACGATATGGGCAGTCGTTTCAGACTGGGCCCCACAGTCCCGGCAGTTAACCGGACCGTCGCGTCCCCGATTGATCCGCTTGCGGCTCGGCAAAGCGTTGATCCAAAGACGTGCGTAGTCCTTAAATTCCTTCCCTGGAATTCCATCAGGACGTCTCATCCACGCAACTGACGCAGAGTCCTCGGAGCATAATTTCAACTCCGAGCCATCCACGCTGGCCACTAGGTTCTGTGCGTGGGACAGCTTGAGGGTGATGGTCTCGACCTGCCGACGCGCGCTCGCTAACGCCGCGGCTCCGTGGAGCCAGAACGCTTCGCGGACGGCGGCGACCGGTGAGTTCTCAAGTCTTACGTACCTGTCTACTCGATTCTTGGGTACAAAGCGTTCGAAATCGGCTAGTCCGAGCTCACCTACCGACGTTGGCGAGTGAATGTACGAATTGGGGCACGAAGAGTGCAGATCTAACCATCGTCGAACCGCGCGCCGCGTCTCGTGTGACAGTACCCGAAGCTTGCTCCGCGAGATCACCGAAAACGTGAACGAACTTAGGAATAAGGTAGTCGCGGAGGGCAACGAGTCGCATTTGTGGACGCATAGGAGCGGCACTGATTCGCTCCAAGGCCGTAACAAACGGCGCGCTGTAAAATTCGCTTAGGCGACCGCCTGCGAAATCCATTCCGAGGTGCCGCCAGAGGTCCGAAACGCCAAGTGCCGGGAGAGGAGTACCCCCAAGGGAGTAAACTTCCCCGACAGTCTTGACTTTCCAGGCCCGCCCGGCGGGGACCAAGATAAGGGTCGCACTCTTCACCGGATTCAGCCTCAGCCCGGCTTCCGCTAACCTGCTCGTGAACGCTTCGCACGCACGGCGCAGCCCCAGCGGCGTTTCCGCCACCAAGATTACGTCGTCCGCAAAAGCCAGCGCGTTCACTCTGGTCTTGCCTAGCGTATAGCCTACGGAATCTGGTATTGCTTGTAGACCCGTGTCTACTACCAGATTAAATAAAAGGGGTGACAAGGGGTCGCCCTGCTTAACGCCTCTTCGAACCACAAGTGCCCGCGAGCACTGACCCGACGTCTGAATGAAGGTCTCTGCTTGTGCGTACGATCTGCTAATGTAATCCTCGGAGCATTGATTTAAACCAACTCTCCGCATTGCGGCCAGAATCGATTCGTGGGTGACCGTGTCAAACGCCTTCGATAAATCGAGCGACGCTAAACAGAGCCCCCTGCACGTCGAGCGGGCGTCCCGGAGAAGCGAATCGAGGAGGAAGATATTCTCCGCCGACCCGTCCGACTTCCTGAACGCGCGCTGGCGCGCATCGACTAGAGACATCCTTTCAAGGCGCTGAGCCAATATTCGGTGGAAGTGCCGGACAGCCACCGACGCGATAGAGATCGGTCGCTAGTTGCCAGGACACTCGGGATTGCCTTTCTTGGGGACGAAGACAGTACGGGACGCTACCATCGTTTTCGGTAAGCGCCCGCAGGCGATAAACATATTAAATAGACCGGCTAATACTTCCGCGGGGATTGTGCGCCAGAGGCGTGCTCGGAATCCGTCCGGGTCCGCCGCTGTGTTCGCTTTCGGCAGACTGCTCGTCACCTCCGATAGCGAGATAGCCGTCAACAAGTCAAGTGACCGAGTACCCTCGTCCGCTGTGGTGGGCGGTGGGGCCGGGTACTGGGCGGATGCGACCACGTCTGCGGATTCTAAGACGGGCGCCCAGTATTCTAGCATCGTTCGGAAGCCGGGCATAAGAGCGCCAGCGTCGATACCCGTTAATATCCGGTCAATGACTGTCTTCGGCTTTAATCTCCATTCACGCACGTTCCTCCTGTAACAAGCGGTCTTTAATACTTTCTGGCTAGGACGGCGAGACACGTCGGGGTTACCCGAGGTCTTACCGATCCCACGATTGGACATTACCCTATCCGGGGCCCACGACTTTCGTTTCCTACTAGTCGCCGCACCTGGTCGAACCAACGGCCCCGATGGGGTCTTACCGTATTCTCTATACCATGCCGCTATCGCGTCGCATGGTTTAACGTCTTGATCAGCTAAGAGTCTGGCGGCCGTAAGGAGCTTATCTACTCCGTGACCGGATACCGTGGATAGCAAGTCCACGGCCTGTTGGGCGATGTTATGCGCCACAGTCTGCGCGCCCCTCAAACGGCTCTGCGGGGTTGTTCGGTCACTGACGTCAGATACTCTATTATCACTGCTTGGCGGCTCTCTGGCGGGGGAGTCACCCGCAACCGACCGGTCCGTAGCTATTTTTGTACTTAGCGTCATCCCTTGTCCAATTATCGCGGACCGGGCAACGCGGACGTATTCGCGATGGTCGACCGTTCTTCTCCGCCCCTTGATTGCCTCAAGAGTGCGGCCGGGATGCTTTAGGACGGTGTGTCCATTTATACGGACGGCCGGCAAGCCGTTTTCAAGCGCTTCCGCTTCGAGCGCCGCTATCAAGCGTTTTTCTTCATAGGTCCAGCGAATCTTTGTATTCGCGACCTGAATTTGGGCGTAAGCTACTACTTGGTGCGCTCTGCGCTTGTGAACACCGACACCAGTCTTGTTGGTAAACTTTCTCTCACACTCACTGCACGCAAACACGGGCGGGGCCGGATTGGCTGATCCGGCCGGATCCGCTCCAACACGTTCGGGCGACACCGCTGTTTGGACGGTCGCCCTTCCGAGGCTTCTATTATTAAAATGCATGTTGGATTGAGGGAGGCCGTGGCGCTTGGCAACGCCGTTGCCCCAGGGATTCGCCTGTGACCTGTCTCGAGTGGTGAGTTCGAGCCCGCTGCACTTGGCTGGCCTAAGGCTAGGCGGTCGGTTAACCGCCCTTCATCCGCGGGTCTGGTCCCATTGGCAGGGGGCGATTCATTCAGGTCCAGTTTTGCTTAAATTTAGTTTCCCTACACTTAATTTTAATTTTTGATTTTTATTAACAGCCTTAAGTTTACCCTGGTTATGATTATCCTTAGAATTTACAACTGAGTCAATTTTAATTCTACTTAAATCTAATTTTCTTTTTTCTTTTATAATATCAAAAACCCCCCGCGTAAGTACAGTCCGCTCTCCGGCTTCACTCTGTACATCTAAGAAACCGTGGAATATGTTTCATCAACACGTCCACCAAAGACCCCCTTCTTAGTAACCTCCCATATCGTTTGGTAACGAAGCTTTGCGTCTTTCCATTCAGTCTTTATCTCTTCCAAGTCTCCAACCACAATGTCAAACCGGGTACTTTCCATTTCTGGGCCCCACAGCCACGCATCCATGATCATAACACTTCCGAGAGCGTCCTCAAAACTCTCTCTGTCCTCCCATTCATAAAATGAGCTGCAACTTTCAGCAGCATCAGGTACAAAAGGAGTCGCTGTTTTCGACTTGTATATATAAAAATCTTTCCCTGAGCCAGCTAGGCGCAGGCTTGGAATCATGAGATCATCCCACAGGGGAATGTCTTCTGGAACAGTTTTTGAAAAAAATACAGGGCGCATATAGTCCCTATGTATTGACACAATGGCAGTCTTCTTGTACAGGAGACGAACATCGTAGGTCATGGTGTAAGCCCATTGATCAAAATCATAATGGGATTGCTTGCCTATGACCAGTTCCTTATCAGTTCCAGTTGTGAAACTTATCGATGTATAGGCAGAAGAAGATGGAATCTTCCTCAAAGCAACTTGCAAATAGAAAGAAAACAATTTGTTCGAAATCATTTTCCCTTCCATTAAGCTAGAAGCACACTTGGACACTCTCCACGCTTCATCGTAAATGGCACACTCTTTCGTTTTCCCATCTACTTCCAGGAATTCAGAGGTATTAGCTGTAGCAAAAGCCGTTAGCCCCACAAAACACACATATTTCATTAAATTAACCATATTTATACAGTTAACAATAGTAATATTCACAATTACACAATGATTGGTACAACAAAAAAGAGGTAGTAATATCCACTAATTCACCAAGCACACGTAACACTTTTAATTTGGAGTACTTAGGAGTAAACATAGATATAGATACAAAATTTAACAGTCACAAAGAAATCATAAATGAAAACTCAAGAGAAATGTTCTCCCGAAATAAAGCCGCAAGCGGACAGTCATGGGGATATAGAACAGATATAAAATTGATAATATATAAAGCAGTATATCTACCAAGAATCACCTATGGTGCACTCTTCTGGAGTAAAGCAATAAGAACAAAAAAAGATATAAGCAAACTTCAAACAGCTCAGAGACGAGCACTTATAGCAATAACTAAAGCTTATAACACAGTCTCCACAGAAGCACTACAAGTGATTTCAGGATTAATGCCTCTTGACTTAACAATTCAAATAGAATCGGCAAAACAACAAAATAGATGGAGAAACAGTAACAGACATAAATCTCTTAAGACAGGACAAAATCAAAATCTGGCAAGAAAGATGGAATAACTCTACCAAAGGGAGAGAAACATTTGAATGGTTTCCAGATGTTTCACTCAGATTACTGCCGTGAGCGTGGCAGATCTGCCCGAGAGATAGCTTCTCACTAATCCGATCGATCTCGCGGAGGCGCGAAGCTCTCCGAGGTCTTCGTGCCGGGACTTCGGTTAGATTCGGGACAGATCTGAAGTTAAATGCTCGCGGAAGGCTGTCCAGTTAGCTTTGTCCACTGCGAACCTTGGCTGCCTGTTGTTGTACGGTGCAAGCTCGGCCGATAAGTCATAGCTTATGATCCTGTGATCGCTAGAGGTCTGGTCGGGTGTTACGCACCAGTTACTTATTTTTGCCCTAAGGTCGCTGGACGTAAGCGTGATATCTATGTTTGATGACCATCTTGGTCCAAAGAAAGTCGTGTGCGGACTGCGCATATTATGGCAGACGAGATGGTTTTCCTCGATGAAGGCGTCAACTTCATCACCTCTGGTGTTGTTTCTGGGGCTAAACCAAGTGGTGGAGAAGGCGTTCGCGTCGAGCGCCATGAGGTGGTCCGAGCTGGCAGACCTGACGATGTCCTTCAGCGTGGTAATGTGCTCCGCTGTTGGGCGGCTGTACCTGAAGTAACCCGAGGTCAACGATATGGTCCCCAGGTTACCGTTGTCAATGTTCACGGTGACAAAGTCACTGTCATGTCTGACGCAAAGCCTTATCTTTGGGTTTAGCACCACGATGGCGGCGCCAATGTTTTGGTGGTAGTAGCCGCCCTGTGGGGTCGACGGGCTGCTCAAGAAGCACCTCAGAGGGTGGGCTTCGAGGCCAATGAGACGGCCGCGGTTAACATACGGTTCTTGTAGCATGGCGACGTCGATCTTATGCCTGTGGCAGTAAGTCAACAGCTGGTCGCTAGCCGCCGCCGTCTTTCCCATGTTAAGCTGGACGATCTTAATCATGGGTAGAGAAGTTTGTCTTTCTCAATTGCCTTCTCACGGCTAATTCTCTCGCTTTGCAGCTGCCGTGCGAAGCTTTATGCGGCTGCCCGCAGTTTACGTATTTCGCTTTGTCCTTAGAGGGACATTTCCTGCTGTCGTGGGTGCCAGCACAACTCCTGCACTCCACTTTGGACTTGCAGACCTTCGCGATGTGCTCGAACTTATGGCAGTTGTAGCACTGCGACGTCTGCTGTCGCAACTTCATGCTACATTTGGTCATGCCTATATAGGCCTTCTTGCCCTCGATCTTGGAGAGCATGGTCGGCGTGACCTCAAGGACCCAGTGGGTGCTGCCATGGGCCTTGGGTCCGTCGAGCCTAGTAATGACCCTGGTCTCGTCTGTCAGATTGCGTGAGGCCGAGGTTTGGGTTTTGCGTGAGCAGCGCTTCGGCCACCTCCTCAGTTAGGTCGGTGTCGACGTCATAAACGATGACCCTGGGCTTGGTAGGTCCTTTTTCACTAAGCTGCCCGCACTGTCTGAGCGCACTCAGGGTTTCCGGGTCAGCCGGGAAAATCGAGAGGGTGTCGCCCTGCACCACAGTGTTGACTCGTGGCGCTTTGGTCCGTTTCTTAACTTCGGACCATACAGCCTTCTTTACCTCTTCCAGCTCCCCGGGGGTGTTCCCCGTGAAGGTGAAGCGGGGTCCAGAGCTGTCGACCTTGCGCTCCACCACTCTTGTCTTTGCGACCGTTTTCCCCCGGCCAGCGGGGCCCTTTTTCGGCGCTTGCGGCCTAGGTGTTTCCACCGTTGCCGACGGTTTGGACGCCTTCCGGGTGTCCCGCTTGCTCGGCGGTTGGTAGCGTGGGCTCGGCTTCGAGGCCGCTTCGTCCGCGTAGGATGGTTTGGTTGCGGTTTCCGCGAGCGCGGTCAGCTGGTCTTTCAGATCCGAGTTTATCGTCTTGAGCGCGGCAAGCTCCTCTTTTTTAGACGTAAGCTTGTCGGAGAAGGTCCAGATAATCTCTTTGAGATTTCTCTCGCCTCCCTGGCTAGCACCTTGGAGCCTCCTCACCTCCATGCATACTTCCGTGAAGGCGCTCCTAAGTTCCTTGAACTTCGCGAGCATACCTATCGCGGCCGAAACAGTAAGTTTCTTGGCCCTTTCAGCCTGGACGGTGTGCTCCAGCCAGCCGAGGTGTTCGGAGAAACTCTCTCTAAGGAGAGTATCGGTTTCCGACACCTTCCGAGACTTCTTCTTAAGTCTCGCTTCGACCGACTCGGGTGAGTCGGCCGGCCCTCTCTTAGTACCCGGAGCGGGTACTTCGGGTACGATCGCAATCTTAATCTCCGTTATGTCCGGGTTCATTTCCATGCTCGCATTTCCAACGCTTACGGGTGATAACGACCCCCGGGACGAGCGTTTGCTCCCGGTTGCCGGCCCTGAGGTATCCGAATCCTCTGTAGCTCTAACGGTTTTATCGATTGGTTGTGGTTCCATATTGGGGTTTTTTGGATGGGGCTGCCATCCGGTGCCCTATACCCTCCGGTTGACGTTGGGCTTTGTCAGTTGCATAATCTCCTTCCTTGAGATAGGAGTCCGGGAGCGGCTGTCCTTTTACCTACAATCGCGGACCACAGCGTGCTTTTCGCTGCTGCCGCACCTCCTTCCCCCACCTGGATAACGAACGATTCTTCCGGTTCCCTGGACTTCCATTCCTCTTTCATCGCTTCCTGATCCTTCTTTCGGGACTTTTTGCCGGCGACCAGCACAAAGTCCCCACCTTCTTTCACCTTACTCACTTCCTTCCTCGTATCTCTGCCCTTGCCCTCTTGCTTATCCTCCTTATTCTCTATCTCATTCTCTCCCTCATTCACTCTCCTGTCTACCCCTGGACCCGTGCCTGTCCCTTGGGCCGCTTCTACTCTCTTCCCTTCTTCTCCTTCTTTTTCGCTTTTTGGGGGGGCCCCCTCCTCTACCTCCATGTCCTTTTCCTCTCTCTCTATCCCTCCGCCGCTGGCTTTTACCTCCTCGACGGTTGTCCTCACTCCCATTCTCAGCAGCTCCGAGACCTGCCTTCTATTTTCCTCAAGCTTACCCTCATGTCTCGCGTTTGCCTCACTTTGCGTTATGATGACCTCCTCGCACTTTTCCTTTAACGCCTCAAGCTCGGTGGCCGCAGCCACCGTAAGCCTTTTGTTCCCTCTTTGTACCTGAATAATATTTCCTAATCTCCTACATACCTCCACTCCTACCTTACAAAGATCTCCTTCCATCCTACTATCCTCAGCCTCCTTGTCCTCCGATCCTAACCTTTTCCTTTTCACCGGTGCGACCTTCCTCGCTGCCTCCTCACACATAGCCTCAATAACATTAACCTCCGCTACACTATCGACCGATACCTCCATTGTTGATAAGCCTATCTGTTCCTTAATGCTATATAGATAACAGCTGCTGAAATCCGGTAGTGGTTTTGGTCACTACCGGCCACGCGATAACAAGAACCCGCCTGATAACGGGCTTACCTGTGTCGCGCTCTGCCTCCGCCGATTGTCGTTACCGCAACAGCTGCTACGGTGGCTACACACCGCGCCGAAACGCACCTGCCACCACTAGCGCACCTGCCTACAGTTTCGCTTGTAGTCCATAAGTACGCCCAAATACTTTACCGGACTAACAGCTTGAATGAGCAAGTCTGCTGATGCCTCGAATCGAACCGCAAAGTCCGGCTTGAGGCCGCCTCGAACCGACATCGTCTGTGACTTGGTCGCGGAGAACTGCAGACCGCGACGATCGGCCCATCGGATGACCTGGACCAGGGTCCTTTGAGCCTTAGCCACGGCCGTTTCCTTCCTCGCGGCCCCAACGAGTATCACTAGATCGTCCACGTAGGCTACCAGTTTGACCTGGGGTTCCACCTTTATCTCAAGTGCCGCCCTCATAGCTACTTTCCAGAGTGTAGGCCCCAGTTGCGACCCCTGTGGGCACCCTTTCGTCAGCTCCTTTTCTGAAGTCTGACCTTCGAGGATTAACTTTGCCTTCCTGCCCAGCAGATACGATTTCAGCGCTGCAATCGATCTGCCGGATGCCCCGAGCTTAGCTAGATCGCTCATCAGGCTTTCCCAGCTCAGGTTGTCGAATGCTCCCGTTATGTCGAGGAACACTCCTATGACGTGCCTGGCCGTGCAGTTGTCCGCCCAACTCAGAGCGGCGTCAAAGTCCGTGAGAGTCGACCTCTCTTCGACGAAGCCGTGCTGCTCCACGCCGGTGCTAAGCCCGGTTTCGGTTTCCAACCGGGAGACTATCAGTGTCTCCAAGGCTTTGCCCAGTGTGGGTAGCAGACTGATTGGCCTGTACGAGGACGCCTGCTGCGGATCTTTGTCCGAACCCTTAGGCAATACGACGAGTTCGGCGCTTTTCCAGCATCTCGGAAACACGGATGCCCGGATACAATCCGCGAATAACTCGGTTATCATCTGCCCTACCACCGGCCACGCCTTGCGTAATATGCCGGCGGTCAGGCCATCCTCGCCTGGCGCTTTATTGGGCTTGATGCGCCATATCGCGTGGCGCACCTCCTCCGAGGTCACTTCCACCAGATCGTGGTCATGAGACCCCCGGACCTCCAGACTACTGTGCCCCGCCTGTGTCGGCACGAAGGTGTTTAACAACTCTTCGGCCGTATCCTTGGGACAGCTAGTAAATGTACCGTCTGCTCGTCTGAGAGTGATGGGCGGCTCTTTCCTCTTGGAACCTGATTTTGCCCACCTGTAGGCTGCGCCCCATGTCTCGGTGTTTGCCTTCCCGCAAAACGACCGCCAGGTTTCTCGCTTTGCCTGCCTTATAAGACCTAGATGTACGTTTTTCGCACGACGGTATCGATCTAGGTCTTCATCACTCTCGCGCCTTTTGCGCCGAGCATGGAGTAAGGTTCGCCTAGACGCGCTAATCTTATTGTTCCACCACGGTGGTCTGGAGGGCCCAGCGCCCGCTCTTTTTCCAGGGATCGCTTTTCTAGTCGCAGCGAGTATTGCCTCTGTGAGGCGAGCCGCGCGCTCGTTAGGCTCGGTTTCCCCTCCGGCTATGCTTTCTCTAGCCGTCAGCAGGGTTACTCTGAATTTTGTAACACATGTATACAATAATAATCGTATACAACATTATTGTATAATCTAAACGATTTGAGTTCGGATAAAAAAAAAAAAAAATTACAATACGAGTATGTATACAATAATTATCGTATACAATATTTGTATAATCTAAACGATTTGAGTTCGGATAAAAAAAAAAATTACAATACGAGTATGTATACAATAATTATCGTATAATCTAATTATTCGAAGAATATTCGGATTTATAAAAATTTCAAAACGCTCTAAATCCGTCGAATTGACTCCAACCGGGTCGAAAAAAAGCTAAATCGACGTAGAATTTCCTTGCGGTTCGAATGAGACCATTTCCAGCCCTCTAAGTCCAATAGCGGCCGAGTTATGGCGAAAAAACTATTTGAGATCGGCTGAAATACAATAATATTGTATACAATAATTACCGTATACAATATTATTGTATAATCTAAACGATTTGAGTTCGGATAAAAAAAAAAAAAATTACAATACGAGTATGTATACGATAATTATTGAGTTCGGATAAAAAAAAAAAAATTACAATACGAGTATGTATACAATAATTATCGTATACAATATTTGTATAATCTGAACGATTTGAGTTCGGATAAAAAAAAAAAATTACAATACGAGTATGTATACAATAATTATAGTATACAATATTATTGTATAATCTAAACGATTTGAGTTCGGATAAAAAAAAAAAAATTACAATACGAGTATGTATACAATAATTATCGTATAATCTATTCCATGGAGTCACCCTCATGAGTCATACTCTTTAGTCTTTTCGCATTTGTCATTTTTACGTCGTACGACTTGTCATTTTTGCGGGGTGTTTTACCACCGCCGAGGTCATATATTGGGGGCCTCCCATTCGCCGACCTTTGTTCGGCCTCAACGGTGTGGAGGTCAGACACTCCGGCGAGGGGCTCTGAGGCATCCGAAACCTCTGAGCCGGTAACTATAGTAGCGGTATTCAACGTATCCATAGTGGTTTTTGTAGGGTTTTTCCTATCCCTTGCATTTTATGCCTACTGCCAGGCTGATCCGTTTTCAGCGTGTTAGCAGGGGGATCGGTCCTGCCCACCTTTTCAGGGAAAGGGCGCTAATTGTTTGGTCCGTTTGCTAGTGTAAGCAGGTGTAACCGTACCTGCCCGGTTGGTCAGTCCGGGCTCTAGCGTAGTGACGTGAGGGGACGTTGGCCGGATACTACTGTCGCCCGAGGGCGGCCGCACGTTCCGTTGACATCCAGGGCCACGAGGAGGCCTCCCCTCCTGCACGGAGAGCCGAGTCACTATCTCGACGCCCCGCCAAGACTGGTTATAAATAACACAGCCTCGCTGGATGTAGATAGGGACATCGAGTACCCCGGGTTTGATGGCTCGCGCAAGCGCTCGCCTACAACCGCGGACCGTATATTAGCTCTAAGAGGTACTCACGGGCCGCGGAGGTTCACGCGGCGCGAGGCGTCTGACCTTTCGTCAGCTCCTTTTCTGAAGTCTGACCTTCGAGGGTTAACTTTGCCTTCCTGCCCAGCAGATACGATTTCAGCGCTGCAATCGATCTGCCGGATGCCCCGAGCTTAGCTAGATCGCTCATCAGGCTTTCCCAGCTCAGGTTGTCGAATGCTCCCGTTATGTCGAGGAACACTCCTATGACGTGCCTGGTCGTGCAGTTGTCCGCCCAACTCAGAGCGGCGTCAAAGGCCGTGAGAGTCGACCTCTCTTTGACGAAGCCGTGCTGCTCCACGCCTGTTGTGCAATCTCGCTCCCCCCTTCCTGGCGTCACCTTGAAGCCTATCAGCCTGTGGTCACTGTCTGTAACCCCGTCTAACACCTCCCAGCCCTGGATCGCGCCTGTCAATCCCTCCCCCCTGGTGAAGGTGACGTCTATGTTTGACGAGCCGATTCCCTGCCTACAGAATGTGTCGGGCTGTCCCTCCCGGTTATGCACCGTTAGGTCCTGCTCCTTCACTAGCCTAACTACGTGGGTACCCCTCGCCATCCCGTTGTGGTTCCCCGGCCTGCTGTGCCAGAGCCTCGCGTGAGCATTGACGTCGGCGCCTATCAGAACCTGCTCTCCTACTCTGCCCAAGATTTGTCCTATCCTCTCTGTGAAGTAGCTTACCGGAATACTAAACTTGAAGTACGCGGAAATCACTGTGATTTCCCTCCCCCCCGTTTTTCTAAGGGTCGCTACTGCACAGTACCTATCGGTGACCTCCCTTATAGCCAAGACTTCGATTTTCTGGTTTAAGACCACTACGGCCGCCTCGGCCTTACCCTTCCCGTTGTCCATAACCACCCTAGCGCCCTCGAAATCGAAGCCATGTAGCCTACCGTTTTCCATAGGTGGCTCTTGAATCAAGAGTAACTCTACGTTCCCCGCCCTACAGTGGTCGAGCAATTGTACAGGAACAGCCAGTTGACCATTCATGTTTATTTGCACGACCGAGATGTCCGGATTTCTCCTCCTATTCATTTCACCCCGTAGTTTGTGCCTATCATGGTAGCTCTGACTACCCTTTGCCTGACTCTACATCCCAAGTGCCTTGCCGAGAAGTCCAGTCCACAGTTAAAGCACATCGGCTTTTTGTCCCTGTTCTCACACGCCTCAGACCTGTGTCCCTTCTTTGCGCAATGTGCGCAAATATCCACCATCCTCAAGCACTTTTTCTCTACGTGGCCGAAGCCCTGACAGCGGTTGCACTGGACCACGTCTAACCACTCTGCCACCTTACACCTGCCGTACCCTAGGTAGATAAAACTGCCTCTAACTTTCTGAAATGTCTCCGGCGAGACCTCACACACCCAGTGGGTCAACGTATCCTCCTTTGGTCCGAACTGGAAGATAGGTTTGATTGCCTCGCTCTCTTTTCCCTCTAAAATACCTAACCTCGGGTTCTGCTTACCTATCGCAGTCGGAATCTCCTCTGCGCTAATGCCTCTCTCCACGTCAAAAATCTTAATTTTTGGCAGCCTCGTTCTGGTTTCCTTCGCTCCAACCTTGCCCTCTCTTACAATCTCTCTCAACGCTCTCTTTGTTGCCTCGTCTCCTGGGGTCACCCTGATGTCCCCCCTTGCCAGAATTGCAGTTTTGCTCATCTGTGGAGCCCCTACCTTGCCCGCTATCGCGGACCACAAAACCTTTTTTGTGGCTTCCGCCCCTCCTTCCCCAACCGGAATTATAAACGACTTGACCGGTTCTTTCGCCCTCCACTATTCCTTCATCGCTTTATCCCCCTCCTGTTTTCGGGACTTCTTGTTGGCTACCAGCACGAAGTCCCCCCCCTCCTTCTCCTTTTTCCTCTCTTCCTCTGTCCTGCTGCACCTTGCCACGTCGATTGTGTCCCCCGGTTTCGCCGCTGTTTTTTCCCCAGGGCCCAAACCAACCCCCTCCGTTCCCTTTGCTTTCTTCTTGTTCTTCCTCTTTTTTGTTGTCGGGGGGGGGGCGTTCCCCACCTCGACCACCATGTCCTGCGCCTCCGTGTCCGCTGTTCCTACCCTCGGTTTTCCCTCATCACCTCCTAACCTCACACCAACCTTAAGTAGTTCCGAGAATTGCCTCCTGTTTTCCTCTAACTTCCCCTCTAGTCTCGCGTTTGACTCTCCTAATCTAATTAAGACCTCCTCACACTTGTCCTTAAGGGCCTCCAACTCCGTAGCCGCAGCTATCGTGAGTCTCTTATTTTCCCTCTGCACAGTAATAATATTGCCGATTTTCCTACACAACTCTAATCCCGGCTTACTAAGATCGCCTTCGCTCTCTACCTCCACCTCTTTCACCTCAGATCCCATCCTTTTCCTCTTTACCGGTGCCACTTTCCTCTCTACCTCCTCACTTGATTCCTCACACACGTTCACCTCTGATAACGCTATCTCTAATACCGACATCTCAGTTGTTGTTTGTTTACGCCTACTATCTTATCAATAGATAAAGCAACTGAAATCCGGTAGCGGTTTGCACCACTACCGGCTACGCGATAACGAAAAACCCCGCCTGATAACGGGCCTACCTTTACCGCGGTTGTCTGCCGTCCCTGGTTGGTGACCACCGCAACAGCTGCAACGATGGCTCCTACCTCCGACGCTGTCCACCTGCCGCCGCTGGCGCTCCTGTCGACTACGGCACACCTGCCGGCGATGACTCGCTGGCCGCCGCCGCCGCCGCGCCCCACAACAACAAAGGCGGAAAAGCCCAAATTGTCGGGTACGATAACTTTGTAAGTTTTCGACCGAACAAGATGGGGCTTATATATTCCGCTTCTGTATGACCTCAAGAACACGTAGAGCCAACGAACGCGGTCGTCCGATCACTGGTACGCACTGGAAAAATTGCCAAACTTAAGGAAATTTTTAATTTCCAAAATCCCCAATTTGGAGATTTTTCGAATTTCAAAATTTCCTCTTGTTCTCAACGATAAGACGAATCCACCGATGTGCTCCGCGATCCAAGATTCGAAAAACTTTCGAAGTTACCAACAATTGAAATTTTTGCCGCAGCGAAAAAGCGCTGTTTCCGCCGCGAAAAAATCAAAATCGCCCTGTAAACTTCAAAAATAATTCAAAACGCTTGAAACTTTACCAAAAGCTCTATCTTAACAGACTGAGCAGATGGGAAAAAGAAACACAAAAAACGGACACGAATTGCACTTTTCACAGCACTTTCCCTGATTTCCGCACCGGAGCTCGTATAAACACGTCCGCACACCTCGACTGCCCGTACTGGAAATATGTAGATAGGGACATCGAGTACCCCGGGTTTGATGGCTCGCGCAAGCGCTCGCCTACAACCGCGGACCGTATATTAGCTCTAAGAGCTACTCACGAGCCGCGGAGGTTCACGCGGCGCGGGTCGTCATAGGGACCACCAGCACCGAGTCCCCGTGCGCCATCCACGGACGGGGGCCCGTACCTTTTGACCGCGACTTTCATGTGTCTGCCGGCCACCCGGGTGGGGTCGAGACCTATCCAATCTCCTCCCTGTTTTTGGCTACGGGCAGCCTCCGGTGTATATCTCCCGCCGGTAGAGTGGCTTGGTGCCCGGGAGGATTGCCATCGCCTGCACGCCGCCCCCGCCCGCGGAGCATATACCCCGCGGCCGCGGACCGCGTACCGACGACGGCCTTCACCAGAGACCTTCGCCTGGACTTAGCGTTTGTCCGTCAACCTATAGTTGCTCCTGCAACAGCCACCACGAAGCCTAAGCCCGAAGGCGGGTACCCGGTCTGGCTTTGCCAGTGGTTCGACACCGGGTAGGGCTCCCGCCACCCGTGGTACCGGTCTTTCCCCCGTTTGGTAGGAACATCATCGGTTGGATGTTTCGACTTCCGCGACCGTGACCGCAATGTCGGGGAGGCCTGTGAGACCTCCGCGGCCTTGCGGTCCCAGCCCCGCTTGTCTACCTGAATTCGATTACATGTTTCAGGTTTTAGGTCGACCTTTCTCTCGGGACGCTCTTCCGACGGCGGTAGGTCGCTAACCCCAGTTATTACGTCTTTGCCGCGGGATCACTGGTCAGCCCGTCCTCGCCTCCCAGAGGTATCCCTAAGGATCAGCCCGTTCTTCTCGGAGTCACGGCTACAACTCCTCCACGCCTCCCTGAGGCATCCCTTAGGATCAGCCCGTTCTTCTCTGAGTCACGGCTGGAACTCGTTCTCCGCGCCCCCGGCGCCGGCCCCCGTCTGGGCCCCCCTCTTTTAGTCGCCTCTTACGATCACACTAGAGGTCAGAGTCCGCCGTGATTCTTAGCCCTCGAGCGGCAAGGGCGTAGGGTCTTCCTATCCTTTTTCTGGTGCCCGCTAACCTCACGGCGCCACTATCGGGACTCGAGTAAGCACGGGTAAGCCTTTCGACCTCCGCACCACCGGACCGCGGTAGGACGACGCTTGGCCGTGTACGCTATCTGTCCGTTCGCGTACCCAGGGCCCGTTTGGCGAACCTTCTCAGGGCTTCGTAAGTCCTTTTACACTTGAGATAGACGCCATCACGGGGCGGCCATGGCTCATCTTCCGATTCCATTACAGTTCGCAGTTCTGCTCGGAAAACCTCTGTCCTTGGGCAATGGTACAGCACGTGTTGCACCGTCTCACTGCCCTTTCCGCACGCACACCCGGGTGCTTCCACTAGCTTAAATTTCCCCTGAAATCGCCATGGCCGGTCATCATCTGGGATGTGAAGTGGTCCATCGCTAGCGGCAGTCTGTACCGACTCCTTACATCCGGGATGATCCCCTTTGTCCAGCTGCCTTTTTCGGTTAATCCCCATCTGGTTTGCCATATCTCGAGATGCGACTCTATCTCGGCACGGCCTTCTAGTTCGGTAGTAAGACCGGCTTTGACTCTTTGTCTTACGGCCGCTTCCTTGATCTCGAGATCCAGAGGCTTTACTCCTGCAAGGACCTGGAGCGCGTCCGTAGAAACCGTACGGTACGCGCCCGTCATTGCAAGCAGTGGACGCCGCTGCATACTACCTAGCTTTTTGATAGCTTTGGTAATGAGGAGGCCTCTCTCCCATATTCGCGCCGCGTATGTCACGCGCGGGAGGAAAACTGCCTTGTACAGTATCCGGGACGTTTGCTGGCTGATGCCCCACCGGGCTGAGGTCATGCCTCTCATTCGGGAGTACATCCCAGTCGACTTGTCTGAGAGTGCGACTATATGCTCCCAGTAGTTTCGCTTGTAGTCCAGGGTCCTTTGAGCCTTAGCCACGGCCGTTTCCTTCCTCGCGGCCCCAACGAGTATCACCAGATCGTCCGCGTAGGCTACCAGTTTGACCTGGGGTTCCACCTTTATCTCAAGTGCCGCCCTCATAACTACTTTCCAGAGTGTAGGCCCCAGTTGCGACCCCTGTGTTCACCCTTTCGTCAGCTCCTTTTCTGAAGACCTTCGAGGGTTAACTTTGCCTTCCTGCCCAGCAGATACGATTTCAGCGCTGCAATCGATCTGCCGGATGCCCCGAGCTTAGCTAGATCGCTCATCAGGCTTTCCCAGCTCATGTTGTCGAATGCTCCCGTTATGTCGAGGAACACTCCTATGACGTGCCTGGCCGTGCAGTTGTCCGCCCAACTCAGAGCGGCGTCAAATTCTCTACGGCTAAGAGCCTGATCTGCGCTGTCAGCTCATCATAGTCCTCTTCGAGGAGGGCTACCCATTTGCCCGGGACTTTGGCTGCCTTTGCCATGTCAGCGACCGTCCTTCTAATCTTGGAGATAGGGATGTAGATAGGGACAGTGAGAATCTCGTTAATCCATTCATGCGCGTCACTAATTAGATGACGAGGCATTTGGCTATTTTCAGATATCTGAGGGCGTTACTCCACCGATAACCTACCTCATATGATAACCGGATAGTAGAAATGAGTAGGTTAGTGGGTTATTTAATATATGGGTTAAGGTACTCATCATTAAATAGCCCGACCAGAGTGAAGTGTGAAATTTAGAGTAAGGTGAGGGCCCGAAGAGGGTCATGGAAGAAGTTTAGTTAGCTTACACCGAAAGAAGTTAAAGTTTTACAGAAAGAAGCGAAGGTATGAGGAGTCTTCCTTTTTGATGGGTCCGGAGCCGTGCATTTAACCGACCCCGATACGCCTAAAAGTCTCCGTGCTCGTGTTGAATGTGTTCCAGTTAAGTAGTGAACCCATTATCACTCGTGTTGTAATCGATGCTAGGAACGACCCGCTCACACCAATTGCTCGTAGGCTTCGGGAACTCGAGGGTTCCCACACGCCGCGCCAAGTCAGCGTGGCGGCAACCGTTTGGACTTCGGTTGAATGATTTGCGGCCATGATCTGTGTCTTCAGATCTCGTCTCTCATTGTACTTGCGTATTTTCGCCTTGTGCCACGCACTCGTGTTATTCGCGGAAACGATCTGAACATCCACGATAACGGACTTCCTGCCGACATTACCGCTTCCCGACTGGGTCGCTACGATGTCGGGCTTAAGGTTTCCGTTGTTTAACTTGTATAGGCGTTCCGTCTTGACTTCGAATCCCTTCTCTCTGAGTACCGCTGACAGCTTATTGACTATGTGATCGTGTCTCGTTATACGACCACCGTTCGTCCGAGGGCAAGATTGTATTATATGCGCCAGAGTCCCACTCGGTACTCCACAGGCTCGACAATAAGTCGGGCCGTTTCGTCCTCGATTGACGCGCTTCCTGCTGGGTAGAGCGTTGATCCGCAGTCGACAAAAGCGTTTGAAGTCCGAACTGGGTATACCGTCCGGACGTGTCGCAGCCAAGCGACCGAGGCGCTCTCCTCACAGGCCAAGTGTAGTTCTTTACCATCAATGGACTGATATAGCCTATCCTGCCAGCTGGGCTTTCCGCTTAACTCAGTCATTTTTCTCCGGGATGCCTTGCGCGATAGGTGGTCAACTACCAGGTTGAACAGCTGCGGCGATAAGGGGTCGCCCTGTCTTACGCCTCATGAAACCGTGAGATCCCGTGAAAACTGCTTTCCGACCTGAATCGCTGTCCCCGCCTTGGCGTATGTAGCCCGAATGTATTCGACGAACCGCGGGTCGAGGCCCGCGCTTCTCATAACACTCGTGATGGAATCGTGGGATACTGGGTCGAACGCCTCGGACAGGTCCAAGGACGCTAAACACAGAATCTTACAACCGGCGCGCGCCTCCCGGAGGAGGGCGTCGATAAGAAACAAGTTCTCAGCGACGCCATCCGCACACCTGAAGACGCGTTGGCGGTCGTCCATCAGGGACAAACTTTCGAGTCGTACGGCGAGAATCCGATGAAAATGTCTTACGGCAACCGACGCGATCGAAATCGGACGGTAGTTGCCGGGACACAATGGATCACCTTTTTTCGGCACAAATATCGTTCGGGAGGCCAAGATAGTACTCGGTAACTCCCCTGAGGCGATAAACAGATTGAAGAGGCCGGCTAATAATGCAACAGGTATACGCCTCCATAACCGGGCGCTGAACCCGTCAGGGCCCGGCGAAGTTAATGCACACGGTAGGTTACGTTGGACCTCCGCGGCGGAGAAAGGATTGAAGATGTCGTGAGTCACCGTACTTAGCGATGGCGACGCGGGGAACTGGATGTCACACCTATCCTCTATGATAGGCATCTAGTATTTGCACATATTTTCGAAACTCGGGCACTCGGCCCGAGAGTCGATCCTTTTGATGACTCGATCAGCGACAACTCCCTTATTTCTAAGTCTCCATTCGGAGACGTTCCGTCTGTACACTGCGGCTTTCAATGCTTTGCTGTTTGGCGGCCTGCGCGTGATCTTAACGTCGCAATTTTTCCGCGGGGGCTTGCTTTTCCGGCCATAAGCCGCCGCCATAGGCCCCGCACCGCTCTCCTTAGAATACTCGCGAAACCACACTGTGATTTCGTCCGTAGGGGACTCACCCGTTTCGACTAGGCGTCTTGCCGCGCTAAGGAGCCTTTGAGCTCCGTGGCCGACGACCGTTGACAATAATGTCACCGCCGCCGCGGCCGCTTGTGCGGGCCGTCCGGGGTTTTTAGTGTGGTCCGTTCCCCCGGAGTCACTAGCTGGCTTTTCGACGCCATTCGTATCGATCGGCGGTGTGTCGAGGCGGCTATAAGCTGCGGACGGGGCAGGAGAAAGTGATTTTTCAGGAACACCGTGTTGTTCCGATTGGGCAATCTGTATCCGAACGAGGGCATCCTGCACAAGTGCCTTATACCCAGCGTTCTGTCGTCGCTTCTTTATCGCTTCAGCGGAGCGACCCAATCCTTGTTCACTGAGGAACAAGTTCATAAACTTAATCTCGCCCCGTCCCGTGGCCGTCGCCTCTAACAGCGCCAACAGGCGGTCCTCCTCCGGTGACCATCGAACCTTCTTGTTCGCCACCGGAATTCGATCGTTCGCTAACACTACGTGTTTGGCTATTATATGCACGCCGAGACCTATCTTACTGTCAAACACTCTCTTACATTCTGGACACTCGAAGACGCACCCCGCGCGACCGCCCAAATTAAGGGTATTCGCGCGGGGCCCCTGATCAACATGCAATTTTTGCTCCGCCCCACTGTTTGGGATGGCGGAGCTATCTGAGGCTCTTTTATCGTTAATTTGCATGAAGATGTTAGCGGGAGCCCCGGCCGGTTGGCGCCGACCGGGACCCCCATAGATTTCACCCTGATCAATACCCGGCTTTCGCCGGGCCCCGTTGCACGTGGCTTGATCTCGGACTTTCTGCAGCGCCTTGCTGGTATCGGCATCTTTGGTTTTCACCAAGAGCTTGCCTTCCAGCTGACGTACCACGTCAAGTTTGGGAGCGGGCACCATTGCACGAAGACTTGACCACAGTTCGCGCTTGACTAAGGCCGCAGTCTTGTCTCCCTGCTTCATCACGAAGGGGGGCGAGACGGGGTGCTCTTCGGCTGCTTTGCGTGCCGTCGCCTTCCGCTCCAAGGCCCCTTTCGGTACCTTTTTAGTAACCTCCGCGAATGTCGGCCTTTTCTTTTTCTGGCCTAGTCGACCGAAGACATTATTAGTAGGTTCGCGGGGGTTGTTGTCCGCCCGTACCGCGCAACTTGCCTTTTCCGGGGGAGAACTAGGCCTCGGTGAGGTACTAGGCCCCGCTCTGCAGGCTGCCTGCTGTCCGACACTTCAGCTGCAATTGCCGGTTGGACGTACGTTCCTGGGCGAACATGAGTCGACTTTCGTCGACTCTGCCAACTAGCACGGCGTTCTCTACGGCTAAGAGTCTGATCTGCGCCGTCAGCTCATCATAATCCTCTTCGAGGAGGGCTACCCATTTGCCCGGGACTTTGGCTGCCTATACAAGTTAAACAACGGAAACCTTAAGCCCGACATCGTAGCGACCCAGTCGGGAAGCGGTAATGTCGGCAGGAAGTCCGTTATCGTGGATGTTCAGATCGTTTCCGCGAATAACACGAGTGCGTGGCACAAGGCGAAAATACGCAAGTACAATGAGAGACGAGATCTGAAGACACAGATCATGGCCGCACATCATTCAACCGAAGTCCAAACGGTTGCCGCCACGCTGACTTGGTGCGGCGTGTGGGAACCCTCGAGTTCCCGAAGCCTACGGGCAATTGGTGTGAGCGGGTCGTTCCTAGCATCGATTACAACACGAGTGATAATGGGTTCACTACTTAACTGGAACACATTCAACACGAGCACGGAGACTTTTAGGCGTATCGGGGTCGGTTAAATGCACGGCTCCGGACCCATCAAAAAGGAAGACTCCTCATACCTTCGCTTCTTTCTGTAAAACTTTAACTTCTTTCGGTGTAAGCTAACTAAACTTCTTCCATGACTGTTTGTTCGCCGGCGACTCTTATCAAGTAGTTGGTCGCCGACTCGCGCCACTCTTATCACTATAGGACGGTCGGGAGGTGATACACAAAGTCAACCACTCGTTACGAACTGATAATAGTATTATTGACTATAATAGTAATTACAAAGATAATATATACATAAAATAAATATAAATAACGTATAACCACGATGAAACACCGGCCATTCGACTTCGGGAACCGGACGACGTGGAGGATATCACCAACACTTCCCGATGGACACGCCACACACTACAAAACACCGGAACGCCAATACTGCCAAACGGAACGCCAATAATGCAAAATGGAACACCAATAATGCACACGGAACAATACGGCAAATACGACACACGACCAAGTCGACTGCGCGAACACGACAGACCTCTCGCCCGGGTTGCATGCACGCGAAGGACCTCATTAGGGTATCACTATTGCATAATAGCGATAGCCCTAATGATGTTGCATAATCGCGTGAACATACTCCCCTGTTGTGATGAGCAGCATTACAAAACCATTGACAGATACACTCGGCTAGTCGACGTATCAGGTGGTCGTGTACAATAAAAAAATGTATATGGTTAACAAGAAATCAAACAACAAAAAATACAGTGTAAAAATAGGTGGTGTAGTAATCAATTGGACACCATGCTATTACTAATAATTAAACAGGTTACAAAAAAAAAAAAAAACAATAATAGTAAATAATTTTCCCTAATCGGTGAAGGCATTGATAATATGTAAGGAAAAAATCACAATGGTAACAATAGTACATTTTAAAGAAAAAATGGCAATAATAATATGAGACACAATATAATAAGCAAGTTACCAAAAAAAATAAATACAATATAACTACAAAATAATGGTTTCCCATATGAGCGGTGCACTGAGAGTTTTTTATGAGATAGGCAATAAAACCAATTTAACGACGGGTCGGGATATCTCCCCTGTTTGCGTATAGACATGCGCTACGCGTACCACACCGTCGTCTCCTGGAATAACCTTTACGATTCTACCGAGACGCCATTCCAAAGGTAGGCGTTGTTTATCTTTTACAACCACCATATCTCCGACCTTAACGTTAGGATGGTCGGTGCACCATTTTGTTCGCGTCTGCAGACTAGACAAATACTCGGCGGACCACCGTCGCCAGAAAGCTTGATAGCATTGGTGCAGCAATTTCCACCTGGTGACGACCTTTTGCTCTTCGGGAACCGGATGGTCAGGAACAGCTAGCAAAGGCTGTCCTATTAGAAAGTGACCTGGTGTAAGATAGTCCAAATCCTGGGGTGATGAAGTCATTGGCGTCAATGGCCTTGAATTTAGTACGGATTCTATGCGGCACAACACCGTCGATAATTCTTCATAGGTTGGATTTTGATTTCCCATTATTCGTACCAACAGCAGTTTCGTTGACTTGACAGCCGCTTCCCAAAGCCCACCAAAGTGAGGGGCACCGGGTGGGTTAAAGTGCCAGTTGCTAACCGATTGAGTTGCAACGCGTTCTTAAAACTCAGGATTTGCAAACAATAACCGAATCTCCTTTGCGGCTCCGACGAAATTCGTTCCGCAGTCCGAATAAACATCTTGTGGGAGGCCTCGACGTGCAATAAACCGATCAAATGCAGCTAGGAATGCCGCAGTAGTTAATTCAGTGACCATCTCCAAATGAATTGCTTTTATGGACATACAGACGAACACGGACACATATACCTTATATTGTCTGGCCTTGCGCAACTTATTTTCTCTCATGACCAATGGCCCGGCAAAATCGATGCCCACACGACTGAAAGGCCGACACGATTGGACCCGAATAGCTGGTAAGTCGGCCATAACGGGTTCAGTTGACTGTGTAGACAGTGGCACGCATTTAACACAATGGCTGCGTACTTTCCGGACCACGACACGGACCGACAATATCCAAAATGTCCGCATGATAAGTGATGTAATCAACCGTGTGCCTGCGTGACAAGTAACGATGTGCCAGTGGCGTGCGATAAGTAAGGACATATGCGATGATTTAGCCAGAAGAATGGGATGCTTTTGGTTGTCCGGAATACATGCATTTTGTAATCTTCCACCAATACGAATGACACCGTAATCGTCAATAAATGGCCGCAATTGCGCGTATGTACGACTGACTGGTGAACCACGAGAGAGGGATAGCCGAAGATCTGAAAATGACCAACTCTGAGACGACTTAATTATTGTCAACAGGGCGTCATGTAATTCTAATGAAGACAGAAAAGAATGTGCCCCTTGTTGACATCGACATCTTGAAATAAATCTGCGCATTCTGGCGACGACACGAATTAAGTTTGTGTATGAAGAGAACCTGCCGAACCACTCCTTTGGATCTGCCGTGGTAGTTAACGAAATTATTTTCACTTCTGGAAGTTGATCGGTGGTAACTGTGGCCCATGGGATCGCCCACACGTCAACAGATTCCTTTAAAAATGCTGGACCGGACCAGTACATTGTTAAAGACGATAATGCCTGTGGTGAAATGCCTCTGGACGCACAGTCTGCCGGATTCTGCGTGGAACGGACATAATTCCATGAGCAGCCGGGAAGCAATTGTTGAACTTGATGCACTCGATTTGATACAAATACCTTGAAATTGGTATGACGGCAAGTCAGCCAAGACAGAACCACTTGCGAATCCGACCACGCATATACTCCTTCAATTGACAATTTCTGTCCGAGTGTGCACTTTATCCGCGACATCTATTTGGCAAGCAGCACGGTGGCACAGAGTTCGAGACGCGGCATTGTCACACACTTCATTGGAGCCATTTTGGTCTTAGTACCCACGAGTGACACGATAATATCACCATTTGGAACAGTGAAGCGAACATACACCGAAGCCGCGTATCCACGTTCTGACGCGTCGCAGAAGCCACACAACAATACTGAAGATTTGAAGCGAGTACCAAAATGTCTGGGGATACGAATATTTGACAGTGCGGGCAGCTCGGCTACAAAAATGTTCCACCGATCACCCAACTCTGGCGGTAAAGGACAATCCCAACCGATATCTGCGCGCCAGACTAGCTGCATAATGTGCTTTGCGTAGAACACAGATGGTGCTAGGAGTCCCAATGGGTCGAAGATCCGTGCAATGACGGACAGAACACCTCGTTTTGTCATCACCGGCAAAGGAGCTTCAACACTATAACAAAACACGTCCGCGGGTGCTTGCCACTGGATTCCCAAAACTTCCGTGAGACCAGCATCATCCAGATCGAATTGTAAGGGATCCAGTGCTCGGTCCTCTGGTGAAACAGCTAGTAATATGGCATCTAGATTACTCGTCCACTTCTTCAACTCGAGACCGGCACCTTTCAACACGAATATGAGGTCAGTTTGCAGCTGTAGTACCTCGTCGGAACTATCGGATCCGGCACAAATGTCATCGACGTATGTCTGGTTCTGGAGGGCTTCACGAACTTCAGGATAATCGGCACAATCAGACTCAGCGATGTCATTGAACACCCGGAGTGCTAAGTATGGTGCGCAGTTGACACCGTACGTCACTGTATTCATTTCAAATTCCACGAGCTCTTGGAATGGATCTGCACGCCACAATATATGTTGAAATCTCTTGTATTTTGGCCGCACATTAATTTGACGGTACATTTTGCACACGTCTGTAGTAAAGACAAACTCGTGCACTCGGAATCGAAGTAGAATATCGATAATGTCCTGTTGTAACTTAGGACCAGTAAGTAACTGAGAGTTAAGTGAACGACCGGACGGTACTTGAGCTGACGCATCAAAAACAACACGGATTTTGCTGTTGGTTTCTGCTTTGAAAACAGCATGATGGGGAAGAAAGTACGCACCTTTGTCCGACGCGACAGACATGTGACCTAATTGTATATACTCATTCATAAAATTTGTATATGCGTTACGAAGAACTGGATCTATTTTGAGTTTTCGCTCAAGATTTTCAAAGCGTCGAACGGCCATTTGTCGAGCTCCTGGAAAATGTTCTTCGGCGACCGGACCACGAAAAGGCAAAGGCACAACAAACCGACCTGACACGTCACGAGTTCGTTCGGAAATGTAGATCTCCTCACATTTTCCATTTTCAGTGAACGCGGCAGGAGCCGCTTCAGGCTCTTCGATTTGCCAAAAACGATCAACAGCGCTTTCCAAAGATACCGTCAACGAAATCAAATTAGACGTGTAATCAGGACTGATGTTGTCTGACACCGAACCTATAATGATCCATCCGAATAGTGAACTGAATGCAGCTGGAAGTGCCTCTTCCACCACAACACGCTTAACATCAAACACATGTGAAAACACATCGGCACCGAGTAGCATATCCACCGGTGCTGGGTGGTCGAAATTAGGGTCAGCCAAAGCGAGGTGACCGAACTTATCCTTAAAATGTGCTGGTAGTTGTTGAGCAGGCATGGTGCCCGTTACACATGGTAAAACCCAGGCACGCGCTTGTAATCCGTGTTCGGGCGAATACCGGGGTGAAATGTAACAATCCACGACACCTTGAACTTTCGGTACTTGAACTCCGGCTAAACCTGTCAACGGGATAGTCCATTTCCTTTTCCGTAGCCCTAGACGCTCAGCACAACCAGAAGAAATCACACTAATTTGTGACGCGGAGTCGATTAGTGCGCGAACGGACTGCATGGCACCGCTCGAATCACGCACGTGAATTAATGCCGTACCGAGTAACACCATACATTGCTTGCACTCGAATTGTCCTACCAACGCGGCAGACGCCGCTTCAGTTGAAGCGTCGGTCGACGAATGTAATAAGGAATGATGGGACCGGTCTGCGCATTGATCACATGGTTTCGTCCTAATGCATTTATTTGCCCAATGACTGGAACTCAAACAACGGTAACAAACGCGTTTTTCTTGGGCCAACTTACGACGCTCCGGAATGGACAACAAAATGAACTCTGAGCATTTTTCATTAGCATGGTCCGCTTGACAAAACACACACTTATTAGTCAAACTCCCCGAGTTGGTTGCCACCAAGACCATTTTTGACCTCCGGTCCGATTTTACGTGTGCGGGCACTCCTGACTTTATATTATTTTCGGAGGTGTGTGGACGTTGCACGTCTGATGCGCCAGCTACTTCAAACGCCGCAACGCGACCTTTGACAAACGTCACCAGGTCGTCGACACCGGGGTAGTCGCCTATGAAGTCCGACTCAAATATTCAACGAGTGGTCAGTGATAAACACCGAGACGACAACACGAACAATAAAAAATCGCAAACATTTGGTATATTGAGCGATTTCAACATTGCAACATTAGCAGCGAATACAGACAAAAAATCCTTTAAACCACCTAGGGTCTCTTGAGTCTGGGTAGGATTGCTTAATAATGTTTCAATTATATTGACAGCTAATTGACGTGGTTTATTAAACCGGTCAACCAACGACGACCAGGCCAATGCATAGTTAGTTTCCGACACCGGAATATTAGCAATGGCGTCCTGAGCTTCGTCTTTCAAACAACCTAATAGGTAATAGAACCGCTCGATATTGGACAGCCCAGCTCTTTTCCCTACAAGAGCGTCAAATCTATCATGAAACACCGGCCATTCGAGTAAACTACCGGAGAACGTCGGCAATGGTATTTCAGGTAGCCGGGATGCACAACTTGTGGTGTTATTACGGCCGGACATATTTTTATCGTCACCGCTCGATGTATTGTGCACATCCTGTATCGGTGGACGGTGTTTATGTACTACCTCAAGCGCGGACAGGTATGTACTTCGGACATCACACTCCAAATCCGTCTTGAATTCAGCCAACTGATTCAAGTCGAACAGCGCATTCAACACATCACTATTGCAAGTTAAAAACGAATTCCACAAGCCATCCAGATCGGCGGACGCCGTCAGAAATTTCGGAATGAGCGCCGAGTCCGAACTCGATTTGGTCGCTAACGTCTAGATGGCAGTCAATCGTTTAATCGCTGTTTCACGGCTGGTCAAGGCTATGACTTTAGCTCGCAAAAATTGCCGTTGCGCACGTTCGGTCTCTGACGTCGGGGTCGTCATGCTAACGTGAGACGTACGACAATACGAAATAACGTAAAATTGTAACTACTCTCAAATGCACCGATCGACCGTTCTAGTATGGAGTGACGCTAGCGAGTTCGCATGAAACGAACAAACCACGCTCTGCTACCAAATGTTTGTTCGCCGGCGACTCTTATCAAGTAGTTGGTCGCCGACTCGCGCCACTCTTATCACTATAGGACGGTCGGGAGGTGATACACAAAGTCAACCACTCGTTACGAACTGATAATAGTATTATTGACTATAATAGTAATTACAAAGATAATATATACATAAAATAAATATAAATAACGTATAACCACGATGAAACACCGGCCATTCGACTTCGGGAACCGGACGACGTGGAGGATATCACCAACACTTCCCGATGGACACGCCACACACTACAAAACACCGGAACGCCAATACTGCCAAACGGAACGCCAATAATGCAAAATGGAACACCAATAATGCACACGGAACAATACGGCAAATACGACACACGACCAAGTCGACTGCGCGAACACGACAGACCTCTCGCCCGGGTTGCATGCACGCGATGGACCTCATTAGGGTACCACTATTGCATAATAGCGATAGCCCTAATGATGTTGCATAATCGCGTGAACAATGACCCTCTTCGGGCCCTCACCTTACTCTAAATTTCACACTTCACTCTGGTCGGGCTATTTAATGATGAGTACCTTAACCCATATAAACTTATAAACCCATATAAACTTAACCCACTAACCTACTCACTTCTACTATCCGGTTATCATATGAGGTAGGTTATCGGTGGAGTAACTATCGCCCTCCGATATCTGAAAATAGCCAAATGCCTCGTCATCTAATTAGTGACGCGCATGAATGGATTAACGAGATTCTCACTGTCCCTATCTGCAATCTAGTTCTCTCACAGTCGAGGGGCGGATCACGGGCGTTGGTCCGCTGAGATCAATGAGGTGATCTCGGCTAAGGGCTGACGCTAAATGAGGGTCGATAGGCCGCCTCTTGGCTGGGGGAGAAGAGCGTTGGCCACCGCTACTAGATCGGGTCCGCAGGTTGCGGATAGCGGTTTTTAAACAGTCTCCTGTCGTAGGAGATACGGCCGGAATATTCCGAATACGGTCGCCCGGACAGCTGGCTTGCGCTACGGGTCGTAAGAGGAAGCGGCTTCTTCCTTCGACGACGACCCGCGTAAAAGCCGACGGTTGCGCCCTGAGCCGCGGGGCTGGCCGTCGCACAAAATTTACTCCGAACCGGGGACTCGCAGTCTACGAGCCCGGGGCTGGTCGCTCGGTAGGCCACCGTCCTACCGAGTGGGGTTGAGAATCGCTCTTTAGCGCTACCCGGGCGGGCTGTTACGTTCCGTGTAAGTCCCGGGTCAATAGCGGACTCGAGGCCTAGCGATAAGTAGTTGGCCCGGGCCACGGCAGTTGGCGGTCCAGGTTAGCCTGTATTATAAAGTCGGTAGGCATGGGATTACGACCTGCGCCTAGCTTTGTCCAACCAATGACAGCGAATGATACGAATGGTACCACGGGGAGCGACGTTAGCCCAGACCGTGGTGTGTCCTACGCCTCTTGTCGCGTCGCTCGGGTCTCTGCACTTAACTGAGTGGGGACTTGCGGTTGGCTTCGTGGGGGCTGTGGCTTCGTTGGAGAAACCGCGCGACGACCTATCGCGCGGGAGTCGCTTATTGCGAGTCTTGAGGTACGGGGGTCGGCAACCCGGCGTTGCGCGTGCGTCCTCACGCGTCGTGAGGGGACCTGGTCCCCTTACGTCTCGACGTCCCCCCTAGAGTAACGCCTCGCGTTAAAAATAGGTGCGACGAGCGAACCCGGCCTTGGCCAAATCAGGAACTCGGTGTCCCTATCTGCAACTAGCGCTCCGACAGCCGTGCCGTACAGACGTATATCGCGTATACTTTCGAGCTCCGCGACACGCGCCCTAGCGGCAACCAACGGTTTCGCTTATAACTTTTGTCTAAGTTCAAAATTTATTTTTTTTTTCAGTTCTAAAGGTTCATAAAAAGTGCGCGCACGGACTGGTGTCGATTTTGAGTCAGTCTGTTCAAAACCCCCCCTTCGGGGGAACCTAGAAGACTCAAAACCGTCCACCCTTCACGTGGCCCCCGGACACGAACCACGCGCCACACATACCGACACCCGAGGACACCCCTCCTCTACCTCCCCTCCGGAGATCAGGTTAGTAACCTCCTTTAACCGATAGGAGACCACATAGATACCTCACCTACCTAACGCGGAGCCCCCACAACCAAACCCGCCCCTCCTACAGCAGTCTCCCCGAGCTCTTGGAACCTATAGGTACCAGGAGTTCAGAAGGTAGTCTTACACGTTCTACGTGCAGCAGCGCATGGGACAAAAAAAAAAAAAAACCCATACCGCGGCAAGCACCAGGATCCCATACCCGTCTACCGTCACTTCCACTAGCGCACGGACTTAGAAAATTTTTCTCCCCGAAAAATTCTTCTCCATGATAGAGATAAGTTTTTGAAAATTTTTTCTGACCACAAGGTCAAGCTACATAAAAAAACTAATTGCACCGAAGGAAAAATTTTTATCGCGCCCAGAAAAAATTTTCCGGACAGAAAATTTCAACTGTTTTTTTTTTTTTTTTAACTTAAACAATGAGCGCTTCAAGCATAAGGTCAGACTCCGACATGGAGGACTCAAACGCGAATAATACTTCTCAGTACGAATTAAGCCCAAGAAGACCACCCACAAAGAGGGCCAAAGAGGATAGCCCACTTGATACATGCATCTCCAACACAGCCCCATCAATTAGGGCCACGATAGGCTGGCTCACTAACTCCTTCGGTATAGAGTCAACTAAAAAAAACCTAAGGGCTGACGTTATCAGAGAATACCTCAGCAAATTAGGTGAGCTCAATACTGCAACCAACAAACTACTCATGGAAAATGCTATGCTGCAAGCCAGGCTCGACGAGGCAAGAGCTGCCCAAAGAATCAATATGGACTCAATTGTCCCAATTCTAGAGTCCAGCCATAAAACTATACTTGAGGCCGTCTCCTCCGAGCTTCGACATATGAGCTCCATAAATAGGACAGAGGTAGCACCGGCTATTCCAACAAGCGATACCAGCACTTTTGCCACTATCGTCAGAAAATCAAGATCCAATAACAGGCCTACCGAAAAAGACAAGTCACGTACCAGATTGGCAAGCAGGGCAAAAGTCTTAGCATCGCGTAGAGAGGCTTCACCCCAAACCGCTTTTGAGCTCATAACCAATGATAAATCGGCCACCGTGGCAAAGGAGTCACTGTGGAAAGAGCTCACCAAAGCTAAAATAGTCCCCAAATGCAACCTGGCTACAGGCAAAACGGGCAAAATAATAATAAGAACTCAGAATAAGGAAACTGCGGACGCCATGCGAAATATTGCCAAAACCAAAGGCCTAATCACTGAGGAAGCCCCAAGAGTCAGAATCACAAACGTCCCGGTCGACCAATGTTCTAATAACCTTTCTGTGGACATTATTAGACAAAACCCCGAGATCGAAGCAACTACACTCAACGGAGAGGAACTCCTAAAACCAATATTTAAAAGAGGTCCTAGAGACAGGGACACGGTGCAATGGATCTGCGAAGCAAACCCGAGATTCGTCACTGCCATACTCAAAAGCCCACTTTTTATCGGATTTATGTGCTGCAGAGTCCATAACTTCGAGGAGGTCACACAATGCTTCGCTTGCCTTAAATTTGGCCACTCAGCTGCCAAATGTCTCACGGACTCAGTTACCTGCGCACACTGTGCCAAACTTGGACATAAACATCATGACTGTCCTCAAAAAGAGGCCCCACCCAAGTGCTCAAACTGCGGAGGTACCCACAGTGCCCTTGACAAATCATGTTCTGCCAACACTCGTGCCATCGCCAATCAACTAGCCCGTACCCTGCCCATTCAATGATGGAGAACACGGACATTGTACAGGCCACGGATGAACGTCCAAACATAATTAACGAAATAAAGATAATACAATTCAATGCAGCCAGAAGTAAAACAGTAAATGACGAACTTCTGCTATACAGCCAACAAAACAATATAGACATCATCCTACTACAGGAACCATACACAAGATATCACAAACTAGTCGGCCTAGATATAAGACCATATCGTGTCATATCATATAAAGGCAAACATGAAAGCGGAAGAGACAGCATTAAAACATGGACAGCAATAATAGTACTAAACCCGGACCTGGAAGTCGTTATACTACAACATTTAATGACACCACATTTTGCAGTAGCAAACATTGGCTTTAAGGGAACATATATAACACTCATATCAGCTTATTTTCAATTCAGGCACCCAACAGCAAAGTTCACAATGGAACTAACAAACATCATAAATAAATTAACAAATACCGAAATTAATATTGGAGCTGATATCAACGCATTTTCCAAAATATGGGGAGGACGAATTACTGACCATAGAGGACTACTAGTAGAAGACTTTCTTGAAAAAGAGAACCTAATACTAGCAAACAAAACTCCGCACAAACCAACATACCTCGGACCCAGAGGTAAAACCTGGATTGATGTGACTCTCACAAGCCAAAACGCCCCTACAATACACAATTGGGACGTTATAGAAAATTACACATCTAGCGATCATAACATATTAAGCTTCACTATCGAACTTGAGGCAACAGAACAACCCATAAAGAATAGGCCCCTACGTTATAATGCTAAGAAAGCAAATTGGGATAGCTTCACAACAAACTTACTTCAATTACTTAACAAAAAACCAATTACAGGAGACATAAATACGAGAATTAAACAACTCACAGAGACATTGACTAAAGCTGCGGACTCATCTATTCCAAAAACAAGAGTTAACAAAATACCAAAACCACAATGGTGGACCCCAGAACTGAGCAATTTAAGAAAAAAATCAAGGATTATAAGAAGGAAAACGAGACTCGATCCTTCAAATGAAGAAAATGCTTCAGCATACAGATTATCAATAAACAACTATAAAAAACAACTCAGAAAGGAAAAATTCAATTCATGGAAAAAATTCACTACAGAAGGTAATCATGACACTTGGGGTAAAAGCTTCAAGTGGATCAAAAAGGGCACAATCCTCCAGCAACTTCCTACCTCCATTAAAAAAAGCAATGGAAACTTCACCACAACCATACCCGATACACTAAAGGTAATCACAGAGACCTTAATACCAAGCCTAAATGGAGAAGATAGAGAAATCATTATCAACCAAGCTAATTTCCCAACAGCTAAAACCTTTAACTTAGAGGAAATAAAGACTGCCTTATGGAGAATAAATCCAAACAAAGCACCAGGTCATGATAACCTAACTGCAAAAATACTCAGAAAATCCTGGCATTACATTGGTCACGAACTACAAACCATAATAAACAAATCTATACTAACTGGGATATTTCCTGAACGCTGGAAACAAGCTGAACTGGTTATCATACCAAAGGGATCTCACAAAGACCTATCACAACCTAAATCGTACAGACCTATTAGCTTGCTACCAGCGATGAGTAAAATACTTGAACACTTAATTTGTGAAAATCTCCAGACAGAGATAGCCAACAAAATGAGTGACGATCAACACGGTTACGCACAGGGAAAATCAACATATTCTGCGATCGAAAGCGTACTTGACTGGACTACAAAAAGAACAGAGAAATATGTCATGGGTATTTTCTTAGACATCTCAGGTGCCTTTGACAACTTGAACTGGATCACACTACTAGAGGATATAAACAACCTAGGAGCCAGCGAAAACACTAAAACACTAGTCAAAAGCTACCTCAAAGAAAGAACTGTTACCTCAAGAGTAGGAAACAAATCCTACACAAAAATACTTACCAGAGGCTGCCCACAAGGATCGAAATTCGGACCAATCCTCTGGAAAATTGCCATTAACAATATATTAACAAGAGACCTACCACCTTGGACCAAAAGAACCTGCTACGCCGATGACATAATTATACAAGTGGCAGCCAATACAAGAAAAGATCTCATCAATAAAGCAGAACAATCATTAACAGACCTTCCACAATGGGCCAGAGAAAGGACACTAGAATTCTCTGCACCGAAATCTCAGGCCCTTCTCCTAAAGGGTAACCTTGCACCAGGCTACACATTCAAATTCGGCGAGAACAAAATAAAGACTGTAGACACAGTAAAATACCTTGGTATAAACATCGATACAGACTCTAAATTTGACAAACATAAACAAGTTATTAGTGAAAACTCCAGCGAGGTGTTCTCCCGAATCAAAGCTGCTACTGGACAATCCTGGGGATACAAAACGGATACAAAACTCATAATATATAAAGCGGTATATTTGCCAAGAATAACCTATGGCGCACTATTCTGGAGCAAGGACATAAAGACAAAAAAGGACATCAGTAAACTCCAAACTGCTCACAGACGCGCATTGATATCAATAACTAAAGCCTATAACACAACCTCCACGGAAGCCCTACAAGTCATTTCTGGGCTTATGCCCCTTGACCTAACAATACAATTAGAAGCTGCTAAACAAGAGAACAGATGGAGAAACAGTAATATTGATATCAACCTCCTACGAACAGATAAAATAAAAATTTGGCAAGAGCGATGGAATAATTCCACAAAAGGTAGAGAAACCTATCAATGGTTTCCTGACATCTCTATTAGACTACAACTACCACTCAAAATCGACCCATACGTAATCCAATATTTATCTGGACATGGCGACTTTAAAGCCAAACTACATTCCTTTAACCTGGTTGACAGCGAAGAATGTGAATGTGGTGAAGGATCTGAAACTTCCGAGCATATACTATTCCATTGTAAAAGAGTGGAAACTATGAGACACAAACTAAAAGACTTAATCACACAACACGGATTGATATGGCCTCCAGCAAAACATGACATCATCAAGCACAGAGACATCTATCAGGAACTAACTAAATTCTCCAAGACATCACTCGTAGATAGAACCGACAGAGCATAAAACACACCACACTCAACACTCAACATCCCTATCGTTCGGGATCAGAATAGTTCGATAGCTACCCGGCTGATCGTAAGAGGCGATCAAAGGGTACGGCCCACCACTAGCCGGTCAACCCGTTGACTAAAATAGTGGGAGACATCTGGAAACAGATGTCGAGTTGATCAACCAATATCAACTTAAAACCTAATTGGTACCACGGGAGAAGGGAGCCCCATTAATCGTCGGAGCGGTCCACCGCTCCGAAATGTGATGCCCTTCAAGGCTGAGGCGCCTACCTCGGCTGCAACGTGGTGGTTGTGGGACCGGCGCTAGATAGTAAAAACCACCTTCACCCAGGTATAGCCGGGCAAACGGGAGGGATTTATCCCTGCCCGGCTTAAAAGGGTACGGCTTCGGTCGGTGCTGGTGGTTCCTAAACGACCCAGTTTGACACCATCCCGGCGCCCTCCCGGCGCGCCACGGACGTGCCCCCTTAACAGGGGTCTAACCGATGGCGCGCCTGATGGGTCCGCGATGGACAAGCTGTCCCTCCACGGCTCGTGAAGAGCGCCTAGCGCTTAAATACGGTCCGTGGTTGTAGACTACGTCCGCGGAGTCACCAAACCAAAAGGAACTACAATGTCCCTATCTACAATCCAGCGAGATTGTGTTATTAATAACCAGTCTTGGCGGGGTGTCGAGATAGTGACTCGGCGCTCCGTGCAGGAGGGGAGGCCTCCTCGTGGCACTGGTTGTCAACGGAACGTGCGGCCGCCCTCGGGCGACCGTAGTATCCGGCCAACGTCCCCTCACGTCACTACACTAGAGCCCGGTCTGACCAACCGGGCAGGTACGGTTCCACCTGCTTACACTAGCAAACGGACCAAACAACTAGCGCCCACTCCCTGAAAAGGAGGGCAGGACCGATCCACCTGCGAACACGCAGCAAACGGATCACCTGGCAGTAGGTATAAAACGCAAGGGACAGGAAAAACCCTAAAAAAGGAGGGCTGACCTCGTTCATTGGGTGACGGATGTCTCCCCAGAAGCGTACAAGAGGTTCCGCGGTGGATATATATACGTCGGCCTTATGCGATGCAGGGTCGACAAGTATATCGAGACCTCTAGCTGCCGCAGGTGTCTCGCCAAGGGACACAAGACCGCTGATTGTACGAGGCACGTTACATGCTGGCACTGTGGAGGTTCGAACCACACAGCAAAGGAGTGCCCAGACAAAAACATCGGGATCGCCCCGAAATGTCTTGAATGTAAGGGCAAGCACCCTGAAGGGACGTTACTGGCTGAAATCCGGGTTATCAGTTCTAAACTGAATGAACACGGAGAGATGATAGCCGCACTTGCTGCCGGCAGACCCGTTGTAAGTAATGCTCCTACGTGGACAGAAGTTGTGAGGAGAAAGCCCCCTGCGAAGAAGGACAGGATGGAGCAGAAGGATGACAGTATCGTGGATGAGGGAAGGACGCAACCAATGAAGAAGGATATCGCCAGGGCCTCGAGGAAAAAACCACTGGAACTAACCAGGAGCAGACCGGATGCTATCATCATAAAGGCCGATAACATGTCTTATGCGGAAATGTTAAAGAGGATCAAAACAAACAAGGAAATGAAGGAAGCAGGTGAAATCATTAACGGAATTACTAATTCAAAAGATGGCCACCTGAGAATAGTGCTGAGCCGAGAAACAAAAGAAATTGAGAACCTTATAACCGCTATCAAAAACACAATCGGCAACGAGGTCAGCTGTACCAGGCTTTCCGATACCGCGGTAATCGAAATCAGAGACGCAGACGAGGAGGCAACAAATGAAGAAATCCTAAAAGCAATAGAGGTATACACAAAGAGCAAAGGAAGCACCAAAATAATTAGCAAAAGGAAAATAGACCGTGGAACACAAATTATCACCGCCTCAGTGCCTACGAGCGCGATCAACACGATGCTAAACACCCGTCTGAGAATAGGATTTGTAAACTGCAGGGTCAAACGCAAGCTAGAAGTTAAAAAGTGTTTCCGCTGTCAAGGGTATGGGCACACGAGAGTAGATTGTACAAATGAAGAACGTAGCGATCACTGTTGGAAATGCGGAGTGGTGGGACACAAAAGTAAAGAGTGCCAAAACGAAAACCGATGCCTGCTGTGCAAGGAAGAAGTCACCGACGATCATATACTTGGAAGCTATAGATGCCACACATATAGGCGTGCACTGGAGGCAGAAAAATCTCTGTCTAAAAGGAAATCATAATGATCTCAATCCTACAAATCAATATTGGAAACTGTAGGGCGGCGCAAGACCTGGTACGTGCCACCACAGACCAAGAAAAAATAGACGTCGTGATAATAAGCGAACAGTATAGAAATACAAATGAAGACAAAGGCTGGTACAGCGACCAGAGCAGATTATCAGCAGTGGAAATAGTTAACAAGGAAATTTTGATAGATGAAGTTGGACCCTGTGAGAGAGGCTTCAAATGGGTACAGATTAAAGGCATCAGAATATATAGCTGCTACTGCTCTCCAAACACGGGTATTGTGAACTTCACAGACTTTGTGATGAGACTCGAAAACAGTATCAGAACATCAAAGGTGTTTGACAACCTTGGTTGCCGGGGACTTCAATGCCCACTCCCCCAGCTGGGGAAGCCCTAAAGAGGACAAAAGAGGTGAAATACTGGCTGACATGATAGCAGCAACAAACCTCAACATATGCAACATAGGAAACGAACCGACCTTTGTAAGAGGAGCTTCTCGAACACACATAGACATCACCTTGGCCAGCGAAAACTTAATGTCCCATGTTAAAAATTGGAGAGTCTCGGACGAAGAGTCTCTTAGTTTACATAGGTACATAATGTATGAAGTAAAGGAAAAGAGCCAGCGCAGAGCACAACAAGTATGTACAGGATGGCAAATCAAGAAACTAGACATGGGAAAACTTAAGCTAGCAGTCAAAGCAGAAAGTGACTCAAGGCAAGCAAACTGGCAGACCGCGGCAGCTGGAGCAGAGGGTTATTGCAATAAGCTAACATATATTGCAGATAAGTGCATTCCGAGGAGAAATGGCAAGCATAAAATCCACCAGTCTACTGGTGGTCCGAGGAAATAGCACAACTTCGAAGAGACTGCATTAAGTTTAAAAGAAGCTACCAAAGGAAAAGGAAGAAACGGAACGAGCAGGAATGTACTGAAGAAGCAAGGAGATACAAAGAGAGCCGGAAGTCACTGGTCAAAGAGATCAAAATAGCTAAAGAGAAATGCTGGCAACAGCTCTGTCTAGAAGTAGAAAGGGACCCTTGGTGACAACCATATAAGATAGCCATGAAGAAATTGGTTGGTAGACGACCAATTCTCGGAATGGAAGTTCCGGGAAGAATAGACGCCATTGTTGACAAGCTGTTCCCAAGGAAGGAAACGACCTTGGAACTAAACATCATAACAGAGGAAGGAAACATGCGGGCAGAGTTGCAACAGCAATACATCGAAATCACGGAAACAGAAGTATTAGAAGAAGTTAGGAAATTGCCACGCGGGAAAGCACCCGGGCCCGACGGAATAGTTAACGAATTCCTCATAGCAGTCATTCAACTAGATCCAAAAGCTATTACCAACGTATACAACATGTGCCTGAAATATCCTGAATCCGATAGACTGGAAAGTATCAAATCTAGTACTGATACACAAACCAGGTAGACCACCGGAGGATCCGTCCTCCTACAGACCCTTATGCATGCTGAATACAGTTGGTAAACTATTCGAGAGGATATTGACAAGACGGCTGAACGTTTTTCTGGAAGACTCGAGAATACTGTGCGACTCACAGTTTGGTTTCCGGAAGAAAAGATCGACACTGGACGCCATCAAAAGATTACTCACAATCATCAAGACAGGAAATGAGAGGAAAAAAGTCGTTGGAATGCTAACGCTAGACGTATGCAACGCATTCAACACCGCACCATGGACAAAAATAACTGCAGCACTGAAAGAAATGAACGCACCAGAATATATACAAAAAATAGTAGGGTCATACCTATCGGACAGGAAAATCCAATACTAAATAGGTGACGAGGAAAAAGAGTACAGGGTGGAAGCAGGAGTTCCGCAAGGCTCAGTGATCGGTCCATGCCTTTGGAACGTAATGTACAACGACCTGCTGAAACAAAAACTACCAGAAGGCGTCGAATTAATAGCGTTTGCCGACGATGTGGCAGCAGTCGCAACGGAATGGCATAAAACCTTCTTGGAGGAGAAACTGGAGAAGGCATTCGGCATAGTCAAGGAATGGATGCAGAAAAACGGACTTACATTGGCAGAACACAAAACAGAGGCCATCGTATTTACTACGCGATATACGCAGAAAAACATAAATGTGAAGTGCGGTAACACGACGGTGAGCTCGAGCAATAAAATCAAATATCTTGGCCTAACGCTTGACCCAAAGCTCACATTCAAAGAGCATGCAGAACTGACAGCAAATAAGACCGCGGTGATAACCAGACAGCTAGGATACATTCTACCTAACATACGTGGAGCTGGACAGATAAGAAGAAAGCTACTATCGTGCGTAGTGACTTCGAAGCTCCTATACGGAGCACCTTGCTGGGCAGAGAAGATGACGACTACAGCATGGAAGAAGCTAGAAACAGTGTACCGGAGGATGGCCATTAGAACAGTATGTAGCTACAGAACAGTGTCTCACGAGGCCATTGCGGTTGTGTCTTCACTGACGCCTTTAAAGGCCCTGGCTAAATACCGAGTAAATAAATTTGACAGGAAAGACAAAACGCAGAGCGAAAACGACGTCTGGACCGAATGGCAAGAAAGCTGGAGTAACGCCACCAATGGAAGGTGGACATACAGGCTGATACAATGGGTGACCAGGAAACACGGTGAAGTTAAATACCACTTAGCCCAGTTCCTTACAGGACATGGGGCTTTTGGCGAGTACCTTTATCGATTCCAAAAAAGAAACACTGACAAATGTCAACTTTGTGGATTAACCCCCGATACGCCCGAGCACGCAATATTCGAGTGTGACGCATGGGAGAAGCAACGGCAAGAATTAGCGATGTACGTGGGCGAACAAATTGAGGTGGGAAACATCGCGAACCAAATGATGAAGAACAAGGAAACTTGGACGAGAATAGAGGATGCAGTGACGAAAATTCTCAAAGCCAGAGAGGAAGTGGAAAGGGAAGAAGAGAGAAGAAATGTAATCTAAATTAACTATTTTAAATTAGTCAAGTTAATAACATGTGGGCTGAAAGCCAAATCAGGGGGGTTAGGGGCCCCCTACCAAATGTACAACCGCAACGCGGGAAATATTTGTAAACTGAGGCAATTTGTACAATTATTGTTTTTCTTACAATAAACGATGAGGCATGGGAGGCAGTAATGCTAAAGCGATTCACTCCCATGTCTTGATTTAAATATTAAAAAAAAAAAAAAAAAGGGCAAGCACCCTACATATTCGAAGCACTGCGCGGTACAACACAATGCTGGCGATGGCAATCCTCCCGAGCACCAAGCCACTCTACCGGCGGGAGATATACACCGGAGGCTGCCCGTAGCCAAAAACAGGGAGGAGATTGGATAGGTCTCGACCCCACCCGGGTGGCCGGCAGACACATGAAAGTCGCGGTCAAAAGGTACGGGCCCCCGTCCGTGGAAGGCGCACGGGGACTCGGTGCTGGTGGTCCCTATGACGACCCGCGCCGCGTGAACCTCCGCGGCTCGTGAGTAGCTCTTAGAGCTAATATACGGTCCGCGGTTGTAGGCGAGCGCTTGCGCGAGCCATCAAACCCGGGGTACTCGATGTCCCTATCTACATATTTCCAGTACGGGCAGTCGAGGTGTGCGGACGTGTTTGTGCGAGCTCCGGTGCGGAAATCAGGGAAAGTGCTGTGAAAAGTGCAATTCGTGTCCGTTTTTTGTGTTTCTTTTTCCCATCTGCTCAGTCTGTTAAGATAGAGCTTTTGGTAAAGTTTCAAGCGTTTTGAATTATTTTTGAAGTTTACAGGGCGATTTTGATTTTTTCGCGGCGGAAACAGCGCTTTTTCGCTGCGGCAAAAATTTCAATTGTTGGTAACTTCGAAAGTTTTTCGAATCTTGGATCGCGGAGCACATCGGTGGATTCGTCTTATCGTTGAGAACAAGTTGTCCGCCCAACTCAGAGCGGCGTCAAAGTCCGTGAGAGTCGACCTCTCTTCGACGAAGCCGTGCTGCTCCACGCCGGTGCTAAGCCCGGTTTCGGTTTCCAACCGGGAGACTATCAGTGTCTCCAAGGCTTTGCCCAGTGTGGGTAGCAGACTGATTGGCCTGTACGAGGACGCCTGCTGCGGATCTTTGTCCGAACCCTTAGGCAATACGACGAGTTCGGCGCTTTTCCAGCATCTCGGAAACACGGATGCCCGGATACAATCCGCGAATAACTCGGTTATCATCTGCCCTACCACCGGCCACGCCTTGCGTAATATGCCGGCGGTCAGGCCATCCTCGCCTGGCGCTTTATTGGGCTTGATGCGCCATATCGCGTGGCGCACCTCCTCCGAGGTCACTTCCACCAGATCGTGGTCATGAGACCCCCGGACCTCCAGACTACTGTGCCCCGCCTGTGTCGGCACGAAGGTGTTTAACAACTCTTCGGCCGTATCCTTGGGACAGCTAGTAAATGTACCGTCTGCTCGTCTGAGAGTGATGGGCGGCTCTTTCCTCTTGGAACCTGATTTTGCCCACCTGTAGGCTGCGCCCCATGTCTCGGTGTTTGCCTTCCCGCAAAACGACCGCCAGGTTTCTCGCTTTGCCTGCCTTATAAGACCTAGATGTACGTTTTTCGCACGACGGTATCGATCTAGGTCTTCATCACTCTCGCGCCTTTTGCGCCGAGCATGGAGTAAGGTTCGCCTAGACGCGCTAATCTTATTGTTCCACCACGGTGGTCTGGAGGGCCCAGCGCCCGCTCTTTTTCCAGGGATCGCTTTTCTAGTCGCAGCGAGTATTGCCTCTGTGAGGCGAGCCGCGCGCTCGTTAGGCTCGGTTTCCCCTCCGGCTATGCTTTCTCTAGCCGTCAGCAGGGTCACTCTGAATAGGTCCCAGTCTGCTTTAAGTGTGTTAAAGCGTTTAGCGTCTTTCACTTTTCTCTTTATGCGAACCCCCGTGAGCTCGAGGACCAGCAATCTGTGATCGCTGTCGGTCTCGTCCACCACTCGCCAGTCTTTAACACGGTCTGCTATGTCTCGTGTCGTGAACGTGACGTCCACGTTCGAGGTGCCCATGCCGTGCCTTTCGTAGGTGTTCAGGTTGTTTGGCCGGTTGTGCACGGCCAAATCGTGGTCCTCGATGAGGTTCTCCACCAACCTGCCTCTGGCGTTTGCGCAGTTACTGTGCCATAGTAGCGAGTGGCCGTTGGTATCGGCTCCTATGAGCGTTTTATCGTTTCGGTATTCAAGTATTCCTCTAAGTTTCGCTACGAAACCCGTCGTAGGCATTGAATACTTGAAGTAGATTGATACCAACGTCAAGCTCTGGCTCCTGTCGCCGTCTAGCCAACTGACGTTTGCGACTGCCATATATTCTGACGTGTGTTGTCCGTCCTTCAACACATCTAACAGGGGGTTCACTATTATTATCGCGGCGCCCGGCCTCAGCCCGCTCGCGATGACTCTATACTGGCTGCTCTCAAAGCCAGCCACCGACCCGTTCTTGGTCATCGGTGGTTCTTGCGCTAATATAACGTCTACTTTATTTACGGTACAGTACTCTCTTAGTTGCTCTGCAACTATGTACTGTCCGTTCATGTTGTGCTGGACTAACATCAACATGGGGCTTTGTTTATTATTCGGAGTCGGATTGTGCGTCGACTATGTCCGAATCGAACTGGGTCCGTTTGAGGATGTTCGTGACACGCCGGTGTTGTACGGCGCAGTGCTTCGAATATGTAGGGTGCATGCCCTTACACTCAAGACATTTCGGGGCGATCCCGATGTTTTTGTCTGGGCACTCCTTTGCTGTGTGGCTCGAACCTCCACAGTGCCAGCATGTAACGTGCCTCGTACAATCAGCGGTCTTGTGTCCCTTGGCGAGACACCTGCGGCAGCTAGAGGTCTCGATATACTTGTCGACCCTGCATCGCATAAGGCCGACGTATATATATCCGCCGCGGAACCTCTTGTACGCTTCTGGGGAGACATCCGTCACCCAATGAACGAGGTCAGCCCGCCTCGGGCCTGTCCTGTACGCTAGACGGAAGTGCTTCTGCGCGTCTGCGACCCCGTTCTGCTCGATTATGTACCCGATTACCTCCTCCGGGGTATCGTCGCGGTTGGCGTTTCTAATGACGACCTTTGGTCGTCTCGGCTCTGCCGGTCTGACGAGAGGGTGACTTCTTTTCGACATGTTCTGCAGCGCCTTACTGATATCGGCATCTTTGGTTTTCACCAAGAGCTTGCCTTCCAGTTGACGTACCACGTCAAGTTTGGGAGCGGGCACCATTGCGCGAAGACTAGACCACAGTTCGCGCTTGACTGAGGCTGCAGTCTTGTCTCCCTGCATGAAGCACGAAGGCAGGCGAGACGGGGTGCTCCTTGGCCGCTTTGCGTGCCGTCGCCTTCCGCTCCGAGGTCCCTTTCGGTGCCTTTTTCGTCACCTCCGCGAATGTCGGCCTTTTCTTTCTTTCTTTACGGCCTAGTCGACCGAAGACATTTTTGGTAGGTTCGCGGGGGTTGTCCGCCCGTACCGCGCAACATGCCGTTTCCGGGGGAGCTCTAGGCCTCGGTGAGGTACTAGGCCCCGCTCTGCAGGCTGCCTGCTGTGGGTCGACCCTGCTGTCCGACACAAGGTCCAGCTTCAGCTGCAATTGCCGGTTCGACGTACGTTCCTGGGCGAACATGAGTCGACTTTCGTCGACTCTGCCCACTAGCACGGCATTCTCTACGGCTAAGAGCCTGATCTGCGCTGTCAGCTCATCATAGTCCTCTTCGAGGAGGGCTACCCATTTGCCCGGGACTTTGGCTGCCTTTGCCATATCGCCGACCGTCCTTCTCATCTTTGAGAATTGGTCATCTATTTTTTCCAGTATTTTACTGGTTACTGTCCCTGCCGGAGGTCTCGCACTAGTGGGCGACGCTGCCTTTCGCTTCTTTGCCCTACCAGAGAAGTGGTAGCCCGGTGTGCATTCGTCAAATATGTCCATGGAACCATCAGATTCCATGGAGTCACCCTCATTTGTCATACTCATTAGTTTTTTTACTGCAGTCAGTTTTACGTCGTACGACTTGTCATTATTGCGGGGTGTTTTACCACCGCCGAGGTCAGTTGGGGGCCGCCCATTCACCGACCTTTGTTCGGCCTCACCGGTGTGGAGGTCAGACACTCCGGCGAGGGACTCTGAGGCATCCGAAACCTCTGAGTCGGTAACTACGGTCTGTTTATGAAACTTTTCCATAGTGGTTTTTTTAGGGTTTTTCCTGTCCCTTGCGTTTTATACCTACTGCCAGGTGATCCGTTCGCTGCGTGTTAGCAGGTGGATCGGTCCTGCCCTCCTTTTCAGGGAGTGGGCGCTAGTTGTTTGGTCCGTTTGCTAGTGTAAGCAGGTGGAACCGTACCTGCCCGGTTGGTCAGACCGGGCTCTAGTGTAGTGACGTGAGGGGACGTTGGCCGGATACTACGGTCGCCCGAGGGCGGCCGCACGTTCCGTTGACATCCAGGGCCACGAGGAGGCCTCCCCTCCTGCACGGAGCGCCGAGTCACTATCTCGACACCCCGCCAAGACTGGTTATTAATAACACAATCTCGCTGGATCATGTAGATAGGGACAGTGAGAATCTCGTTAATCCATTCATGCGCGTCACTAATTAGATGACGAGGCATTTGGCTATTTTCAGATATCGGAGGGCGTTACTCCACCGATAACCTACCTCATATGATAACCGGATAGTAGAAGTGAGTAGGTTAGTGGGTTATTTAATATATGGGTTAAGGTACTCATCATTAAATAGCCCGACCAGAGTGAAGTGTGAAATTTAGAGTTAGTTTAGTTAGCTTGCACCGAAAGAAGTTAAAGTTTTACAGAAAGAAGCGAAGGTATGAGGAGTCTTCCTTTTTTTTTTGATGGGTCCGGAGCTGGGTAAAGCGTTGATCCGCAGTCGACAATAGCGTTTGAAGTCCGAACTGGGTATACCGTCCGGACGTCGCAGCCAAGCGACCGAGGCGCTCTCCTCACAGGCCAAGTGTAGTTCTTTACCATCAATGGACTGATATAGCCTATCCTGCCAGCTGGGCTTTCCGCTTAACTCAGTCATTTTTCTCCGGGATGCCTTGCGCGATAGGTGGTCAAGCGCTCTGAGTCTACCGGTCGTGACCGATCCGAACACTAACCCGTGAAGGAGTTTAGGTATCAGGTGGTCACGAGCGATTCCCAGGCGCATCTGAGGATTCATCGGTGATTTTCCAATCCGATCTAACGCCGTAGCGTACGTCGCGCCAGTGTGGTCGTCTAGCCTTCCGCCCTTGAACTCAAGACCTAAATACCGCCAGAGGGAGTCCACTTGGAGCGTCGGTAAGATCATCGGTTGGATGTTTCGACTTCCGCGACCGTGACCGCAATGTCGGGGAGGCCTGTGAGACCTCCGCGGCCTTGCGGTCCCAGCCCCGCTTGTCTACCTGAATTCGATTACATGTTTCAGGTTTTAGGTCGACCTTTCTCTCGGGACGCTCGTCCGACGGCGGTAGGTCGCTAAACCCCGTCATTACGTCTTTGCCGCGGGATCACTGGTCAGCCCGTCCTCGCCTTTCATCGGTGATTTTCCAATCCGATCTAACGCCGTAGCGTACGTCGCGCCAGTGTGGTCGTCTAGCCTTCCGCGGGGACTTGCATTTTCGGCCGTTGGCCGCCGCCATAGTCCCCGCACCGCTCTCCTTAATATACTCGCGAAACTACACTGTGATTTCGTCCGTAGGGGACTCACCCGTTTCGACTAGGCGTCTTGCCGCACTAAGGAGCCTTTGAGCTCCGTGACCGACGACCGTTGACAATAATGTCACCGCCGCTGCGGCCGCTTGTGCGGGCCGTCCGGGGTTTTTAGTGTGATCCGTTCCCACGGAGTCACTAGCTGGCTTTACGACGCCATTCGTATCGATAGGCGATGTGTCGAGGCGGCTATAAACTGCGGACGGGGCGGGAGAAAGTAATGTCTCAGAAACACCGTGTTGTTCTGATTGGGCAATCTGTATCCGAACGAGGGCATCCTACACAAGTGCCTTATACCCAGCGTTCTGTCGACGCTTCATTATCGCTTCAGCGGTGCGACCCAATCCTTGTTCGCTTAGGAACAAGTTCATAAATTTAATCTCGCCTCGTCCCGTGGCCGTCGCCTATAACAGCGCCAACAGGTGGTCCTCCTCCGGTGTCCATCAAACCTTCTTGTTCGCCACCGGAATTAGATCGTTCGCTAACACTAAGTGTCTGGCTTTAATATGCACGCCGAGACCTATTCTACTGTTAAACATTCTCTTACACTCTGGACACTCAAAGACGCACCCCGCGCGACCGCCCAAATTGAGGGTATTCGCGCGGGGCCCCTGATCAACATGCAAGTTTTGCTCCGCCCCACTGTTTAGGATGGCGGGGCTATCCGAGGCTTTATTTCCGTTACGTTGCATGAAGATGTTAGCGGGAGCCCCGGCCCCCATAGAATTCACCCTGATCAATACCCGACATTCGCCGGGCCCCGTTGCACGTAGCTTGATCTTGGGGGCCGGGTGGATTAGGTCCCAGTCCCCGGGTAGGATAGGTTGAGACATGAGACCGACTCTCAGTCAAAGTAAGGCTTTCGGGGTCGAGAAGCGCCCGCACCCTCGGACACTAAGGCCCTCAGTTGTGAGGGCAGGGCGCCGCCTTCGTACACGCGCGCGCGTTGTTCCGGTGAAGGAGACGAACGGACGCGAATGCCTCCGGACAGCACCGCTCAATTTCGGTACGAATACCTTATGCGTTTCGCACCCGCATTACCAAGCCTAGGCCGGGCTAGCGGGGGCCCACATGAGCGCGCGCTCCAACGGCCTTTCCGGCCACACCCCCGATACGGATAGTGGTTTACCGTAGGTCAGATTCCACACACACATCACAGACCTACTGTGATATCGTCCGGAAGAGTGGTTCGACTTCTACCATGGTTCGAATGTTGACGCGGATGCCTCGGAGGTTGCCTAATCCTCCGAGCTAAAAACTCTGCCTCCCTGGGAGACTCCGTTCCTCGCGCCGCTTCGACACAATAGAACTAGTGTCTATCATACCTTGGACGTTGACAAGCTAGACCGCACGGCGGGCACGAGGGGAGCGTAGAAATGACACCCACTTGGGCCGGCACTTGTGTGACCGGCTTGCGCGAGCACAACCTAGGACGCGGGACGGTTTCCGCCGCTAGGCAGGGTGTCAAAACACTATAAATTAAAGACGGCAACCGCCAACACCGCTCCGGGTTCCGGGCTCCGGCGTTCCGGACCGGAATCGATGAGACAGTTGAACGGCGCGTCGGCAGGCAGACTTATGTCCGCCCGTCATTGACACGCCGGTCAAGCTCGACGAGATGCCCGCGCAGAGCGCCGACAGGCAGACATTTGCCCGCCCGCCATTGACGACCAACGCGGAATCCCGCCGAGACGGCAGGCGGATAAGTATCCGCCCGTCATTGTCGCATCGGTCGACCGCCGGCGAGTCCCGCAAGCCAACCAGCCGGCGGGCAGAAAAGTGACCGCCCGTCATTGGCGCGTCGGGAGGGGTCCCGAGAGACCCGCTGTTACGGGCGTACGGCGCCCCGGCAGGCAGACGTCTGTCCGCCCGTCATTGGCGCGCCGCACGAATCCCGTCGTTTCGGACCGAAGTGACAGCCGACTCCCGCAGCCAAAGAAGCGACGCTCACGACCGACAAAAATCGGCTAAGTCCGCGCCGTGCGGCACGCAACGCGAGCCCAAAGAAAAGACCGGCGCGCGCGGGTAAAGAAGCCGCGCGCGCCGGCCAAACCGGACCCGGCCTCGCGACGCCTGCGTGTCGATTGTCATGCTCGGCTCGGCAGCGACGGTCATAGTTAAAAAAGTCATAGTTACTCCTGCCGTTTACCCGCGCTTGCTTGAATTTCTTCATGTTGATATTCAGAGCACTGGGCAGAAATCACATCACGTCAACACCCGTCCCGGGCCATCGCGATGCTTTGTTTTAATTAGACAGTCGGATTCCCCGAGTTGACCGTTACATGGCGATCCGCGGCCAGCGACCGAAGCTCGGTGGTTCCACGGTCGGCGGACGGCGACGGGCACGCGACCGCCTCGAAGCTCCCGGCGAACCGGGGGCACGGGCGACGGCCGGGGTGTCGCCAGCACCGCCTACGCTTCTACGACGACCCGAACCCGATCCGCCACGCTCCTCAGAGCCTCAGAATCCTCAGAATCCTTATCCCGAAGTCACGGATCGGTTAAGCAACTTCCCTTACCTACATTATTCTATGCGGCTAGAGGCTGCTCACCTCGGAGACCTGCTGCGGATATCGGTACGAACCGACGCGAAGACTCCGCGTGGCCCTCTCTCGAATTTTCAAGGTCCGCGTGGGGGTCACGGACACCGCCGCAACCAACGGTGCTCTTCGCGCTCGCGTCGTTTTTGCCCGGCTAGAGGATTCCAGGGACGTACAACGCTCACAGACGTGCGCTGCGGCTTGTGCCCGGTACGCGAAACGCCACACGAACGCTGTACGTCTCGCCTCGGTGCACTACTTCGTGGCGGCGTTTACCCAAGCGTGGTGCCCTTCCAAGCCACTCGTTTCCATGGTTCGCGCCTTCCTCTCCCAGCTTCCCGAAGACCTTTATGACTTCTGGCAAGCCGTCCGGCTGGTTCTCCGGGACTTTTGCCCAGTCCAGTCTATTCTCGCAGACTCTACGCAATGCGAGTATCAGTGTGCGCCAGTAGGGGAAGCAAGCCATTGAGCGTTCCCCCGATCGGCGTTCCTCCGCGAAGAGCCACTCAAGCCGGGGAGCGTCGCCTGTTTTCACGACTGTTGAGCCCGGTCAAGCCGGGGTGAGGAACGGCAGTCCACGGACGTCGCGGGCTCTCGAGGTCCTGATCGGTCTCTCTCTTACCGCTCAGTAAGACTTACATACTTTGGGTAAGCCTTCGCCCTTTATCGCTGGGCAGTCCCGTGTGCTCGGGCTATCGGGAGACCGGCCGTTCCATTCCGACCGGGCCGGACTTGCGCTCCCAGACCTCCAGTCGCGCACCGCCCAGACTCAGGGCAGAGTTCCCCGCACTAGCTAATCGACGGCACTGCGTAAAGACGCGTCTAGTCGGCTACCTTAAGCGTGAAGAGCTGGTAGCAACACTCTGTGACCGCACACATCTTCCTTTCTCAAACACTTTTTCTCAATGTGGCCGAAGCCTTGACAGTTTATGCACTGTACTACATCCGACCACTCTGCTACCCTGCACTTGCCAAATCCTAGGTATATAAAGCTACCACAAATTCTCTGTAATGTCTGGCGAGACCTCGCACACCCAATGAGCCAGCTTATCATCCTTAGGACCGAACTGGAAGATTGGCTTAATTGCCTCACTCTCCTTATCCTCAACTAACCCTAGCCTTGGATTTTGTTTGCCTATCGCACCTGGAATATCCGCTGCCTTTATCTCTCTCTCTACATCAAAGATTTTCACCTTTGGTAGCCTCATTTTTGCCTCTTTGACTTCGACCTTATCCTCTCTTTCTATCTCTCTGAGCGCTTTTGTTGTGGCCTCATCCCCTTATGTCCCCCTTATCAAGATCACAGTTTTGCTCATCTGTGGAGCCCCTACCTTACCCGCAATCGCAGACCACAAAACCTTTTTTGTAGCTTCCGCCCCTGCTTCCCCCACCGAAATGATGAAAGATTTCGCGGGTTCCTTCGCCCTCCATGCCTCTTTCGTCGCCTTGTCGACCACCTGCTTTTGGGACCTCTTACTGGTTACCAGCACGAAGTCCCCCCCTCCTTCTCTTGCTTCCCCTCTTTCTCTATCGCGCTTCCCCCTACCGCTTCGTGTGTGCCTCCCGGTTTCGCCGCTGTGTTGTTCGCCCCGGGTCCCTTGCCTACCCCCACCGTGCCCTTTGTTTTCCTCTTACTCTTTTTCTTTTTCGCTTTTTGGGGCGCGTTCCCCTCTTCTACCTCCATGTCGTGTTCCTCATTGTCCGTATCCTTTTCCTTCTCTTTTATCGGATTATCCTCCTCTCCTCCTACACTCACACCAAGTTTCAGCAGTTCCGAAAACTGCCTCCTATTTTCCTCTAAGTTACCCTTCAATCTCGCATTGTCCTCTCCTAACCTCAATATGACCTCCTCACACTTTTCCTTTAAAGCCTCCAGCTCCGAGGCTGCAGCTACCGTAAGACGCTTGTTCTCTCTCTGACCTATAATTATACTCCCTAACCTCCTACATAGCTCCATTCCTGTTTTGCTTAGATCACCTTCCATACGTCCTTCCTCAACCTCTTTCTCCTCGGAAACCAACCTCTTCCTTTTTACCGGTACGACCTTCCTGGCCGCCTCCTCACACATTACCTCAATCGCGTTTAGCTCAGCTAAACCTGTATCTACTACCGATGTCTCCATTTGATTCCCTTCTTTACTCATATCAAGCCTACTTATCAATTAATACGATATCAAGCGACTGGAATCCGGTAGCGGTATGTCGCTACCGGCTGCACGACAAGAAAACCCGCCTGATAACGGGCTTACCTGTACCGCGGTTGCCTACCGCCGCTGGTTTGTGGCCAACACAGCTGCTGCTACGGTGGCTCCTCCCAACGACGTAGATCGCCGGCCGCCGCTAGTGCACCCGTCGACTGCGACGCTCCTGCCGGCAATGACTCACCAGCCGCCGCCGTCGCTGACACATCCGCCGACTACGACGCACCTGCCGGCGATGACTCACCAGAAGCCGCCGTCGCTGCTGAACACCTGCCTACTACGACGCACCTGCCGGCGATGACTCACCAGCCGCCGCCGCCGCCACGCGGCATAACTGAACAAAGGCGAAAACGCCCAAATTGTCGGGTACGATAACTTTAAAAGTTTACGACCGAACAAAATGGGGCTTATATATTCCGCTTCTGCTTAACAGCACGAACACGTGGAGCTAACGAACGCGGTCGTCCGATCACTGGAAGCACTGGAAAAATTGTCAAATTTAAGGGAAATTTCGATTTCCAAAATCCCCAATTTTGAAGATTTTTCTGATCTCAAAATTCCCTTTTGTTCGCAAAGATAAGACGAATCCACCGATATGCTTCGTGTTCCAAAATTCAAAATACTTTCGAAGTTATCGGCAATCTAGGATTTCGCCGCAACGAAAGAGCGCTATTTCCGCCACGAAAAAACCAAAACCGCCACTACAACTCCAAAAATAAATCAAATCGCTTGAAACTTCACCAAAAGGTTTATCTTAACAGACTAACCAATTGGGAAAAAGAAACACAAAAAACGGACCCGAATTTCACTTTTTACAACACTTTTACTGTGTTGCGTGCCGGGTTTAAATTTTAACAACAATAATTCCCCTTACACAATATCAATAATAATTGTTTTCAATAATAATATAATTCAATAATAATTCAATAATCTCTCAATATAATTCTCAATATAAATCTCGGTATAATCTCAATAATAATTCTCAATAATAATTCTCAATAATAATTCTCATAATAATCTCAATAATATAACTCTAGCTCTCTTTTGCCTCAAAACGGTGTTAAATAAATGATATTTACGCTGAAATTATGCCTGGTGCTGTCATGTTGATTGAAGTTGGTTTTTCCTCGGAGTTGTTGAAATTGAAGAGTTCTGCAGTTTCTTCTTTTCCAATGATGATCCATTTGATTGGACTGCCTCCGGTTTAAAATATTGTTGCAAATATTTTTATTTTCTTTTAAAAAAGAAAAAAAAAAATTTCCACAACAGATATTTTTGGATATCCTACCGACTGCGCCAAATTGTTGCGTGCCGGGTTTGAAGCCAGCAGTAACAATATTCAAATGTTAATACGTTAACTACTCCAAGAATAAGCTAACGCGAAGTTGTACTATATAACGTTTATTAACACTTGTAATTAAATCAAACAACATAAGAACATAAGTTAAACTTCTAAACGATGATATCAGGCAGAGCTTCTGTACTGGATGGCTGGATACGTCTGACTCTAGGTGTCCATTTGGTCCTCTTTTATACACGGTTGCATCCGGGTTGCCGCCCGTCCTTCGCTGTTTGTTTCGGCAAGCGTACGTATTGAGAAGTTGTCTTGTTGGCCTCGGCTTGAGGGTTCAACGTTTTCGCATTCTAATTTTTATTACAACTATGTTGTTCCTTTGTGTATTTTAAAGATCTACATAAAAACCCGGTTAACCTTTCGTTTGACAGGTATGAGTTTACACTTGTATGGTTTTATATTTTTAATCCCATGAAATGTCACGCAGTACATTTTAAACAAGTATTAATATTACTTCTAAGAATTAATGTTACTTTTAAGAATAATAGTAATATACTGGGTATATTACACCTCACCCCCGAAACAAAAATTTCAGGGTGGAACGGTGAAATTTTTCTTTAAATCTTTCGTATACATTTTTTTTTTTTTACAATTTGGTAATTTGTAACTAAATCTAATTATTAATAAATTCTCCTTCACCTTTTACAATTTCTTATTATTATAAATATTTTTCCCAAAGCTTCTTTTCATTAAATTTATATAAAATGAATCGTTTTGTATAATTAATTGTACAAATCTATAATTCCAAATCTTATGAATACTAATGCCTTTCCTGTCTCCGTTTTATTCTACTTGATTTGTTACTACAATATGTTATTAAATTTATTTAATCAATTTAATATTTAAATTTCTTTCTTTTTTCTTTTAATTTGTGTGATATAGTTTCACATTATTTTTATGGACAGTTACTTGTCGTCTCCCTCTTTGAATTAGTATATTTTCGTTACTTATTATTTTTAATACTTCAAATGGTCCTAACCATAATGGATGTAATTTAGTTTTAGATGTATCATCTCTTAATAATATTAAATCTTTTTCGTTTATATCAATTGGATTTTCTTTTATATCAAATCCTTCTTTGCTTTTTATTTTATTTTTAATTAATCTTTCCCGAGCAATTTGGTACAATTTTTAAAAGTTTTGTTTTAAATCATATAAATAGTCATCATAATTATATCTAGGTTCTGGTTCTGATTTTAATTTAACAGGTATTATTGATGTTCTCCCATAAAGTAATTCATATGGTTGATAATTAGTTGAAGATTGTGTTGTTGAATTATATAATTGTTCTAATAAAATTAATTTATCCTCTTCGGTGTATCCTATGCCAATACATATTATTATTTCAATATCTGTATTGCGAAAAATATATCGTAACATTGCTTTAACTGTGTCCCACTTTAAATTATCAAGTTGTTCTAGTTTATTCTTAGCTAACTTCTTAATATCATTTTCAATTCAAAAATGTTTTAAGTTTATTAACGCTGTGTACATATTTTCGTAAGTTGTTAATCTTAATTGTTTATCTTTTTATTATGAATATTATATATTGGTTATCGAAATTCGGATATTATAATAATTGGTTCAATCATTCAGTGCATAATGCATTTCTTAAAACCTGGACCTGGACCATTACATTCATAACATTGTATAGGTTTATTATTAAAATGATTATTATAATTATTTCTGTTACGATTGTTTGGTGTATTACCATCATTATAATTATAGTTATTACGTTTGTTTGTATTAAAAAGGTTTTGTGTATTCCTTTCCGCGTTAAATTCTAATTCCTCACTACTAGCTATACTTCTCGCTTCCTCTAATGTTTTTGGATCTCTCGCTTTTACCATAATTTTTATTGGTTTAATTAGACCTTTAATATATAACCCTAGCGTTTGTTCTTTTAATTGCGTTTGAATAATCGAAGCTTCCTCTTTTGGTTTATTTAATGTGTAAATGTTACATAGTTTATAATATAATTGTTCAATTCTTTCCGTATATGAGTTTACGCTTTCTCCTGGATTCATTTTTATCGAATTTATTTGCAATTGCAAAGCTGAAGCTGAATATTGTGATTCGAATGCTTCGTTCAAATATTTCTTTATATTTGCCCATTTAGTTGTATCTTTATATTTAACTACCTCTAATGCTTTCCCAGCTAATTTAGTCGTTATGTAACGTATTAATGTTGGAGCACTCTCCCTATCTACCGCATTTACTGCTATATCGCATGCGTTTATAAATTGATATACATCGCTTTCTCCCGAGCAATGTGGAATTAACTTAAATGCCTCGTCTAACCTAAGTGTTGGTTCCGACCTTTGTTGTTGCATTTAAGTTTTGGGTTTTGATTCGAATGCTAACTGTGTGTGTTCAGTTTTTTTAGTGCTTCGAGTATCTATTTGATATTTGGGGCTATAATTTTTTATTTCATTTATTTCTTCCTCGAGATTTTTAAGTCTATCTTCTGCTTTGAGATTTAATTCATTCATAGGGTTCCCTTAATTCGTTAAAGTAGCTAATTTTAACGGAGACGTACCAGTTACCCCACCAGTATTCATAAAATTTACAATATATTTATTTTTTATAAATATAGTAAAAATAAAATTTTAACACACAAAATATTATATACCCAATTAATATAACATTTAAAATTTTAACAACAATAATTCCCCTTACACAATATCAATAATAATTGTTTTCAATAATAATATAATTCAATAATAATTCAATAATCTCTCAATATAATTCTCAATATAAATCTCGGTATAATCTCAATAATAATTCTCAATAATAATTCTCAATAATAATTCTCATAATAATTCTCATAATAATCTCAATAATATAACTCTAGCTCTCTTTTGCCTCAAAACGGTGTTAAATAAATGATATTTACGCTGAAATTATGCCTGGTGCTGTCATGTTGATTGAAGTTGGTTTTTCCTCGGAGTTGTTGAAATTGAAGAGTTCTGCAGTTTCTTCTTTTCCAATGATGATCCATTTGATTGGACTGCCTCCGGTTTAAAATATTGTTGCAAATATTTTTATTTTCTTTTAAAAAAGAAAAAAAAAATTTCCACAACAGATATTTTTGGATATCCTACCGACTGCGCCAAATTGTTGCGTGCCGGGTTTGAAGCCAGCAGTAACAATATTCAAATGTTAATACGTTAACTACTCCAAGAATAAGCTAACGCGAAGTTGTACTATATAACGTTTATTAACACTTGTAATTAAATCAAACAACATAAGAACATAAGTTAAACTTCTAAACGATGATATCAGGCAGAGCTTCTGTACTGGATGGCTGGATACGTCTGACTCTAGGTGTCCATTTGGTCCTCTTTTATACACGGTTGCATCCGGGTTGCCGCCCGTCCTTCGCTGTTTGTTTCGGCAAGCGTACGTATTGAGAAGTTGTCTTGTTGGCCTCGGCTTGAGGGTTCAACGTTTTCGCATTCTAATTTTTATTACAACTATGTTGTTCCTTTGTGTATTTTAAAGATCTACATAAAAACCCGGTTAACCTTTCGTTTGACAGGTATGAGTTTACACTTGTATGGTTTTATATTTTTAATCCCATGAAATGTCACGCAGTACATTTTAAACAAGTATTAATATTACTTCTAAGAATTAATGTTACTTTTAAGAATAATAGTAATATACTGGGTATATTACAACTGAGTACCGCACCGGAGCTCGCACAAACACGTCCGCACGCCACGACTGCTCGCGAGAGTATAGTAGATAGGGACATTTACGAATTGCGCTGTTAGATGATCTCCTGGTTGATCCCTCCACCCGTTTATAATGCTATCGCCGCTAGTGCCATAGGGTCTTTCACCGGTGTCGTCGCCCATCGCGGTATAGCCGAGTGCGGGGTATTAGCCCGATAACAACTTCCACTATCGTAGCGAAACCGTTGCCACCACGAGTCCAACCGCATATGAGGCGTAACATGTGCACGTGTCCCGAGACGCTCCATACTCTCGGGGCCACACTGTTACGTGTGAGGGCTTTCCCCGAGATTCCATGGTACAGGTTTCGAGAGTGGTTTTTCACTCTCCGGTACCCACTAAGACCGTGCGACTCACGATCACCGTCTTCCCCCCGGAGCGACCCGATTGACCCGGCCAGCCGCTAAGTGCTGGGCGGTCCCCTCGACTCGGTACGGGAGGTACGCTTCCGCCGGGCGGTTTCAGGTTGGTTGAGCCCTGGTCGGCTCCAATATATCCGAGTGCCGATTTTTCACAGAAAGTGCCCTCTAAATTCCCACTAGGTGAGTTCCCCGGGCCTTCAGGCGGGCAAGCGTGGTCAATTGTCTCTCACCTTTCGTAGGGCGAGGGTCCTTGCTGGTTAGGGTAACCTCCGCCCTTTCTAGGGTGTTTGACCGTCTAGCCCGCCATCACTCGTGATATAGTTAGGCTCCCTCGGCCCGAGAGTTGGTCGGTCTCACCACTCTGAGAGCTTGGTACAGTACAGTCGGGTAACGTCCCCCGCAAGGCGTCATTATTTCTCTCTTTCTATAACAAGTTCGGAAATCTAAATTAACGCCGATGACTTGCCCCTATCTGTCCAGCTCTTGTTCTCTTTTCTTGAGTACTTCTGTACAGAACTTCTCAAATGCCTTGTACTTTTTATCGGATTCTGATAGTTCTTCCAGCGCACACGGCCAGACTGTAGTGTCCGTGCTAACCACGCGCTGTAGGCAGTCCCTTTCCTGGTCATAGGTTGGGCAATCAAATAGCACATGCATAACACTATCATTTTCATGACCGCAGTCTCTGCAACGCGCATCGCCTCTGAGGTTAAATCGGTGGAGGTACTCTCCAAAGTCCCCGTGTCCAGTTATAAACTGCGTAGTATAGTAGTTTGGTACCACCCACGTACGCAAGAGTCGTGTTTGAACTGTGGGGAACCATTTCGAGGTCCACCTTCCCTTTTCGCTGGCGACCCACCTATCGTTCCAGAGGAGAATGGACTCACTCAATAATGTTTCGGGTTTAGTGCGTAAGTCAGCCGTCATAGCTCCTGATCTAATGGCCACCGTTTCCTTTTCCGATCTGGCTATCCTAAGTATCTCCAGATCAAGAGGCAGTACTCCAGCGATTACGGCTAGCGCTTCTGTAGAGGCGGTTCTGTAGGCTTTCGTGATCCCTAAGAGAAGGATTCTTTGTGTTGAGAGGACTTTAGCTCGTGGCTATACTTTTCTAAGACTCGGGTCCGCCCAGATAGATGACCCGTAAGACATCATTGGTACGAACACGGCCTTATAAATGAGTTTCGCGGTTTTCTCATTTAATCCCCAATCACCTCTAGTCATAGATACCATCCTCGAGAAGACGCGTTTCACCTCCTCAGCTTTTTCCACCCGGTGTTTTTCAAATGTTCTCATTCTATCTATGGTCAGTCCGAGGTACACGACCGATTTTGTGAACTTTACTTTTGTTCCACTAAGCGTAACTCTAGGCTCTCTAAGTAGGAAGCCATTCAGAAATATTGCTTGTGTTTTCTTTGCCGAAAAGATCAGTTTACGCTGTTCTGCCCAGAGGGATGCTCTATTTAGATACTCTGACGCCTTCGCCTCAATCTCGGTTCTAGATTGGGCGGCTATTATGATTGCTAGGTCGTCTGCATACGCGACAATCTCTGTGCCTTGGACTAACTCTTGTGACAGTAAGGGGTCTACGGCGTACCTCCGCAGTTCCGGGCCGAAGCCCGAACCTTGCGGGCAGCCTTTCGTAAGAGTTTTGGTGAGTGTATCACCCTCTACGTTCAGGTACGCTTTGCGTCCGTCCAGATAGCTCTTCGTTATCTGCTCTAGCCCGCTACTGCAACCTAGTCTACGCATGTCTTTTATGAGTTGTGGCCACCAGAGGCAATCGAATGCTCCAGTTATATCAAGGAAGATGCCGATGACATACTCTCTTGTCTCGTGTCAGTCCAGTTCAGTACATGATGTATAGCGTCAACGGTCGATCTATTGTTTGTGAACCCGTACTGTTTAGTCGACAGACTTGGGCCCATCTCTTGTTGTAGCCTATCCACTATAATGTGTTCCAGTACCTTTGACAGCACGGTTAGTAGGCTTATGGGACGGTACGATTTAGCCTCTAGCAGGTCTTTAGATGGGCCTTTATGAATTATTTTTAAATTCGCTCTCTTCCACGTTTCCGGGAAGACTCTTGCTCAAGGAGAGGTTAAAAACGTTCGTTATTATGTCGGCTAGTACGGGCCACGCTTTCCTGAATATGATCCCGTTGACCCCGTCATACCCCGGGGCCTTTTTCGGGTCGATCCTCCATATAGACTCTTTGACCTCAGCTTTATCACAGAGCCGTACCTGATTTATGTCCTCGCCGTTCATGCATTCGATCTTACCTAGGAATACTCCTGTTTCCGCTCTTATGTCCTCCTATGAGAGGGTTTCGTGATCTATAGAGTCATCGGGTATCAGAGCTTCCAGAAGCCTTCTACCCGTGTCTATGTTGGTCAGTGTATGACCTCCCTCCTCTCGGCGTAGAGTCGTGGGGATATCTCCCGAGGGTTTCTTTGACCCCTTTCTAAGCCATCTATATGCAGGACCCCATGGCTCCTCGTTACCAACGTCGGTCACGAATCGACGCCATGAGTCTCGTTTTCCCTGAAAACGGTTCTTTGATACTCAATCTTGCATATTTTTAGCTTATCTCTTAATCGTCTTTTTTGCCTGAGAGTTCTAGAGGTTTTAATACGCTTTATTGCATTTCTGAGTCTCAACAGGAGGTTTTGTATAGTGGCGTTCCACCATACGACAGGCTTAATCCGTATAGGAGCCTTATTTATCCGCATATCGTTGCATGCTTTTTTCAGCGCTCTATCTATTGCGGCGGTATATTTATCAAGATCTAAGCTTATCAGGTCGGCATCTGTGTTTACTGACTTTGATAGAGAAACCCTGAAGTTTTTCTAATCCGCGCAACGCCAGGCGTACCTTTCGGTGTCGTCCTGCGCGTCGCGGATGTATTGCGTTCGACTTAGTTCATAGGTTATTAACGCGTATCGCTCGTTATTTCCTCGGGGCGTACGGTCCATCCATTTATCTTCCCCGCCATCTCTGGCGTTGAAAGTGTAACATCAAGACACGTCCTCCCCTGGTGGTAACCTGAGAATGTCGGAGGCTGACCGGGCGCGTTCTCTATAGTTAGACTGTTTTTGGCCACTAACTCCTCGACTATGCATCCTCGTGCATCAGTTTTTGTGTCGTACCAGCTGGTGGATCGTGCATTTACGTCCGCGCCGATCAGTATCTCTCCTGTTAGAGACGATACCGATCTATCAAGTGCTTTGACACTTAGCTCGGTGGGGGTTCTAAACTGAAAATAGGTTGAGACTACTGTCAGCGAGTACCCCCCCAAAGTAAGCATTGCCACCGCTATATGGGTATCACACAGATGTCTTAACGCAAGCACACCGATATTAGTATTCACGATTAATATGGCGGCCCTTGGGTGGTCACCTGCCGCTATTACTCGGTAGGGGCGCCTGTCTAGGAGGGAGACGCCCTTACCGTCGGTACTTGGTTCTTGTATTAGGACGACATCTAGTTTATGCTTACTGATAGCTGCCTCTAGGCAGCTCGTGGCGTGATTCGACCTTGCTAGATTTATCTGAGCGAATCTTAGCTGGCTGCCAGATTCGACTCGTCTAGGAACGTTGGTTTTGACGCGCCGACTTGTCGTTTCCTGGTCTTTATCGTGAGTACTAATTTGAGCTGGCTGTGCCGAATTATGTGTGATGTCCAAGTCACCTATTTCTCTGATCAACTCATCAGTCCTGTCCGGAAGATTCGACACACTGACGGAATCAGGGTCGTCTCTCCCGGCAGAGGTCAGCTGTGATGCCTTAGCATACATATCTGACCTATTAAGCCTCCTCCTTCTCTGGCGAGACGCACGCCCCTCGGGGGGGCGAGCGCGCTTGATCCCGCCGCCCGTGAGGGCGCCAAGGCCAAGACAAGGGGAGTCGTTCGTCGGGCTGCTCGGCTCCGCGTCGATTTCCATAGAATCTAAGGTTGACCCCCCCACATCCGATCAGGTCCACGGGGTTGTTAAACATTGTTCCCTTAAATCCATGGTTAGTCTGATTAGATCCGGCGACGACCAATTCGCCGGAGCGTACCTGTGTCCGGTACTCGACCCCGGGTTTTTAAGTTCCCTGGTGAACTTTTTGCTCCCAAGGACGCCATGTCATCCAGGGGGGCGAGCCTAGTGGGGTGGCAGAGACATGGCTCTGTGTGTCGCCCCACCGTCGTGGCTCAGTAGAGTTCAGTTTCTGCTCGCTTCGTGGTGTCACTCCAAACCAATCCCCAATTCCTTCCTTTCGTTCAGAGGCCTATCGCGTACACCTCGCTTACCCGCAAGTCCGAGGCGTCAGACTTACGGGACGGTCTCTATGTGAACAAAGTCCAGTCTTTTCGTATTTGGTCAGCCCGAAGGCACCGGCGAGTTCCTTATCCCTCTACTATTTCGAGTTCAGGTACCACTTGTTTTTCTAACCCGTTGGATAAGTCTTTCAATGCTGGTTTTTGTAGCGCGAACTCGCGACAAGTGATCAGTATTCCCCGGGCTCGTCTCGGCGGGGTTGCACAGTTCCCGCCACCGTTGTCCGGGTTCAAGGTCCTTCTTGATTTCCTATTTGCCATAGTCCGCGCCCTTCCTTTCCTCGTTTCCTATCAGATCCACGTCCCGGCAAGCCGAAACACTTCTCTTCAGGAGTATTGCGTCCTAGACTCCTCCCCGCCCTAGGCTATGCTAAGTGTGTATTAGAAAGAAGTAGCAAACTTTATGGGTGTTCTCTTGTCTCACACCCTCGCGGGAGTCCCACAGACGGGTTGGTGTCATTGAGGACCCTTCGAGCCCCAGGCATTACGGTAAGACTGCTACCCAGTTTCACTCAAAGGTGTCGAATCTGACCAGCCTTTAGCTTGTTCAGCGAGACTTACATATTTCGTGTAAGCCTCCGTCCTTTATCGCTAGACGAACTTGTGTGCCAAGTCTTCGGGAGACCGGTCGTTCCATTCCGACCGGGCCGGACTTGCGCTCCCAGACCTCCAGTCGCGCACCGCCCAGACTCAGGGCAGAGTTCCCCGCACCCATCCTCGGTCGCGGCTTCGATCTAGTCTCGATCTTAAGCTTAATACTAGCTAATCGACGGCACTGCGTAAAGACGCGTCTAGCCGGCTACCTTAAGCGTGAAGAGCTGGTAGCAACACTCTGTGACCGCGGTCGAGTAGCGGCAGGGTCCCCGCCCCGGGTATGGTCGGGAGCCACCTTTGGTCAGGCTACCGGATTTACTGCCTTAGTGCCGCTCGGCTGAGCACTTTGTCGGCCCTCTGCCTAGGGCCGCGCCTATTGCAGAACTAGAGGGGTCCAGCCATCTCCCTCTAGGGTGACCAGTCCCGAAGGATTAATCCGATCGGTCACCACTTTACCGCCTTAGCGGTTTAGCCCGCCCGCCCGCCCTAACCGCCCGCCCGCCCGCCCGTACTCTCCAATGTCCCCGTGTCCAGTTATAAACTGCATAGTATAGTAGTTTGGTACCACCCACGTACGCGCGAGTCGTGTTTGAACAGTGGGGAACCATTTCAGGGTCCATCTCCCCTTGTCACTAGCGACCCATCTATCGTTCCAGAGGAGAATGGACTCATTTACTAAAGTATCGGATTAAGCTCTCATGTCAGCCGTCATACCTCCTGATCTAACGGCCACCGTTTCCTTTTCGGCCCTGGCTAAGCTACTCACGAGCCGCGGAGGTTCACGCGGCGTGGGGCGTCATAGGGACGTCACGGGGACTCGGTGCCTTCCACGGACGGGGGCCCGTACCTTTTGACCGCGACTTTCATGTGTCTGTCGGCCACCGGGGTGGGGTCGAGATCTATCCAATCTCCTCCCTGTTTTTGGCTACGGGCAGCCTCCGGTGTATTTCTCCGCCGGTAGAGTGGCTTGGTGTCCGGGAGGATTGCCACCGCCTGCACGCCGCCCTTGCCCGCGGAGCTTTTATACCCCGCGGCCGCGGACCGCGTACCGACAGCGGCCTTGACCAGAGACCTTCGCCTGGACTTAGCGTTTGTCCGTCAACCTATAGTTGCTCCTGCAACAGCCACCACGAAGCCTAAGCCCGAAGGCGGGTACCCGGTCTGGCTTTGCCAGTGGTTTGACACCGGGTTGGGCTCCCGCCACCCGTGGTACCGGTCTTTCCCCCGTTAGGTAGGAACATCATCGGTTGGATGTTTCGAATTCCGCGACCGTGACCGCAATGTCGGAGAGGCCTGTGAGACCTCCACGGCCTTGCGGTCCCAGCCCCGCTTGTCTACCTGAATTCGATTACATGTTTCAGGTTTTAGGTCGACCTTTCTCTCGGGACGCTCGTCCGACGGCGGTAGGTCGCTAACCCCAGTTATTACGTCTTTGCCGCGGGATCACTGGTCAGCCCGTCCTCGCCTCCCAGAGGCATCCCTAAGGATCAGCCCGTTATTCTCGGAGTCACGGCTACAACTCCCCCACGCCTCCCTGAGGCATCCCATAGGATCAGCCCGTTCTTCTCTGAGTCACGGCTAGAACTCGTTCTCCGCGCCCCCGGCGCCGGCCCCCGTCTGGGCCCCCTTCTTTTAGTCGCCTCTTACGATCACACTAGAGGTCAGTGTCCGCCGTGATTCTTAGCCCTCGAGCGGCAAGGGCGTAGGGTCTTCCTATCCTTTTTCTGGTGCCTGCTTGCCTCATGGCGCCACTATCGCGACCCGAGCGAGCACGGGTAAGCCTTACGACCTCCGCACCACCGGACCGCGGTAGGGCGACGCTTGGCTGTGTACGCTATCTGTCTGTTCGCATACCCAGGGCCCGTTTGGCGAACCTTCTCAGGGCTTCGTAAGTCCTTTTGCACTTAAGATAGGCGCCATCACGGGCGGCCATGGCTCATCTTCCGATTCCATTACAGTGCGCAGTTCTGCTCGGAAAACCTTAGTCCTTGGGCATTGGTACAGCACGTGTTGCACCGTCTCACTACCCTTTCCGCACGCACACCCGGGTGCTTCCACTAGCTTAAAGCTGTGTAGTTTTCCCCTGAAATCGCCATGGCCGGTCATCATCTGGGATGTGAAGTGGTCCATCGCTAGCGGCAGTCTGTACCGACTCCTTACATCCGGGATGATCCCCTTTGTCCAGCTGCCTTTTTCGGTTAATCCCCATCTGGTTTGCCATATCTCGAGATGCGACTATCTCGGCACGGCCTTCTAGTTCGTTAGTAAGACCGGCTTTGACCCTTAATCTTACGGCGGCTTCCTTGATCTCGAGATCCAGAGGCTTTACTCCGGCAAGGACCTGGAGCGCGTCCGTAGAAACCGTACGGTACGCGCCCGTCATTGCAAGCAGTGGACGCCGCTGCATACTACCTATCTTTTTTATAGCTTTGGTAGTGAGGAGGCCTCTCTCCCATATTCGCGCCGCGTATGTCACGTGCGGGTGGAATACTGCTTTATACAGTATCCGGGACGTTTGCTGGCTGATGCCCCACCGGGCTGAGGTCATGCCTCTCATTCGGGAGTACATCCCAGTCGACTTGTCTGAGAGTGCGACTATATGCTCCCAGTAGTTTCGCTTGTAGTCCATAAGTACGCCCAAATACTTTACCGGACTAACAGCTTGAATGAGCAAGTCTGCTGATGCCTCGAATCGAACCGCAAAGTCCGGCTTGAGGCCGCCTCGAACTGACATCGTCTGTGACTTGGCCGCGGAGAACTGCAGACCGCGACGATCGGCCCATCGGATGACCTGGACCAGGGTCCTTTGAGCCTTAGCCACGGCCGTTTCCTTCCTTGCGAACTCAACGAGTATCACCAGATCATCCGCGTAGGCTACCAGCTTGACCTGGGGTTCCACCTTTATCTCAAGTGCCGCCCTCATAGCTACTTTCCAAAGTGTAGGCCCCAGTTGCGACCCCTGTGGGCACCCTTTCGTCAGCTCCTTTTCCGAAGTCTGACCTTCGAGGGTTAACTTTGTCCGCCCAACTCAGAACGGCGTCAAAGGCCTTGAGAGTCGACCTCTCTTCGAGGAAGCCGTGCTGCTCCACGCCGGTGCTAAGCCCGGTTTCGGTTTCCAACCGGGAGACTATCAGTGTCTCCAAGGCTTTGCCCAGTGTGGGTAGCAGACTGATTGGCCTGTACGAGGACGCCTGCTGCGGATCTTTGTCCGAACCCTCAGGCAATACGACGAGTTCGGCGCTTTTCCAGCATCTCGGAAACACGGATGCCCGGATACAATCCGCGAATAACTCGGTAATTATCTGCCTCTGCTCGTCTGAGAGTGATGGGCGGCTCTTTCCTCTTGGAACCTGATTTTGCCCACCTGTAGGCTGCGCCCCATGTATCGGTGTTTGCCTTCCCGCAAAACGACCGCCAGGTTTCTCGCTTTGTCTGCCTTATAAGACCTAGATGTGCGTTTTTCGCACGACGGTATCGATCTAGGTCTTCATCACTCTCGCGCCTTTTGCGCCGAGCATGGAGTAAAGTTCGCCTAGGATCTTATTATTCCACCACGGTGGTCTGGAGGTCCCAGCGCCCGCTCTTTTTCCAGGGATCGCTTTTCTAGTCGCAGCGAGTATTGCCTCTGTGAGGCGAGCCGCGCGCTCGTTAGGCTCGGTTTCCCCTCCGGCTATGCTTTCTCTAGCCGTCAGCAGGGTTACTCTGAATAGGTCCCAGTCTGCTTTAAGTGTGTTAAAGCGTTTAGCGTCTTTCACTTTTCTCTTTATGCTAACCCCCTTGAGCTCGAGGACCAGCAATCTGTGATCGCTGTCGGTCTCGTCCACCACTCGCCAGTCTTTAACACGGTCTGCTATGTCTCGGGTCGTGAACGTGACGTCCACGTTCGAGGTGCCCATGCAGTGCCTTTCGTAGGTGTTCAGGTAGTTCGGCCGGTTGTGCACGGCCAAATCGTGGTCCTCGATGAGGTTCTCCACCTACCTGCCTCTGGCTCCTATGAGCGTTTTATCGTTTCGGTATTCAAGTATTCCTCTAAGTTTCGCTACGAAACCCGTTGTAGGCATTGAATACTTGAAGAAGATTCATACCAACGTCAAGTTCTGGCTCCTGTCGCCGTCTAGCCAACGTTCTCTACGGCTAAGAGTCTGATCTGCGCCGTCAGCTCATCATAATCCTCTTCGAGGAGGGCTACCCATTTGCCCGGGACTTTGGCTGCCTTTGCCATGTCAGCGACCGTCCTTCTCATCTTGGAGAAGTGGTCGTCTATCTTTTCCAGTATTCTACTGGTGACTGTCCCTGCCGGAGGGCTCGCACTAGTGGGCGACGCTGCCTTTCGCTTCTTTGCCCTACTGGAGAAGTGGTGGCCCGGCGTAGATTCGTCAAAGATGTCCATGGAACCATCTGATTCCATGGAGTCACCCTCCTTAGTCATACTCATTAGTCTTATTGCATTGGTCATTTTTACGTCGTAAGACTTGTCAGTTTTACGGGGTGTTTTACCACCGCCGAGGTCATTTGGGGGCCTCCCATTCGCCGACCTTTGTTCGTCCTCACCGGTGTGGAGGTCAGACACTCCGGCGAGGGACTCTGAGGCATCCGAAACCTCTGAGTCGGTAACTACGGTCTGTTTATGAAACTTTTCCATAGTGGTTTTTGTAGGGTTTTTCCTGTCCCTTGCGTTTTATACCTACTGCCAGGTGATCCGTTTGCTGCGTGTTAGCAGGTGGATCGGTCCTTCCCACCTTTTCAGGGAGTGGGCGCTAGTTGTTTGGTCCGTTTGCTAGTGTAGTGACGTGAGGGGACGTTGGCCGGATACTACGGTCGCCCGAGGGCGTCCGCACGTTCCGTTGACATCCAGGGCCACGAGGAGGCCTCCCCTCCTGCACGGAGAGCCGAGTCACTATCTCGACACCCCGCCAAGACTGGTTATCTCGTTAATCCATTCATGCGCGTCACTAATTAGATGACGAGGCATTTGGCTAATCTGTCAGTTTCTCCCGGGCCACGCGTGCGACGTAATCAGCGCCGCCCGCGCTTCGCGGACCGGGATCGACTTACCCGTTTTGGAAGCCAGAACTTTGCGAGCAACCGGGGTTTAAGCCGGTTCATCATTCTGCGCCTGACGGCATGAATGGGGACGTTTTTCAGAGGGAAGGACGGAGGTGAGTTGACGGACGTATAAGGAAATGGTAACGGAAACACCATAGTTGTTGCGGACGTACCGGGCCCCCTACCCGACACCGACCCGCGAGTGCCTACAGTTTCGTGCGTTAAAAGAATACCAGTTCAGCATAGTACCCCGCATGACACGCGTAGCGAGCCCTGCGAGGAAACTAGTACTGAACCCAAGCGTCCGAAGACTCTGGCTGCTCTCCGCCAACCAGACGCCACGCCATGTCAGGGTGGCGGCGACCGTTTGTACGTCGGTCGAATGATGCCGGTTCCGAATTTCGGTCTTTAAATCGGTTCGGTCCGCATATTTGCGGACCTTGTTCACATGCCACACCCTTGTTTCGTAGCCAGATACAATCTGCACATCGCATATGACGGACACTCGGCCTCTTGTCTTGTCGCTTATCGTTGCGACGAGGTCCGGCTTAAGATTGCCGTCACGCAGCTTGAACAAGTGCTCCGATTCGACGCTATACCCCTTCTCGGTGAAGCCTGCTAGTAACTTCTTAACGATACAATCGTGGCGCAACAACCTTCCTTCGTGGGTTCGTGGGCAACTTTGTACAATATGGGCAGTCGTTTCAGACGGGGCCCCGCAGGCCCGGCAGTTAACCGGACCGTCGCGTCCCCGATTGACCCGCTTGCGGCTCGGCAAAGCGTTGATGCGTAGACGTGCATAATCCTTGAATTCCTTCCCTGGAATTCCATCAGGACGTCTCATCCACGCAACTGACGCCGAGTCCTCGGAGCATAGTTTCAACTCCGAGCCATCCACGCTGGCCACTAGGTTCTGTGCGTGGGACAGGTTGAGGGTGATGGTCTCGACCTGCCGACGCGCGCTCGCTAACGGACGGCGGCGACCGGTGAGTTCTCAAGTCTTACGTACCTGTCTACTCGATTCTTGGGTACAAAGCGTTCGAAATCGGCTAGTCCGAGCTCACCCACCGACGTTGGCGGGTGAATGTACGAATTGGGGCACGAAGAGTGCAGATCTAACCATCATCGAACCGCGCGCCGCGTCTCGTGTGACAGTACCCGAAGCTTGCTCCGCGAGATCACCGAAAACGTGAACGAACTTAGGAATAAGGTAGTCGCGGAGGGCAACGAGTCGCATTTGTGGACGCATAGGAGCGGCACTGATTCGCTCCAAGGCCGTAACAAACAGCGCGCTGTAAAATTCGCTTAGGCGACCGCCTGCGAAATCCATTCCGAGGTGCCGCCAGAGGTCCGAAACGCCAAGTGCCGGGAGAGGAGTACCCCCAAGGGAGTAAACTTCCCCGACAGTCTTGACTTTCCAGGCCCGCCCGGCGGGGACCAAGATAAGGGTCGCACTCTTCACCGGATTCAGCCTCAGCCCGGCTTCCGCTAACCTGCTCGTGAACGCTTCGCACGCACGGCGCAGCCCCAGCGGCGTTTCCGCCACCAAGATTACGTCGTCCGCAAAAGCCAGCGCGTTCACTCTGGTCTTGCCTAGCGTATAGCCTACGGAATCTGATATTGCTTGTAGACCCGTGTCTACTACCAGATTAAATAAAAGGGGCGACAAGGGGTCGCCCTGCTTAACGCCTCTTCGAACCACAAGTGCCCGCGAGCACTGACCCGACGTCTGAATGAAGGTCTCTGCTTGTGCGTACGATCTGCTAATGTAATCCTCGGAGCATTGATTTAAACCAACTCTCCGCATTGCGGCCAGAATCGATTCGTGGGTGACCGTGTCAAACGCCTTCGATAAATCGAGCGACGCTAAACAGAGCCCCCTGCACGTCGAGCGGGCGTCCCGGAGAAGCGAATCGAGGAGGAAGATATTCTCCGCTGACCCGTCCGCCTTCCTGAACGCGCGCTGGCGCGCATCGACTAGAGACATCCTTTCAAGGCGCTGAGCCAATATTCGGTGGAAGTGCCGGACAGCCACCGACGCGATAGAGATCGGTCGCTAGTTGCCAGGACACTCGGGATTGCCTTTCTTGGGGACGAAGACAGTACGGGACGCTACCATCGTTTTCGGTAAGCGCCCGCAGGCGATAAACATACTAAATAGACCGGCTAATACTTCCGCGGGGATTGTGCGCCAGAGGCGTGCTCGGAATCCGTCCGGGTCCGCCGCTGTGTTCGCTTTCGGCAGACTGCTCGTCACCTCCGATAGCGAGATAGCCGTCAACAAGTCAAGTGACCGAGTACCCTCGTCCGCTGTGGTGGGCGGTGGGGCCGGGTACTGGGCGGATGCGACCACGTCTGCGGATTCTAAGACGGGCGCCCAGTATTCTAGCATCGTTCGGAAGCCGGGCATAAGAGCGCCAGCGTCGATACCCGTTAATATCCGGTCAATGACTGTCTTCGGCTTTAATCTCCATTCACGCACGTTCCTCCTGTAACAAGCGGTCTTTAATACTTTCTGGCTAGGACGGCGAGACACGTCGGGGTTACCCGAGGTCTTACCGATCCCACGATTGGACATTACCCTATCCGGGGCCCACGACTTTCGTTTCCTACTAGTCGCCGCACCTGGTCGAACCAACGGCCCCGATGGGGTCTTACCGTATTCTCTATACCATGCCGCTATCGCGTCGCATGGTTTAACGTCTTGATCAGCTAAGAGTCTGGCGGCCGTAAGGAGCTTATCTACTCCGTGACCGGATACCGTGGATAGCAAGTCCACGGCCTGTTGGGCGATGTTATGCGCCACAGTCTGCGCGCCCCTCAAACGGCTCTGCGGGGTTGTTCGGTCACTGACGTCAGATACTCTATTATCACTGCTTGGCGGCTCTCTGGCGGGGGAGTCACCCGCAACCGACCGGTCCGTAGCTATTTTTATACTTAGCGTCATCCCTTGTCCAATTATCGCGGACCGGGCAACGCGGACGTATTCGCGATGGTCGACCGTTCTTCTCCGCCCCTTGATTGTCTCAAGAGTGCGGCCGGGATGCTTTAGGACGGTGTGTCCATTTATACGGACGGCCGGCAAGCCGTTTTCAAGCGCTTCCGCTTCGAGCGCCGCTATCAAGCGTTTTTCTTCATCGGTCCAGCGAATCTTTGTATTCGCGACCTGAATTTGGGCGTATGCTACTACTGGGTGCGCTCTGCGCTTGTGAACACCGACACCAGTCTTGTTGGTAAACTTTCTCTCACACTCACTGCACGCAAACACGGGCGGGGCCGGATTGGCTGATCCGGCCGGATCCGCTCCAACACGTTCGGGCGACACTGCTGTTTGGACGGTCGCCCTTCCGAGGCTTCTATTATTAAAATGCATGTTGGATTGAGGGAGGCCGTGGCGCTTGGCAACGCCGTTGCCCCAGGGATTCGCCTGTGACCTGTCTCGAGTGGTGAGTTCGAACCCGCTGCACTTGGCTGGCCTAAGGCTAGGCGGTCGGTTAACCGCCCTTCTACCACGGGTCTGGTCCCATTGGCGGGGGCGATTCATGTACCCCGGGCCCGGGTGTCGATTATTGCCGCAGAGTGCGGTCCGACTTCTAGTTGCGGGTCGCACCCGCGTTAGGTCCGCCTTTCGGCGCGTACGGCCGGAACCCGCCCGGACAGCTAACCCGGGCGGTTGTGAGGGCAGAGAGACGCTATTGTACGTTTTCGATGCTTAGGACTACACCGTGTGCCGAAGCGCCGAGGACGCCGTTTGAACGTTGGCCTCTCAGCACGCCTCCAGACGACTCTACTCTGATTCAACTCGCGTGGCCGCGATCCGTTCCCGGCTCACGACCGGTGAGGTGAGGCCTCTGCTCACTCCCCAGTTGAGATCTCAGGGAGACGCTCGGTCAGTGCGGCTCTGGTGTCTGCCGCGACTGATACGACGATGTCGTTCGCATACGCCTGTATGCGCGTATACTGGGGAAGCTCGGCTCTGAGTAAGGGCTCCATGGTAACGTTCCATAGTATGGGGCCCAGGATGGAACCCTGCGGGCATCCCCGGGTCAAAGTAACGGTCTTTCTGACCCCACTGGCCGTGAGCGTGGCAGATCTGTCCGAGAGATAGCTTCTCACTAGTCCGATCGATCTCGCGGAGGCGCGAAGCTCTCCGAGGTCTTCGTACAACGCTTCCCAGCTAAGGTTGTCGAAGGCGCCCGATATGTCTAAGAACACGGAAAGGACGTATTTCTCGCGTCTGCTGTCGTTCCAGGTCATGAGCGCAGTGATGGCGTCGTCCGTAGACCTATTCGCCGTGAAGCCGTACTGTCTGCCCGTGAGGTGCGGGCTTATTTCAAGTCTCAGTCGGGCCGCGATCGCCCTTTCTAAGAGCTTCCCTTTAACCGGTAGCAGGCTTATCGGCCTATATGACTTAGGCGCCGTAGGATCTTTTCCGCCGCCTTTATAAATGGCAACGACGTCAGCGGATTTCCAGATGTCCGGGAAAGAGCCGCTTTCGAGGACCTTGTTCGTAAGTGAGGTCATATGTTCGCTTACTAGTGGCCAGGCCATTCTCATTATTCTGACCGTGAGAAGGTCAGAGCCAGGCGCGCGGTTCGGTGCCATACCTTTGAGGTATCTTGAGATCTCGTCTCGGGTGCAGTCGCCTTGTTGCAGCCCCGCAGTGTACGGTTGGGGAGGCCTACGGTTGCCCGGGTCGTTCGGGATCAACTCATTCAGTAGGAGTTCTATCGATTCCTCTAGGGATGCGCAATAGGATCCGTCGGGCCTTCTCATGTTGGGCAACGTGTGTGCCCGGGCCTTTTCTCGTTTGAGCCACTGGTAAAGTTTGCCCCAGGTGTTGACGCCTTCTCTCGTGCAGAAGTCGCGCCACGATTTTATCTTAGCTGCTCTCAGGGTCGAAGTTAGCCTGTTTCGAGCAGCTCTGTATTCCGCTCTGCTAGTCTCAGAGGGAGAGCGCCTATTTCTCCTGGACGCTAGTTTGGCCGCTTTTCTCGCGGCTTTCACGTCGGCCGTCCACCACGGCGGCGTGATCTTCCGTCTGCTCCGTATTTTCGGTATAGCTGCGTCGGCGGCATGACCGATAGAATCTGCCAGAAAACCGGCAAGATCGTTTACCGAAGTGCCGGGACTTCGGTTCGACAGATCTGAAGATAAATGCTCTCGGAAGGCTGTCCAGTTAGCTTTGTCCACTGCGAACCTTGGCTGCCTGTTGTTGTACGGTGCAAGATCGGCCGATAAGTCGTAGCTTATGATCCTGTGATCGCTAGAGGTCTGGTCGGGTGTTACGCACCAGTGACTTATTTTTGCCCTAAAGTCGCTGGACGTAAGCGTAATGTCTATGTTAGATGACCCTCTTGGTCCAAAGAAAGTCGTGTGCGGACTGCGCATATTATGGCAGACGAGATGGCTTTCCTCGATGAAGGCGTCAACTTCATCGCCTCTGGCGTTGTTTCTGGGGCTAAACCAAGTGGTGGAGAAGGCGTTCGCGTCGAGCGCCATAAGGTGGTCCGAGCTGGCAGACGTGACTATGTCCTTCAGCGTGGTAATGTGCTCCGCTGTTGGGCGGCTGTACCTGAAGTAACCCGAGGTCAACGATATGGTCCCCAGGTTACCGTTGTCGATGTTAACGGTGACAAAGTCAGGCCTGGCACTGTCATGTCTGACGCAAAGCCTTATTTTTGGGTTTAGGACCACGATGGCGGCGCCAATGTTTTGGTGGTAGTGGCCGCCCTGTGGGGTCGACGGGCTGCTCAAGAAGCACCTCAGAGGGTGGGCTTCGAGGCCAATGAGACGGCCGCGGTTAACATACGGTTCTTGTATCATGGCGACGTCGATCTTATGCTTGTGGCAGTAAGTCAACAGCTGGTCGTTAGCCGCAGCCGTCTTTCCCATGTTAAGCTGGACGATCTTAATCATGGGTAGAGAAGTTTGTTCTCCTCAATAGCCTTCTCACGGCTAATTCTCTATCTTTGCAGCTGCCGTGCGAAGCTTTATGCGGCTGCCCGCAGTTTGCGCATTTCGCTTTGTCCTTAGAGGGACATTCCCTGCTATCGTGGGTGCCAGCACAGCTCCAGCACGCCACTTTGGACTTGCAGACCTTAGCGATGTGCCCGAACTTTTGGCAATTGTAGCACTGCGACGTCTGCTGTCGCAGCTTGATGCTACATTTAGTCATACCTATATAGGCCTTCTTGCCCTCGATCTTAGAGAGCATGGTCGGCGTGACCTCAAGAACCCAGTGGGTGCTGCCACGGGCCTTGGGTCCGTCTAGCCTGGTGATGACCCTGGTCTCGTCTATGTCAGACTGCGCGAGACCGAGGTTAGGGTTTTGCGTGAGCAGCGCTTCAGCCACCTCCTCCTCGGTAAGGTCGGTGTCGACGTCATACACGATGACCCTGGGCTTGTTAGGTCCTTTCTCGCTAAGCTGCCCGCACTGTCTGAGCGCACTCAGGGTATCCGGGTCAGCCGGGAAAATTGAGAGGGTGTCACCCTGCACCACAGTGTTTACTCGTGGCGCTTTGGTCCGCTTCTTGACTTCGGACCATACAGCCTTCTTAACCTCGTCCAGCTCCCCGGTTGTGTTCCCTGTGAAGGTGAAGCGGGGTCCAGAGCTGTCAACCCTGCGCTCAGCCGCTCTTGTCTTTGCGACCGTTTTCCCCCGGCCAGCGGGGCCCTTTTTCGGCGCTTGCGGCCTAGGTGTTTCCACCATAACCGACGGTTTTGACGCCTTCCGGGTATCCCGCTTGCTCGGCGGTTGATCGCGTGGGCTCGGCTTCGAGGCCGCTTTGTCCGCGTAGGACGGTTTTGCTGCGGTTTCCGCAAGCGCAGTTAGCTGGTCTTTCAGACCCGAGTTAATTGCCTTGAGCGCTGCAAGCTCCTCGTTTTTCGACGTGAGCTTGTCGGAGAAGGTCGAGATAATCTCTTTGAGATTTCTCTCGCCCCCCAGGCTAGCACCTTGGAGCCTGCTACCTCCATGCAAATCTCCGTGAAGGCGCTCCTAAGTTCCTCGAACTTCGCGAGCATACCTTCCGCGGCCGAAACAGTCAGTTTCTTGGCCCTTTCGGCCTGGACAGTGTGCTCCAGCCAGCCGAGGTGTTCGGAGAACCCTCTGAGGAGAGTATCGGTTTCCGACACCTTCCGAGACTTCTTCTTAAGTCTCGCTTCGACCGACTCAGGTGAGTCGGCCGGACCTCTCTTTGTACCCGGAGCGGGTGCTTCGGGTACGATCGCAATCTTAATCTCCATATTTTCCGGGCCAATTTCCATGCTCGCATTTCCAACGCTTACGGGTGATAACGACCCCCGGGACGAGCGTTTGCTCCCGGTTGCCGGCCCTGAGGTATCCGAATCCTCTGTAGCGCTAACGGTTTTTTTGTTTGTTTGTGATTCCATATTGGGTTTTTTGGATGGGGCTGCCATCCGGTGCCCTATACCCTCCGGCTGACGTCGGGCTTCGTCAGTTGCATAATCTCCTGCCTGAGATAGGAGTCCGGGAGCGGCCATCCTGGCCTCGTCCGTTTACTTATGGTAGTGGGTGGACTTGTCCCTGCTGGTCGGGCCAGGCTTGCGGTTTTCGGGCCGGTCATCCGCGTACGGAGCCGGACCCTAGTGAGGTGAGGGAACGTTGGCCGGATACTACGGTCGCCCGAGGGCGGCCGCACGTTCCGTTGACATCCAGGGCCCCGAGGAGGCCTTCCCTCCTGCACGGAGAGCCGAGTCACTATCTCGACATCCCGCCAAGACTGGTTATAAATAACACAGCCTCGCTGGATGGAATAACCGGGGCAGTCCTCCGGAAAGCCTGGGATACGATAGGAGAGTCCTTCACCAGGATCCTGAATAGGTGCGTTAGGACATCTTACTTTCCGAACTGCTGGAAAACAGCGGACATAGTCATCATCAGGAAAAGGGCTGATAAGGACCCGAGTCTACCAAAATCCTACATACCTGTGAGCCTCTTGCCCACTGTGTCCAAGGTGTTGGAAAGACTCATTGTAGTTAGGTTAGAGGAGGAAACGGGGGCGACTATGTCCAGGGAGCAACACGGTTTCACGGTAGGACACTCAACGGTAAGCGCTATCCGCGACTGCCTTGGGTGGGTTGACAGCAGGAAGGAGAAGCTCGTTGTAGGGATTTTCCTGGACATTTCCGGGGCCTTCGACAATCTAGATTGGGTAAAACTGATCGGAGATATCGGAGAGGTAGGAGCAACAGGGGCGACAAGGGCGATAATAGCGAGCTATCTCACGGGTAGGCAGGCACAACTCACGGTAGGTAGGTCCACGGCGAGCGTTAGGCTAACTAGGGGATGCCCACAAGGGTCGCAGTTAGGGCCTGTGCTTTGGAAAATGAGCATGGACAGGGCACTTAAGATAGATATGGACGATAGGGTCAAAGCGGTGGCATATGCGGACGATATAGCCGTACTAGTCGCCGGGACAAACATAGAGGTTATCAAAAGGAAGGCATACGGGTTTCTGGAAGCGTTAAGAGAGTGGGCGTCCGAAAGGAGGCTTGGTTTCTCTACCGCCAAGACCCAGGTTATGTCTCTCAAAGGAGGGCTCAAACCGGGTTTCATGCTAGGTTTCGGGGCTGACAACGTAGTCTCGGTCAGCCCAGTTAGGTATCTAGGGGTCCTGGTGGATTACAATCGTAACTACTGGGAACACGTTAGGTCGGTAGCCGGTTAATCCGAAGGGCTCTTCTCCAGACTTAGGGGAGCGACGTCGGCAAACTGGGGATTAGGACAAAAGGGCGTGGAAATCATTTACAAAGCAGTTTTCCTTCCAAGGATTACTTACGCTTCGGAAATCTGGGTTAGGGCAGTTAGGACAAAGAAAGCCAGAAAACTGTTAGGTAGTTCTCAGCATAGGGCTCTCCTCTCCATAACCAAGGCGTACCGCACGACGTCCACGGATGCTCTGCAGGTTATCGCTGGAAAACTCCCGCTCGATTTGGAGGTCGAGTGGGGGGTCTTGGGGAAGAGATATAAAGGGGGTGAAATCTCCGGGGCTGAAAGGGACGAGGGAAGGGAAAGGCTTCTCGATATCTGGCAAGTTAGGTGGGATGGGTCAGACAAGGGCAGGTGGACGCATAGGATATTCCCACAGGTTAGGTTTAGGCTAGGCATCCGTCCGGACCTAGATCATTTCGGGGTACAATTTATCTCAGGACACGGGGACTTCAATGCTAAGTTGAAGTAGTTCGGTTTGGTGCAGTGCGGAAGGTGCAGATGTAAGGAAGGTGAGGAAACAGTAGAGCATGTGTTGTTTGAGTGTAAGCTACTGGATGAGGAAAGGCAGGAACTTAGGATGACGATATGCCCAGGCGGGGAGACCTGGCCCTGCGACGTGAAAGCGTTCGTGGAAACCCGGTCGAACTACCAGGGCTTAGTAGTCAAGTAGTCAAAACAGGCTTCGAAGATTAGGTCTCGATTAGGATAGATAGGAACCGATGGAGGACACAGTTGGCCAACGGTTAGGCGGCGTTGGATCGGTGCCACCCCAAGCCCAACGGGCGCAAGGGGCGTCATAAAAACCGGCAGAACCGGAACGCAGGTCTGACGCCAAGGACGGTCGTACGTGTAGGGAACAGTAGCGAAGGACTTCTCTCGGGGCAGTTAGGTAGGTTAGGATATGGGGCGCTTGACCGGAACACTGGTCGGGTGCCAAGGTATTAGGTGTATGTAGGAAAGTGAGCAAAGATGTGCGCATAGGTTAGGAGGATAGGTAGGAGGGCGAGCCGCTGTGGGTCGCCCAAAACAAACAGGCTCACCACTAGCCGGCTCGGGAAGCCAAAATAGTGGGAGGGGCTGATACCCCGGGTTGACCCACCGACGTCAACTAAAAACCTAGTCGGTACCACGGGAGGGGGAGCCCCATCTTGCGCCGGACTGGCCGAGCCGCTCCGGATACGGTGCCCCCCAAGGTTGAGGAGCCTACCTCGGCTGCAACGTGGTGGTTGTGGGACCGGCGCCAGATAGTAACAAAACCACAACACCCAGTGGGGACCGTGGATCCCATCACGGTTCTCGTGTCCGCGCTCTAAAAGGGTACGGGTCTCGGCCCGGTGCTGGTGGTCCATCCGACGACTCGGGATCGTCGGTCTCCGGCGGTCTCGTTCGACCGCGCCTCTTGAATAACGCCACGCGTTCTAATAGAAGGTGCGCGGGAGAATAAACGGCTTCGGCCAAATCCGGATCTCGTGTTAGTAGTGAGATTTTTTTTTTTTATCATTAAATTTTGGTGTCGATTCCGATATATTTGAAGAAGCTATGTATTGAGTGAGTATTGTGTTCTCCTAGGGCTTCTCCATCGATGAGGGTTGGTTGAGGATTTTTCTTGCATTGACATGCAGCGGGCAATCTAGGACTATGTGTTTGATTGAGAGCGGTACGTTGCATTGGCTACAGAGGGGGTGTTCTTCATGTTTTATGGTATATATGTGGGTGAGGTTGGTATGGCCAATTCTTGTTCTTATGTTGATGACTTCAGAACGTCTAGGAATATTGGGCTGCGAATGCCATTTGGTGACTTTCTTTTTTATCGATTTTAATTTGTTTGACATTGGTATTTCATCCCTGGATTTTTGCCACATGTTGGTAATGTGTGTGCTTATGGTTCTTTTTATATCTTGGTATGGAAGTGTGGTAATGAGTGAAGACGAGTTCGAGGTGATTGCCTCATTTGCCAGTGAATCTGCTTTTTCGTTTCCGGGGATGCCTGTGTGAGAAGGAGCCCACATGAATTTACTGTAAAGCGTTTCAAATACCCCTATCCTTCTTGGTTTGATAGTAATTTATGCACGTTAATAAAAAAAAACGCTTAGCACACAGGGAATATAAAAATAATCCCAGCCAAACATCCTACATGAAATTCTCTGAGTTATGCTCAAAATATAAATACTTTTCTAAACATTGCCGTTGTTTGCGCCACAATCACGAATTGTAAAAACCAAACTTAATATATTATATAATTTAACTGTAAATAACGATAGCGAGCCGGTGGGTATTCCAACAATACCTATCGCGGCACTTTTATCACGCGGCGGCTCGTCGCCGCCGCCGCGCGATGGATATATAAGGCCACCCAGCCGATGAACTTTTGCCATTCACTACCTTTTCGTAGTCGTAGTAAGACCTACCCTGGCCGACTTACGCGACTCGGAAAGGTAGTCTCCCCCCCCGGCTCCACGTGCGGTGTATCTCCATGGTATAATAGTCGGAGCTATTCTGGCATTATATCGGCGACACACTGCGCGTCGAGTCTATCTCGTTTCCTCTCGGTCTCTCTCTTTCTTTCTCGCTCTCTCTCGCTCTCTCGATATCGCGTTGTCACGCAATAGAATTGTTGTACTGTTCGATTTACAACCGAACATTTTTCATATTGTTATTTCATCATTTGTATAAATATATTTGTTATTCGATCTACATCATTTTTATTCCAATAATCGTCCACCGACGTTCTCGTCGGTACCTACTCGCGCTCGGCGCTATCTATCCTCGTCCACCGACGTTCTCGTCGGTACCTACTCGCGCTCGTCACTATCTCGCTCTCGAATACTATTGATCCCGGTGTACAGCGCAAACATTGGTCCTTCGAGCCGGATTTCCTACAAAGAAAACCACGACCGTTCAAAAACTTCCACTCAGGGCAACTTATTGTCGTTACCTTCAAAATACTCGTTCCCCGAGTATTTTTTATTTTTCCTTGACTTGTAACGACAATACTTTGCCATGACCGTGCCAGCATCCATGGCGTACGTGGAGGCAAGGGCCCGAGTTAACCGATGCATAAAAAGGTTAACAGGGTTCATACAGGCATCAGCAGAGTTTAACCAGGACCGCCAAAACACGGGAAAAAGGGCCAAACTCTCACAGATGCTGCTGGAACTCATACCTCTTCGTAACAATATGGAAAAAGATCTTCAGATTATGGATTCGGCTGTGGCAAACAACACCTCTCCGTCATCAATCACGGATCACAGCGAAGCCGAAACTTTGTGTGCATCTTTCGACACCTTATATTACGACCTTGCTGCCTTCGCCGAAGTCCACCAAATTCCTACGGTTAAAGGTACGCAAAATCAATCACTCATTGGGGATATTTCGCACTTGGGTAATACATCGGCGTTCCAAATGCCGAAACGAAAATTTCCCACTTTTTCGGGGGACATAAAGGAGTGGCAAAGTTTTGATGACTTGTTCAACTCAATTTTATCTCATGCTCCGGAATTCACCGACGTCGAACGATTTGAATATCTCAAAACGGCCCTCCATGACGAACCTCGATCCCTCATTGCCCATTTATCGCTCACAGCCACTAACTACATTAGTGCGTGGGAAATTCTACGTGCTCGTTACGGGAATAAACGCGATCTCGCGCGAATCCACTTCGACGCGTTATTGGCACCGCATCAAGTACGAATTAACGACGCCAATTCTATCAAGGTTCTGATCAATACGATTCATGAACACACATCGGCACTCAATAACTTAAATTTCATTACGCGCCAATGGAGCCCTATACTGGTTCACATTTTTGAAAAATGCATGGACCATGAACTGCGAGCCAGTTGGGAGTTAAAAGTGGGAGACACCGTGTCCCCAACGATCAATGAACTTGTCGACTTCCTCCGAAGCTATATCAGGTCGGCTGCCATCCGCGCAGAACAAGTTATCACCATAACACCTCAACATAGGACAAGAGAGGCAAAACCGTTCAAATCACGTACCGCTAATGCACCACGGGTTTTCACGACGACCCTCAGCGCGGAGTCCTGTCAACTTTGCAAGGAAACCCATCGACTCAAAGATTGTCCTCAGTTCATCAACAAGACGCCTAACGAACGGTATGATATCACTAAAACTCATCGTCTATGCTTAAACTGTCTAGGGTCAAACCACATTACAACGACATGTAAATCTAAATTTTCTTGTCGGACATGCGGTCAAAACCATCATTCAATGCTGCACTTTGCCAAGAAGTCCTCGACGGTCGCTCAGCCGGTGAATGTTCCAGGACCAACGGGCAGTCGTGAACCAGCAGTTACCACGTGCCTCGTATCCCATCCACAACGTTCTACCGTACTTTTGGCAACCGTGTTACTTCAAGCGAAGGCAGCTGACGGATCCATCCATACGTTGCGTGCACTCGTCGATAGTGGATCCGAAGCCAGTTTTGTCACTGCTCGCTGCGCTGACAAATTGTTGCTGCCACGTCGACGATGTACATCACAAGTCCGACCATTCGCCGGGTCAACAATTAATGTTGTTTCCGGAATCGTCACAATTACTCTGTCTGCAGTATCAACAAGTGAACCAACGGTGACTATAAATACAATGATAGTCCCAAAAATCGTCGACCAAACTCCACATTTCCACTTGTCTTCAACCACATGGGAACACTTAAGGGATCTACCACTTGCCGATCCAACATATAATACCCCTGGTCCAATCGACGTATTACTCGGAGCCGACATCGTACCATCCATCATGACTGGTCAACGAGTAACCGGCCAAACGAAGCAACCCAGTGCGTTCAATACCGTTTTCGGGTGGATCATCTTGGGACCAGCTGATCAACCAGCGTCATCTACCATTTCTACTCTCACAGTTCAATCAAACACCGAACTAGAATCCGCATTGACTCGTTTCTGGAAACTGGAAGAACCATCGGTATCGTCTCTACCAACGATTGATCCCACCGATCCCGCGGAACAGATCTTCACACGGTCTATAACCCATACTCCGTCAGGTCAGTTTTGCCTTGAGCTACCATTTAAATCACCTAAACCAATTATTGGTGACTCGAAAGGTCAAGCGCTTCATCGTCTCCGACAACTCGAATGGAGACTAGCTAAAGACAGCGAGTTACGTATCAACTACGTCAAGTTCATGCAGGACTACTTGGACAGCAACCACATGGAGCTCGTGCCGATTCAACAACGATCAACTCCACATCACTATTATATTCCACATCACTGTATTCTACGTCCTGATAGTCAAACGACCAAGCTACGCGTGGTGTTTGATGCATCTGCAAAAGGTTCTGCCGGCACCTCTTTGAACGACTGTCTGCACACTGGTCAAAGATTGCAAACAGACCTTTCACACATTCTGTTGCGGTCTCGGGTACATAAAATCATTTTTATGGCTGACATCCAACAAATGTACCGTCAAATTCTGATTGCTGAGGCAGACCGCGATTACCTGCGCATTCTATGGCGTTTTGATCCACAGGGGGACATCGAAGAGTACCGTCTGCGAACAGTGACTTACGGAACATCTGCAGCTCCATTCCAAGCCATTCGGACATTACAGCATCTATCGACCATTGGCAAGCTCACGCATCCAATAGCATCACAAGTTTTACGATCCGACACCTTGGTGGATGACATCCTCAGCGGCGCAGAATCAATCAAGTCAGCTATAATCATCCAAAATCCAATAATCAGCTTACTCTCAATGGGTCATTTCACCTTACGAAAATGGGCCAGCAACTCTCCTGAAGTACTTGCGGCGATACCAGAAGAAGCACGATCAACATTAACCTCAATCAGTTTCGACGACGAGTCTGAGACAGGAGTCAAGGTTCTCGGCTTACTATGGGACCCAAAACATGACCACTTCCGATACACGATTCGATGTTTAGACGTTACACCCACCAAGCGAAACGTGCTATCAGAAATCGCACGGATTTTTGATCCACTGGGTCTGTTATCTCCAGTCACGTTTCTAACGAAACATTTGATGCAAATGCTCTGGACAGCAGGTATCGGTTGGGATGACGTGATTCCACCAGCTGCTCAAACTATCTGGCAACAATATCGAGATCAACTACCATGTCTACAGGAATTACGCATTCCCAGACGAATGACAACGGGAGACAGCGAGTCGACTGAACTCCACGCCTTCTCCGACAGTTCAGAACGAGGTTATGCAGCTGCCGTCTACTTGCGCACGAAATCCTCTACTGGTGTTGTGTGTCACCTTATCACCGGCAAATCCAAAGTTGCCCCACTCAAAAGGGTGACCATTCCACGTCTGGAACTATGCGGTGCAGTACTCGCGGCAAAGCTTTTGAAATCCGTGGTTGATGTACTATCTCCGGTCATGGATATTACATGCACCCATGCCTGGACGGATTCAATGACAACATTGGCCTGGATCAAATCATCGCCTCATCGTTGGAACACGTTCGTCGCCAATCGCGTGAGTCAATTACACGATTTCACAGCACCATCGGTCTGGCGGTACGTTCCAACCAAACTCAATCCTGTCGACTGCGCTTCGAGAGGTCTCTTTCCAGCTGAACTTCTCATCCATCCGCTATGGTGGGCAGGACCTGCGTTCCGGCTTGAGGAGCCTACCCGTTGGCCGCATCGTTCAACTTCACCCGGGAACCAATGGAATCAGCCGTGTCGCCACAGTCAAAACAACGACCGGAACCTTCAAACGACCCGCCAACAAACTCTGTCCACTACCACAACATTAAAGGCGGATGCCTTTAAGGTGGGCAGTATGTTTGCGCCACAATCACGAATTGTAAAAACCAAACTTAATATATTATATAATTTAACTGTAAATAACGATAGCGAGCCGGTGGGTATTCCAACAATACCTATCGCGGCACTTTTATCACGCGGCGGCTCGTCGCCGCCGCCGCGCGATGGATATATAAGGCCACCCAGCCGATGAACTTTTGCCATTCACTACCTTTTCGTAGTCGTAGTAAGACCTACCCTGGCCGACTTACGCGACTCGGAAAGGTAGTCTCCCCCCCCGGCTCCACGTGCGGTGTATCTCCATGGTATAATAGTCGGAGCTATTCTGGCATTATATCGGCGACACACTGCGCGTCGAGTCTATCTCGTTTCCTCTCGGTCTCTCTCTTTCTTTCTCGCTCTCTCTCGCTCTCTCGATATCGCGTTGTCACGCAATAGAATTGTTGTACTGTTCGATTTACAACCGAACATTTTTCATATTGTTATTTCATCATTTGTATAAATATATTTGTTATTCGATCTACATCATTTTTATTCCAATAATCGTCCACCGACGTTCTCGTCGGTACCTACTCGCGCTCGGCGCTATCTATCCTCGTCCACCGACGTTCTCGTCGGTACCTACTCGCGCTCGTCACTATCTCGCTCTCGAATACTATTGATCCCGGTGTACAGCGCAAACAGCCGTTATCAGTATTTATCTAATATACAAAAAAATCTATCTACCAATCCTCGAGGCTTTTGGAACTATATAAAAAACAAAAAAAACAATAATGAGTTACCCTCAATAATGAATTTTAATGAAAAACGATTGACAATAGTGAAGACATATGTGACGCTTTTGCCAATTACTTTTCCTCGGTTTATATATCACCGAATTCTACAAATATTTTCCATCAAACGAACATAAACGTAAATTCACATATTAATTTATCTTCTTTAAATATTTCATTAGCTGAGGTATTTCAGGGCCTTAATTACCTAAGTATAGATAAGACATATGGTCCTGATCAACTGCCACCAATAATTTAATTTCAATGTCGTTACGTATTAGCTTATCCCTTATATTTACTTTTTAACAAATCTCTATCTGATGGCGTTTTCCCACAGCCCTGGAAATCTAGTTTTGTGTTACCAATTTTTAAATCAAACAATCGGGCTTCTGTGAATAACTATCGTCCAATATCTAAATTAAGTACAGTGTCAAAACTTTTTGAAAAATTATTAGAGCCTAAATTATCTATATTATTTGATGGAATTTTAATAGATGAGCAGCACGGCTTTCGGTCTCAGAAATCGACATCCACTTATTTATTATTATACTTTACAGAAATACTTAATGTCGTTGAAAACAAGGGGCAAGTAGACGCCATCTATACAGACCTTAGTAAGGCATTCGACACAGTTGATCACGAAATTTTAATTACAAAACTTAGTGTCTTTGGTATTAGCGGCCAGTTATTATCTTGGTTAAGTTCCTATTTAACTGGGAGGTCGCAACAAGTTATTATTTCAGACAAAGTTTCATCTCCATTCGCTACACCTTCGGGTGTCCCACAAGGAGGACACTTGTCACCATTGCTATTCTTATTATTCATAAACGATGTTAAACACATTTTTAATTTTTGTACATTTTCGTTGTTTGCCGATGATTTGAAAATGTATATCAAGGTGGATTCTGTTAATGACCAAGAAAAACTACAGTCTGATCTTGTAAAATTTTCAAATTGGTGTACCATGAACAAATTAAAAATAAATATCGATAAATGTGCTGTAATATCGTTTTCCAGATGTAAAAACCCTCTAATTTATAACTATACCTTAGAAGGACATACAATTAAATTAGTTTCTTCTATTAAAGATCTTGGTAATACTTTCTGATGATCTCTCATTCAATGAACATATATCCTATATATATTCAAAAGCTATGCGTATGCTAGGATTTGTCAGACGACAGTGCTGTGATTTTAATAACATTATTTGTTTGAAAGCACTGTATTGTGCACTTGTTCGTTCAGGTATTGAATACGGATCTATAATTTGGAGCCCCTACCAAACCGACCAGATTCAACGTTTGAATAATGTCCAATATAATTTCTTAAAACACTTCTCACATAAATTTGAATTAAACCTTTCGGTTGATAGCATAGAATGTGAACTACATTTGCATTCTCTTATGTCTAGACGTAAATTCAATGATATATCATTCATTTATAAATTATTAAATAATAAGATACGTTGTCCTGGAATACTCGGAAAAATAAGCTGGCATGTTCCCATATTTAATACTCGTTCCACGACTACATTCCAAATACCGTTCCACTCACAATCATACAGTTTTAATGAACCCCTAAGTCGCATGCTAAGAGAATGCAACAGTGTTGCATTATTCGATTTTCATTTTGATAAGGAAACTGATCTTCGCCGTTTAAGTCTAGGTTTTGGATAAACGGTTGATGTATATTAAATTGTTGTGTTAATATAATGTGTTCATATTTTTTCTTTTTAATTGTTCTATACACTTTATAACTACTTTTTTATTTTATGTCTACTGTTACATGTTAATTATCAATTATGTACACTATTTTGCCCTACTATGATGGGCCCAGTTTAGTTTTTTGTCAAAATATATGCCTAGGTATATTGTGCTTGGTGAGGTTGGAATTGTGATGTTGTTAAAAGAAATTTGATGTTTAAGGGTAAAAGTGATGTGGCAGGATTTGGTTTTATTTATTTTGACTTTCCAATTTTTACACCAGGATTCCAAAAGAGAGAGCGATGAGATTGAAGTTGAATAGAGGCAATGATAGGGTTTTCGTGAGGTGAAAGGATAGCTTTATCATCGGCGTATTTGGCAACGAACGTGTAGGGAGAAGTGGGTTGATCAGCTATGAAGATGTTGAAAAGGACAGGTGCTGTAATTGTTCCTTGAGGAACTCCGGCTTCTATAGTGGATATAGACGAGAGACTTGAGCGGTATCGAGCAGCGAATTGACGGTTATTTTTTTTATTTTATTTTTTTTTATTTATTTATTTACGGGCAGTGAGCCCAATATATTGTACAAAAATATATAAATTCTATCTAAGTGGGTGTTACAGTTACCCAACTTTACAAGTAGAGATTATAGAGAAGTAGTTTTAATAATACAAAACACATGATATAATATTTACTGACACATATACATTTAAATTTTTAGGTTAGTATTAAGATTTGCAATTTGTATTAATATCTAATAAATAAGTGAGGGTGCTCATTGCCAAGGCGCATCATCCTATCAATTGGTTGGTTTCTGCCGTAATTAGTATTGTGTGGGGTAATAGCGAAGGGAGTGGAAGATGTAGTTAGACGGGAAGGAACTTTAAAACCAACTTGTGCGAGTAGGGAAGGAGCATCAATAGATCCATCAATTAATTTATGTATGAAGAGTAAGTTAGCCTCAACTCTTCTATCAGCTAAGGATACAAGACCGAGTTTGTGCATAACTGGTTGGTAGTCGTGAGGTGGATGATTAATTTTAAGAATAAACGCTGATGAGCTTAAAAATCTTCTCTGGACACGTTCTATAAGAGAAGAATCCACTGCCGTACAGGCGTTCCATAGTACTGAGGCATACTCAAGAAGGGATCTAACAAGGGAACAGTAAATAGACTTGAGTGAAGCAGACAATTTAAACTCTTTAGATAATCGTAGCACAAAACCAAGTGTCTTTAGAGATTTACAACACATTGCTTCGATATGAGGGTGAAAGCTCAGTTTAGGAGTGAGTATAACACTGTAACGGAACACTCGAAACTTAACACGTTCAATGCCAACGTCGGATACGCTCCGACAGTGGCTACGAACGCGCCTGGCCGACGTCGGATGGTATCCGACGATGGTTATATGTATTTTCATAGTGTTTTAAAATACTCGGCTGATGATGTATGACTATAGAATTTGGGTTGGCCACTCAGTATATTGTTGCGTGCCGGGTTTGAAGCCAGCAGTAACAATATTCAAATGTTAATACGTTAACTACTCCAAGAATAAGCTAACGCGAAGTTGTACTATATACGTTTATTAACACTTGTAATTTAAATCAAACAACATAAGAACATAAGTTAAACTTCTAAACGATGATATCAGGCAGAGCTTCTGTACTGGATGGCTGGATACGTCTGACTCTAGGTGTCCATTTGGTCCTCTTTTATACACGGTTGCATCCGGGTTGCCGCCCGTCCTTCGCTGTTTGTTTCGGCAAGCGTACGTATTGAGAAGTTGTCTTGTTGGCCTCGGCTTGAGGGTTCAACGTTTTCGCATTCTAATTTTTATTACAGCTATGTTGTTCCTTTGTGTATTTTAAAGATCTACATAAAAACCCGGTTAACCTTTCGTTTGACAGGTATGAGTTTACACTTGTATGGTTTTATATTTTTAATCCCATGAAATGTCACGCAGTACATTTTAAACAAGTATTAATATTACTTCTAAGAATTAATGTTACTTTTAAGAATAATAGGTTAAAAATCGGTTAAAATATGCGTATTCATAGTTCTTTTTTTAATAGGACTTCGCGAACGTACTCTAGACGGACCAGCAGGAAGATCCATTTTACTATTTGTTACTTACTACTTTATTTGTTTTTAAATTTGGGTTTAGCGTAAAAGTAAAATGTTTACGAACTAAAAATTTTGAAAGTGTGAAAACGTACCTATTATCACATTTCAATAATCAACGTTCGTGATAATAGCATTAAACCATATAAAATAACATGTGTTTTGAACTCGTTATAATGTACTATCGTTGTAGATAACCTTCTTACAACCACAAAAAAGGCGCAAACTAAAAACCATTTAGTATTAATATACTGGGTATATTACAATATATTTTTAAATAAGTTGGTACAATTGGTTTTTAGTTTGCGCCTTTTTTGTGGTTGTAAGAAGGTTATCTACAACGATAGTACATTATAACGAGTTCAAAACACATGTTATTTTATATGGTTTAATGCTATTATCACGAACGTTGATTATTGAAATGTGATAATAGGTACGTTTTCACACTTTCAAAATTTTTAGTTCGTAAACATTTTACTTTTACGCTAAACCCAAATTTAAAAACAAATAAAGTAGTAAGTAACAAATAGTAAAATGGATCTTCCTGCTGGTCCGTCTAGAGTACGTTCGCGAAGTCCTATTAAAAAAAGAACTATGAATACGCATATTTTAACCGACGATGAGCTGTTGTCGATTTTAGAAAGTGATAAATGGTTGTCATCTGAGGAAGATTTTGATGGGAGCTCTGATGAATGATATGGTAGAACTTGACGATGGTAATGTAAATGATAATTCTCAAAATAAACTGTTAGATGGTTTTACTACGAATGAAGTGTCTGATAATAACCATAGCACAGAGCTCAACAATACCGTAATTGATTGGTTACCTGACCCTCCTGACGTAAATTTTATTCTATTTTCAGCTACACCAGGTCTGAAATGTATACCCGAAGGAAACAATCCTATTGATTACTTTAAATTGTTAGTGACTGATGAGTTTTTTGATTTAATTGTTGAGGAAACTAACGCTTATGCACTAGATATTTTTTTAAATCAATCGAACGAAAGTGCAAGAATTAATAATTGGGTAGATACAAATAGAAATGAAATGAAAATATTTTTCGGTTTATTGTTTCACATGGGAACAATTAGGTTAAGTAGATTGGAAGATTATTGGAAAACAGGTCGACTTTTTAACATTCCATGTTTTCTTGAATATATGAGTCGTAACAGATTCATGTTAATATTTCGAGCATTACATTTCACTCGTAATCCAAAAGAAGGAGAACCAATTCCTCATAACCGATTACATAAAATCCAGAGTGTTTTAAATTATTTTAATTCAAGAATGGGAGAACTGTATGAGCCATCTAAAAATCTATCCTTAGATGAATCAATGGTTTTATGGCGTGGGCGTTTGGTATTTCGCCAATATATTAAAAATAAGCGACATAAATATGGGGTGAAATTATACATGCTGACCGAAACCTGGGGTTTTATACATAAGGTAATGGTTTACTGTGGACAAGGTTGTGATGTTTCTAATGATTTAAGTCATACAGAGTTTGTTGTTCATAATCTTATGAATTGGTTGCTTTATAAAGGTCGATCACTATTTATGGACAACTTTTATAATAGTGTGCGTCTATCCAAACAATTATTAGAAAAAAAAACATATGTAACAGGAACTTTACGATCGAACCGTAAATACAACCCAAAAGTTGTTGTCGATAAAAAATTGAAAAAAGGAGAATCTGTACATCGGTATACAAAGGAAGGTATTTGTGTCTTAAAATGGAAGGACAAGAGAGACGTTTTGATGATAAGTTCAGAATTTTCTCACTCTGTATGTGAAGTTAGTAATAAGACAGGAGTGAAACAGAAACCTGTTATAGTAAAAAAATATAATGATAATATGTCGGGGATAGATCGACAGGATCAAATGACATCATACTACCCCTGTGAAAGAATGTCTTTGAGGTGGTACAAGAAAATAGGTGTACATTTTTTCCATTTACTGCTTATAAATTCATATTTTCTTTACAATAAGAACGTAAAAAAAATTTCACTATACGATTATAGACTCTCAGTCATTGACGGTTTATTACCTGAACAAAACAATAAAACATCGACGAATTCTCAGGCAAAAAAAAATGAAACGCATTTACCACAAAAAGTTGAAAAAAATGAGAAGAATAGATATTTTAAAAAACGCTGTAAGTTTTGCGCCGGTAAAAAAATACGGAAAGAAACAATATATTTCTGTGATCAATGTGACGATCAACCAGGGTTATGCTTAGAACAATGTTTCAAAGAGTATCACAAGCAAATATAATAAAATTATATATTGTTATTATTTTTTTACATTTCTATATTTGTTACAATTTTATTACCTATAGACGAAGCTAGTCTACTTTGCGTTTGCAATTGTTTATTTACTAGGTGTTATTATTATTTTTTTATGATATTTTAATTGAGATCATACTCTTTAAAATTATTTTACTTTCTATAGACGAAGGCTAGTCAACTTTTTAATAGATATTAATTTTTTAACTATTGTTATTATAATTTATAAGTATTATTTACATATCAATAAAAATTAAATATTATAGAAGTTATAAGCGAGTAAATATATTATTATTTTCCCTCGTTTTATATTCCAAATACCCTTCATAATATCAAAATTATTTATTTTGATAAATGTATCAAGAATTAAATACACGTAAGTATAATAATACATTATTTACTTTTCAAAAAATAATTAAATTAGTGTGAAAAATTAAACTACGTCGGATATGCGCCGACGTCGGCCATATGAAGCGGCGTCACACTGTATAGCCGCCGTCGTCACGTATCCGACGACGTCCATGTTTTACAAATATTGGCTTGGCGTGTGGCGCGATACACCAAGATAACGTAGGCACTGAACGTGTTAACGGTCCCAGACGAAATCGGCCCTTTTTATGGCCAATGAATACGGACCATTCGGCCTTGTCGTGTGGTCAAGGTCAACTATATGACGGTGCATTATGCCAACGCAAAATGACATTTTTGATAGCACCAAACTTGAGTCAAAAATGTCGTTCTTCGTTGACATAATGCGAAGGCCAACGAATCAGCGATGTCCGGGAGGCCGACGGATATGATTATATACGTGTGTATCCGACCCGGGACATCACTCCATCATTCCAATCCAACCAGACAACATCGTTCAACAACCTGGAATCACTGGATATTGGAAACTGGAACGACTACACCGCCGAATCATCTACGACGACACCTGCCGACAACGCGACCCGTTTTTGCACCTGCTGTTTGAGTGACCTCTATTCTGTTTCCTTAAAACTGCCGTTTTCACGGCAACTGTTTAGCGACCTCCAGTCAGAATAGACGTCACTCCCCCAGCACACTGCCATATCCGCGACGACAACTGCAGCAGTCAACAAGGATCCACGCCGAAGGTCACTGCCGACAAGCCTAGCAACAGCTTCTATCCTTGGACTGACGACATCACGGCCACATACTACCACGACGCGGACTGATTGATCCCAGGACCGACTCGCTCTACATTCGTGAGTTAGTCGACACTTCCTTTCTTTCCTTGTCTACCGACACGCCACTTGTTTGAGCGGGCAGTCGGAGATATCCTTTCCATTCCTTGTCTACCGACACGCCACTTGTTTGAGCGGGCAGTCGGAGATATCTTTTCCACTCCTTGTCTACCGACACGCCACTTGTTTAAGCGGGCAGTCGGAGACAATTCATCCTGATTCCCCAAACGTATGGACAAATCTCCTTTGTATATAACATATTGTTTTTTTTATATAATAAATCTCTGTAAAAAACCTATAAAAAGTGTTATTTATCACGAGGCGGCCGACCGGAGAGTCGCACCGTTTCAACACCTAGATCTTTTTTCATACTTACCGATTCAATAATTGAGCTATTAATGATATAGGTATATTTGATAATAGACCATAACCATAAGAAACCATGGAATTAAGCTCGCTTTGTAAAGATTGTGACAGTCACTTAATGTGTCAACACGACTAAAGATTTTAAGGTCGTCTGCAAACATAAGAAACTTGGCGGAGGGTATCACATTTTTTAGGCCATTAATAAATAGTGAAAAAATAATAGGGGACAAGTGGCCTCCTTGGGGAACACCCGAGGGAATATCGATCGCTTTAGATGTATGCCCAAAAACTTTGACCCATTGGACTCTGCCCGTTAGGTACGATTTAAGCCATGAAAGAATGGGCTCACCAAATCCCGACTTGTACAGAACGTCCATGAGAATTTGGTGATCGACTCTGTCGAAAGCTTTAGCAAAGTCCGTGAATATGACGTCAACCTGAGAGTGCTCTTCGAAAGCTTTAAGGATGTAGTTGTTAAGTATAATTAAGTTCGATACAGATGAGCGGCCAGGTCTGAAGCCATATTGTTCGTCAATTAATATATTGTTAACCGATGGTTGAATATTCCGTAGTACCAGTAGCTCAAACAACTTGGCAATATGACTTAAGATTGAAATTGGTCTATAATTTTTTACATCAGACTTATCACCGGATTTGAATATCGGGGTTACAGAGCTCATCTTCAGCATCTTTGGAAAGACACCCAAATCCATAGAATGCCTAAATAGTAACCATAGAGGATAGCATAAGGCTGACTTGATATTGAACAAAAAAGTGCCAGATAAACCATCAGGTCCGGTAGATTTCTTGTTTTTCAAAGCAGAGAGACCAACATCAACATCATCAACAGAGAATATACAGTCACTAGGTAAATTATGATGGGAAAAAGGAGTGCCATCGTCGTAATGATTATGGAAATTTGGTAGATAGACTGAATTAAAGTACGATGAGAAGATATGGGGAACCGACTCAGGCCCAGAACTTGTTACATCGTTGTAGCAGACTGAATTAGGGATTCCAGTGGCAGATTTATGTTTGCGTACGAAGTCCCAAAAGGAACGTGGATTTTGATTTAGTTGAATTTCAGTGCGAGACAAAAATTCACTATGACATTTTTTGTACTCAATCTTATATTGCGCCCGAAGAGTAGAAAATGTAGAGTAGTCACGAGGACACTGAGTTGATTTATACTTTGCATGCTTCTTTCTTTTTTCCCAAACAATAGACTTTAGATCTCTAGAAAACCAACTAGGAAATTTTGAAGGTTTATACTTGACTTCAGGAACGAGGTATGATTTATGAGATATGATTTAAAAAATAGAAAGCGGGTGGGAGGATTTTTTAAATTTATATAGGAAGCCAGAGTGCCATACCCTGTCGAAAGCCTGAGCGACATCGAGGAAGACAGCGTTACAGTATTGTTTTTTTTCTAGAGCTGAGGCAATTGTGTCAGTTATACGATTCACTTGGTGAATTGTGGAATGACGGTTTAGGAAACCGAATTGCGAGTTTGGTATAATTTTTGTGTTATTTATGATCGGACTAATTTGTTAGAGCACTAGTTATTCAAGTACCTTCGAGAAAAAAGGTAAAAGACTTATAGGTCTGTATGAGGAAGGAATGTCGGGGGGCTTACCAGGTTTGGGAATGACTATAATGATACAGAACTTCCACTGAAGCGGGAAGTAGGATAGACGAATAATTGAATTAAAAATGTACGTAAGAAGTATTAGCGTTTTCCTTGGGATATGTTTGGCTAATTCGTAGGTTATGAGATCGAAACCGGGCCTTCCCTTCCTTTTAGGGAATGTGTCAATGCAATGTTGGACTTCTGCAGGAGAGAACGCTTTAGGGGATAGAGTCATTTGCAAGAGGAAATCAAAAATTGTTCAATTTTTTTGGAAAAAGCTGGGTTGTTTAAATTATTATGAGGTTTAAAGACTTCGGCCTGGTGAGTTTTAAAGAGATCTGCTTTTACTGGGTCCTCAATGGCCCATGTGTTGTTGGGTAATTTTAGGGGAGGATATGAGGGTTTTTCTGTAAGGTCTTTTTTGTGGCTTTCCAGATAGAACCATCTTTGAAGGATAGTGAGGCTATATAGTTAGTAAATGATTGGTTGCTAGAAGTTCGTCATCAGTCTTTATAATTGTGTAGATAGGGAGTTTAGACGATTTTTGTCAGAGGGATATTTGGTTCGTTGCCATTGAGTTCTTGCACGGCGTTTTTCGCTAATTACATGACGTATATGAGCAGGAATGTTTATGGAAACGGGAGGGGAGGGTTGCGATATTGGGGTAGATTTCCACGCGGTTCTTTGTATCGATTGATTTAATTTGGTAATAGCGTCTTCAATGTCTTCCGGAGATTTAAGTTTTATATTTAGTCATTAGAAAGATCCCAGTCAGTGTTTTTGTTTGTTAGTGAGGGTTTGGGTGATTGAATTGGCGGTGAGGCGTTTAGGGTGAGGAGGACGGATGAATGATCAGAGAGAAGGAAGTTAAAATTTTCGGTCTGTTGGTAGAGACCGTTTGGTACATTTGAGATGAAGATATCGAGGATGTCAGGACGTTTAGATGGGGATGTGGACCAAAAAGTGAAGTTAAATGGATACATTTAATTTTTCAATATATAATAATGAATTAAACAACACTTGTTACACTCTAAATAAATTACAGTTCTGTTTTAGAGGGAACCAGTGCGCCTATGTCCAGGTTGCTTTGAGGTAATATTTTCAAAAATTATGTTTTATGAAGTCACAAAATGAATAAAAAGGATAATTTTAATAATTTATTAGTTTGATATAACAACTTAAATAATAATAAATTATACTTAAACAATTTATATATAGAATTAATACAAATAAAATAATATAATTTATAATCATATAAAAAGAACAATTAAATCAACATTAACAAATTAATTAAAAATATTTAACAAAATTGGAATTTTCGTCATCATTTGAGGAATTGCGTGATCATTGTGGCGTTCTGCGTTCTGCGCCTTCCCTTGCGTCCACCACCCATGCCCCATTGCTTTCGCGATGTGGATGATTTGTACGTTGCCCAGTGGAGGTGGGTAGTCGTCCTCGAGCGTTTTTGTGTTTATTATTTTGGCAACCCCATCGAGACGCATGGAAGTCAATTTTTCCAATATCCAGTTGTAGGAGGCCTTGGTAAGCTTGGTACCCGGAAACATACGCCGTATCTCCTCCCTAGCCTTTACTTGAGCCTTGAATTCTTCTAATGGCGGTGGTGGCACTCGGACGTCAGCACTGAAGAACATCGAAAGGTTAAATGGTGAACACATGGCACAATATGAGTATATGGTTAGACATGACGTTTATTTCGTTAAAATACTACACCTACCCTATGTTTTCCATCATACATTAGGATAGAGCAGATGGACTTGGTTACCAACCGGCGAAGCTTGGAAATCTGTGGAACGATAATATCATATGAATACATTGTAAATACGAATGATTTGTTCGATCACTTACCTCGACATTCACACGTTTTTTTGTCCACGACTTTCGCCGAAACATCCACTTTCGCGGTGCTGCGGTTGAATATCGTTTACAAACAGGTGAGCTGTTCGATTACTTCAATTTTGTGGTCGGCAAGTATCTTGTGGAGAGTTGTCATTTCCATGTGGTGCCGGACGTCTTCGATTTTTCGTTTAAATGATTCCTTGTAGTGGGCGGATAAGATATGCATTGCGTATAACATTCTTTCGACTATGGTTTGGTCGGGCACTATACCGGTTGGATCTTTGGGATATGCTGTACATCGTAGCGACCCAGTCGGGAAGCGGTAATGTTGGCAGGAAGTCCGTTATCGTGGATGTTCAGATCGTTTCCGCAAATAACACGAGTGCGTGGCACAAGGCGAAATTACGCAAGTACGATGACAGACGAGATCTAAGACGCAGATTATGGCCGCACACCACTCAACCGAAGTTCAAACGGTTGCCGCTACGCTAACATGGCGCGGCGTGTGGGAACCCTTGAGTTTCCGCAACCTACGGGCAATTGGTGTGAGCGGGTCGTTCCTAGCATCGATCACGACACGGGTGATGCTGGGATCACTATTAAACTGGAACACTTAACACGAGCACGGAGACTTTTAGGCGTATCGGAGTCGGTTAAATGCACGGCTCCGGACCCATCAACTAGGAGGACTCCTTATACCTTCACTTTCAGTAAAACTTTAACTTCTTTCGGTGTAAGCTAACATAATTTCTTCCATGACCCTCTTGGACCCTTACCTTACTCTAAATTTCACACTTCACTCTGGTCGGGCTATTTAATGATGAGTGCCTTACCCATATATTATATAACCCACTAACCTACTCACTTCCACTATCCGGTTATAACATATGAGGTAGGTTATCGGAGGAGTAAAGCCCTCTGATATCTGAAAATAGCCAAATGCCTCGTCATCTAATTAGTTTATTTCATTATCTATACGTATAGATACGTCGCGGAAGTCGAAACATCCAACCGATGAAGTTCCTACCTAACGGGGGAAAGACCGGTACCATGGGTGGCGGGAGCCCTACCCGGTGTCGATCCACTGGCAAAGCCAGACCGGGTACCCGCCTTCGGGCTTAGGCTTCGTGGTGGCTGTTGCAGGAGCAACTATAGGTTGACGGACAAACGCTAAGTCCAGGCGAAGGTCTCTGGTGAAGGCCGCCGTCGGTACGCGGTCCACGGCCGCGGGGTATAAAAGCTCCGCGGGCGAGGGCGGCGTGCAGGCAGTGGCAATCCTCTCGGGCACCAAGCCACTCTACCGGCGGAAAAATACACCGGAGGCTGCCCGTAGCCAAAAACAGGGAGGAGATTGGATAGATCTCGACCCTACCCGGGTGGCCGACAGACACATGATAGTCGCGGTCAAAAGGTACGGGCCCCCGTCCGTGGAAGGAGCACGGGGACTCGGTGCTGGTGGTCTCTATGACGACCCGCGCGTCGTGGGGCGCCCCGCGCCGCGTGAACCTCCGCGGCTCGTGAGTAGCTCTTAGAGCTAATATACGGTCCGCGGTTGTAGGCGAGCGCTTGCGCGAGCCCGAAAACCCGGGGTACGCACTGTCCCTATCTACTATTTGGCGGAGCCGAGTAATGACTCGAAGGCGACAAAAGCGAGCTCCGGCGGGGCGCTGGGCCAAGCGACCTAACGCCCCGTGCAGAGGGGAGGCCTCCACGTGGCCCCAAATGGTAACGGAACGAGCGGCCGCCCCCGGGCGACCGTTGTATCCGGCTAACGTTCCCCTAACAGATCGCTGGGGTCCGGTCTCGCGCACGGAAGTGTGCAGCCGGTCTAGTAGCAAATACTCGACAGCCTAGCCTGCCGCCTGTGGCGGGCGGGCTAAACCGCTAAGGCGGTAAAGTGGTGACCGATCGGATTAATTCTTCGGGACTGGTCGACCTAGAGGGAGATGGCTGGGCCCCTCTAGTCCTGTAACAGGAGCGGCCCTAGGCAGAGGGCCGAAGAAGTGCTCAGCCGAGCGGCACTAAGGCAGTAAATCCGGTACCCGGACCAAAGGTGGCTCCCAACCCTAACCGGGGCGGGGACCCTGCCTCTCCTCGACCGCGGTCACAGAGTGTTGCTACCAGCTCTTCACGCTTAAGGTAGCCGGCTAGACGCGTCTTTACGCAGTGCCGTCGATAAGCTAGTGTTAAGCTTAAGATCGAGACTAGATCGAAGCCGCGACTGAGGATGAGTGTGGGGAACTCTGCCTCGAGTCTGGGTGGTGCGCGGCTGGAGGTCTGGGAGCGCAAGTCCGGCCCGGTCGGAACGGAACGGCCGGTCTCCTCCCGGAGACATGGCACACAAGTCACAGTACAGTATTATCTGTTAGGACGGTCAGACGTGCGTCGCTGGCTTGTCTCTTATCGCTGTTGTCGTGCGTTGTATTAACCGTTTTTCGTCTTGATTAGTCGAGTCGCTATTGCTGTGTGCATTTTTATAAATATTTATCGTATATTTCAATATGAAAAAATCACCTTCTGTTAAGTCTGGTACTAAACAAGATTACTCTCTCACGGATATTATGAATACCCTGAAAATTATGCGGAATGAGATTCAATCCATTAACACTAAACTATTAACTCAAGAGAATACGTCATCAGCTATTTTAGCTCGAATGGATACTCATACAACTGAAATTATGTCTTTGAAAAAAGAAAATGAAAATTTAAAAAAGGATATTGATTATCTCAAAAGTAACGCTAGTAATCCATCACAGAATCTAGATTCCATATGTGATATTTCCGGCATGGATTTAGTGGAGGAAATTCAAGAAAGAGAAAATAAATCTCGTAACATAATAATTTTCAATATGGATCCAATAGTGACGTAGGGGAGGTGGCAGTTGATCTTATTTCCAAGTTAAATATAGAAGTAAGCATTTCATCAGTTAGGCTGGGTAAACAATCCAATAGACCCAGACCTATTAGAATCACTTTTGATTCTCCTCAGGCGGTCATAGCAGTATTAAAATCGAAAAAGTCATTGTCGAATGTTTCTATTTGGAAAAATACTTGGATTACTACGGATCTAACCAATCATCAAAGGAAGTTTTTATCATCACTAAAGAAGGAACGAGATCGAAGAAATGGGCTCGATAATGGGACTTGGTTCATTAAATATGTTCGTGGGTCACCTAAACTTGCTCAAAAAAACTAAATTACGGCTCAAGTAAATCTAAAATTTATTTCTCTTGTAATAATAAAAATTATATTAATGTGAAAAATAATAATATTGTAATTAAAAATTGTGACACTCTTTCTGGTTATTATCAAAATGTTCGTGGACTAAAATCCAAATTATTGTTGATAAGTCTTAATTCAATTTCATTAAACCCTTATGATTACTTTATATTAACGGAGACTTGGCTTACGAATGACATTAGCAGGTATGGATAATTACATAATTTACCGCAATTATCGTAATAATTTAAATAGTGTATATTCTAGAGGTGGTGGAGTTCTTATAGCGATACATAATCGTTTCTGTTCTATTGAACTTACTTTATCTGACTCTACTCTTGAGTGCGTTGCGATTATGATTAAATTAGTTCATATTAAAATTATAATTGTCGCTATTTATATCCCACCAAATAGTCCAGTTGAAATATATAATCGTCATTGCTTACAACTAGAGAACTTAAAATATTCCTATCCGGATGATACATTTTTAATAATTGGAGATTTTAATATGCCTGATGTAAATTGGTCTAATGGGGATTATTATGCTATATTAACTGGTACTGCTTCCGAAAAATCTAAAATATTAGCTGAAACTGTTGCATTTATGCAATTATTTCAACATAATTTCATTGTTAATTATAAAAATAATATATTGGATTTAGTTATTTCAAATGACTTTAGTTTAGTTGTGACTAAGTGTTCGTTCTCACTAGTTCCTATTGATATAGCTCACCCTCCACTACAAATAAATGGTTTTAATGCTACTACGTTTAGTAGACTCAATTCTCTATCACCGGATTTCAATTTTAATAAAACTAATTATGTAGCTATGAATAAATACTTCAATAATATTGACTGGGGATCTTTACTGAATGATAATCTAGACTTCTCATTGGTTGTCTCTAATTTTTATTCTACCATTTATAAAGCTATTAATATTTTTACACCTAAATTCTCTAACAGGAATCGTTATCATAAAAACCCATTTTGGTATAGTAGTGAATTGAAATCTTTAATATTCAATAAAAAACGTTTGCATAAGGAATTTAAGTCTACTAATGATAGCAATATCTATAATCAATTTTCTCGTTTACGTAGCTTATGTAAGGTTGAATCAAAAAAATGCAGATTGCGTTACTTACAAAAAGTTCAATTTGATCTCACACAGAATCCTAAACAGTTTTGGCGCTATATTAAAAATCTAAAATCTGATAATGATATACCTAATACTTTATCATTCAATGATAAATCTTCATTAGGTGGGCCCGAGGTGGCAAATTTATTTAAAGATTACTTTAGTTCAGTTTATTCTAATCAAAATTTAAATATAAATAATTGTATTAATGTTTCAAAAAATTTTGCAGATATATGTAATCAGCCAGTTATAAAAATTACGTCTAGTGACATTTTTGAAGCAATTAGTTCCCTTGATTGGAACCCATGCCCTGGACCTGATGGCTTACCTAATATCTTATTACGTTCATGTGTATATTCTTTATCTGTTCCTATATGTAAAATTTTTAATTGGTCTTTAATTTCAGGTATTTTTCCATCTCAATGGAAAAATAGCTATATCGCACCTATATACAAGTCAGGCAATAAAAATTTAGTAACCAATTATAGACCGATAACAAAACAATCCGCTTTACCTAAAATGTTAGAAAAATTAATGATTCCCTCGCTAACTTTCACTTTTAATAATTTATTAGATAATAATCAACATGGTTTTAGGAAAGGGCGTTCGGTGGAAACTAACTTGTTGTGTTTTTATAACACTCTTATACGTACAATGGAGTCTGGCAGACAGACAGATGTTATATATACAGATTTTAGTAAAGCATTTGATACTGTTAATCATTCTGTTCTTATCGCCAAATTACGCCTATATGGTATACATGAACCGTTACTATCATGGTTTAGTTCATACTTAACTGATAGATATCAACAAATAAAAATTAATGGATTTATATCCGATAAATTTCCAGTCCCCTCAGGGGTCCCCCAAGGGGGACACCTATCACCGTTATTGTTTGCCATTTTTATATTGGATCTGAGTAACTGCTTAAAATTTTGTGATTATTTATTGTTTGCTGATGATCTAAAAATTTTTGCTGAGGTTTCCTCAATTGACGATTCTAGTCTAATTCAAATTGATCTAAATAGAGTTAGTGATTGGTGCTGTCGTAATGGCCTTAAGTTAAATACAGCAAAATGCTATAAAATAACGTTTCTTCGTATAAAATCTAAATTTAATTTTGATTATTATATTAATAATGACAAACTTGTCGAAATTGATAATTGCAAAGACCTGGGGGTGATATTCCAGTCTAATCTATTATTTTCATCTAATATCGAATTTTTATGTAAAAAAGCGCTTAGAAGTCTCGGATTTCTTATCCGTAATACGAAAGACTTCGGTTATGAAAACTGTCTAATAACTTTATATACGGCACTGGTTAGACCAATCCTTGAATTCGCGTCAGTACTATGGAACCCTACACAAATCGGACTTAGTGAATCATTAGAACGGGTACAAAGAAAATTTTTACGTTATATTGGTTATAAAAGGAAATTACGTGGTGATGTTAATCCATCTGAATTTACGTCTCTATCAACGATTCAAGATAGTATTAATCTTGAATCTCTTGATACGAGACGTAAATTAATTGATATTCGTTTTATGACTTAATTGATAACTGGTGTTATATCTTGCCCGGATCTTTTAAAGCGGATTGATTTTTATGTTCCGCAATATAATGCACGGCATCATCCCACTTTTTCAGTTTATTACCACCGTACCTTATATGGTTATAATAATCCTTTGGATAGAATGGCGCGTGTGTGTAATTAACTGGAAAATGTGGATTTATTTGCTACCTGGAAGAGTTAGAAGCTAAGTCTCCGTGGAATGTAATTGTTTGCCATTTTTTATTGTTCTTATTATGTGTTTAAAATAAGTTTTTATGTTGTTTGTATATATATTAATTAAATTTGTAAATATCAAATTACTGTACATGAGCCTAACGGCGTTAATTCCAATAAATAAATAGATAAATAAATAAGTTCGTCTAGCGATAAAGGACGGAGGCTTACACGAAATATGTAAGTCTCGCTAAACAAGCTAAATGCTGGTCAGATTTGACACCTTTGGGTGAACCCGGGTAGCAGTCTTACCGTAATGCCCGGGGCTCGAAGGGTCCTCAATGACACTAACCCGCTTATCGGGCTCCCGCGAGGGTACGAGACAGGAGAACACCCATAAAGTTTGATACTTCTTTCTAATACACACTTAGCATAGCCTAGGGCGGGGAGGAGTCTAGGACGCAATACTCCTGAAGAGAAGTGTTTCGGCTTGCCGGGACGTGGATCTGATAGGAACGAGGAAAGGAAGGGCGCGGATTTTGGCAAATAGGGAATCAAGAAGGGCCTTGATCCCGGACGACGACGGCGGGAACTGTGCAACCCCGCCGAGACGAGCCCGGGGAATACTGATCACTTGTCGCAAGTTCGCGCCTCAAAAACCAGCATTGAAAGACTTATCCAACGGGTGAGAAAAACAAGTGGTACATGAACTCGAAATAGTAGAGGGATAAGGAACTCGCCGGTGCCTTCGGGCTGACCAAATACGAAAAGACTGGACTTAGTTCATATAGAGACCGTCCCGTAAGTCTGACGCCTCGGACTTGCGGGTGAGCGAGGTGTACGCGATATGCCTCTGAACGAAAGGAAGAAATTGTGGATTGGTTTGGAGTGACACCACGAAGCGAGCAGAAACTGAACTCTACTGAGCCACGACGGTGGGGCGACACACAGAGCCATGTCTCTGCCGCCCCACTAGGCTCGCCCCCCTGGATGACATGGCGTCCTTGGGAGCAAAAAGTTCACCGGGGAACTTAAAAACCCGGGGTCGAGTACCGGACGCAGGTACTCTCCGGCGAATTGGTCGTCGCCGGTTCTAATCAGACTAACCATGGATTTAAGGGAACAATGTTTAATAACCCCGTGGACCCGATCGGATGTGGGGGGTCCACCTTAGATTCTATGGTAATCGACGCGGAGCCGAGCAGCCCGACGAACGACTCGCCTAGCCTTGATAGCGTCGCCCACACGGGTCTTTGAGTGTCCAGAGTGTAAGAGAGTGTTTAACAGTAGAATAGGTCTCGGCGTGCATATTAAAGCCAGACATGTAGTGTTAGCGAACGTTCTAATTCCGGTGGCGAACAAGAAGGTTCGATGGACACCGGAGGAGGACCGCCTGTTGGCGCTGTTAGAGGCGACGGCCACGGGACGAGACGAGATTAAGTTTATGAACTTGTTCCTAAGCGAAAAAGGATTGGGTCGCTCCGCTGAAGCGATAAAGAAGCGTCGACGGAACGATGGGTATAAGGCACTTGTGCAGGATGCCCTCGTTCGGATACAGATTGCCCAATCGGAACAACACGGTGTTCCTGAGACATTACTTTCTCCCGCCCCGTCCGCAGCTTAAAGCCGCCTCGACACACCGCCTATCGATACGAATGGCGTCGTAAAGCCAGTTAGTGACTCCGGGGGAACGGATCACACTAAAAACCCCGGACGGCCCCGCACAAGCGGCCGCGGCGGCGGTGACATTATTGTCAACGGTCGTCGGCCACGGAGCTCAAAGGCTCCTTAGCGCGGCAAGACGCCTAGTCGAAACGGGTGAGTCCCCTACGGACGAAATCACAGTGTGGTTTTGCGAGTATCTTAAGGAGAGCGGTGCGGGGACTATGGCGGCGGCCAACGGCCGGAAAAGCAAGTCCCCGCGGAAAAATTTCGACGTTAAGACCACGCGCAGGCCGCCTAACAGTAAAGCATTGAAAGCTGCAGTGTACAGACGGAACGTCTCCGAAAGTCTCCGAGACTTAGGAATAAAGGAGTTGTCGCTGATCGAGTCATCAAGGGGATCGACTCTCGGTCTGAGTGTCCGAGTTTCGAAAACATGTGCAAATACTGGGTGCCTATCATAGAGGATAGGTGTGACATCCAGTTCCCCGCGTCACCATTGCTAAGTACGATGACTCACGACATCTCCAATCCTTTCTCCGCCGCGGAGGTCCAACGTAACCTACCGTGTGCATTAACCTCGCCGGGCCCTGACGGGTTCAGCGCCCGGTTATGGAGGCGTATACCTGTTGCATTATTAGCCGGCTTCTTCAATCTGTTTATCGCCTCAGGGGAGTTACCGAGTATTATCTTGGCCTCCCGAACGATTTTACGGGATCTGACGGTTTCAAGAGGTGTAAGACAGGGCGACCCCTTGTCGCCGCAACTGATCAACCTCAAAGCGATACCAGAAGATATCGGTTTTCAACTTGGCGAAACGCGTGTAAACAGAGCGGCTTTTGCCGACGATGTGATCCTTGTGGCGGAAACGCCGGCGGGGTTGCAGCGAGCGATCGCCTTGTTTCGCACGAGGCTCAGTGAAGCCGGTAAGGGGCTTAATCCGACGAAGTACCATGACGCCGGCAGGTAAGGTGAGAAAGCTGAAGACCGTCGATACGGTTTACTCCTTCTGGGGGGACAACCTACCGACGCTCCAGGTGGACTCCCTCTGGCGGTGTCTAGGTCTTGAGTTCAAGGGTGGAAGGCTAGACTACCACACTGACGCGACGTACGCTTCGGCGTTAGATCGGATTGGAAAATCACCGATGAAACCTCAAATGCGCCTGGGTATCGCTCGTGACCACCTGATCCCTAAACTCCTACACGGATTAGTGTTCGGATCGGTCACGACCGGTAGACTCAGAGCGCTTGACCATCTGTCGCGGTTCGCTCTTGGCTTGACCTCCCCACCTCGTGCCCCAACGCGTTCATCCACGCACCGACCTCGGCCGGTGGACTTGGCGTTCCCGAATTAGAATCCTTTATCCCGCGACTGAGAGTGCGGAGATTAGAGAGCATGGGCAACTCTAAAGTCAAAGCCGTCCGCGAGGCGTCTCGGCTCCACGGAGCAAAGATGTTAGCGGCGGCCCGGAGAAAAATGACAGAGTTAAGCGGTAAGCCCAGCTGGCAGGATAGGCTCTACCAGTCCGTTGATGGTAAAGAATTACACTTGGCCTGTGAGGAGAGCGCCTCGGTCGCTTGGCTGCGACGTCCGGACGGTATACCCAGTTCGGACTTCAAACGCTATTGTCGACTGCGGATCAACGCTTTACCCAGCAGGAAGCGCGTCAATCGAGGACGAAACGGCCCGACTTACTGTCGAGCCTGTGGAGTACCGAGTGAGACTCTAGCGCACATAATTCAATCTTGCCCTCGGACAAACGGTGGCCGGATCACTCGACACGATCATGTGGTCAACAAACTGTCAGCGCTCCTTAAAGAAAAGGGATTCGAAGTCGAGACGGAACGCCTGTATATGTTAAACAACGGAAACCTTAAGCCCGACATCGTAGCCTTGATATCGGCCTTGATAGCGTCGCCCACACGGGCGGCGGTGTCAAGCGTGCTCGAACTCCTAACCCTAACTCCTACCCCTGTAGGGCATTCTGTATAAGAAGGGCGAGATATAAAAGGCGCAAGCTCACGGAAACGTGGATTGTGACCTCTGCTGGGGGGAATGACCCTGACCTAGTCAGTGCGTCGATCCCCCTAGACAGAACTGATAAACCGACCAGAGAAATGGGTGAATTGGACATCACTTTAGAATCGGCACAGCCAGCCCAAGGACTAAGTACTCACGTTATGACTAAGTCTTACCAGGAAACGATGGGCGGGCGCGTCAGAACCAACGCGCCCAATACTAACGAATCTGGTCGCCAGCTTAGATTTGCGCAGATAAATCTAGCAAGGTCAAATCATGCGACAAGCTGCCTAGAGGCAGCTATAAGCAAGCACAAACTAGACGTCATCCTAGTACAAGAACCAAGTACCGATGGTTAAGGCGTCTCCCTCCTAGACAGGCGCCCGTACCGAGTAATAGCGGCAGATGGTCGTCCTATGGCGGCCATAATAATCGCGAATACTGAAATCGGTGTGCTTGCGTTGAGACATCTATGCGACAGCCACACAGCAGTGGCGGTGCTGACTTTGGGGGGGTACTCGCTGACAGTGGTCTCGACCTACTTTCAGTTCGGTACTCCCACCGAGCTAAGTGTTAAAGCACTTGAAAGATCGGTATCGTCTCTTAAGGGAGAGATACTGATCGGCGCGGACGTCAACGCACGCTCTACTAGCTGGCATGATAAGAAAACTGATGCACGCGGACGTATAGTCGAGGAGTTTGTGGCCAGAAAAAACCTGACAGTAGAAAATGCGCCCGGCCAAAAACCGACGTTCACTGGTTACCACCAGGGTAACGCATGCCTTGACATTACGCTTTCAACGCCAGAAATGGCGGGGAAGATAAATAAATGGACAGTGCGACCCGAGGAAACAACCAGTGATCACGCGCTAATCACCTTTGTGGTAAATAGAACGCAATACACCCGTGGCGCGAAAGACGATACTATTAGGTATGTCTGGCGCGGTGCGGACTGGACGAAGTTCAAGGACTCACTATCCAAATCGGTAAACACAGAACCGGATCTGCTAGGCGCTGACCTAGACAAATGTACCACTGCAATTGATATTGCGCTGAATAAGGCTTGTGCCGACATGAGGCGAGGCAAGGCCAGGACACGGATAAAACCTGTCGCATGGTGGAGCAGCACCATACAAAAACTCCTACTCGAGCTTAAAAGGGTCAAAAATGCGATTAGAGCCTCTAGGACTCCCTGGCGCAAAAGACGTTTAAGAGATGTACTGAAAGTATGCAGGAAAAAGTACCAGAAAACAACTGTTATAGCGAAAAGCGGAACTCTTGGCGTCGATTCGTTACCGACATAGGAAACGAGGAGCCTTGGGGACCTGCATACAAATGGCTGAGGAGAGGTTCCAAAAAGCCATCGGGAGATATCCCGACGTCATTGCGCCGGGAGGATGGAGGCTTCACTCTAGATAACAGAGATACAGGTAACAGACTTCTTGAAGTACTTGTACCAGACGATACCATAACGCATGAGACCGTCCCACAAGGGGAAACGAGAGCCGAGACGGGAGTATACTTAGGTAACATCCAAAGCATGGATGAAGTGGACATGAATCAGATTCGGCCCTGTGATAAAGCTGAGGTCAAAGAATCTATATGGAGGATAAATCCGAAAAAGGCCCCAGGGTATGATGGGCGATGTGATTTCTGCCCAGTGCTCTGAATGTCAACGTGAAGAAATTCAAGCAAGCGCGGGTAAACGGCAGGAGTAACTATGACTCTTTTAAGACGACGACCGTCGCTGCTGATCCGGGCAGGACAATCGACATGCAGGCGTCGCGGGGCCGGGCCCGGTTTGGCCGGCGCGCGCGGGTATCTTACCCGCGTGCGCCGGTCTTTTCTTTGGACTCGTGCCACGTGCCGCATGGCACGGACTTAGCCGATTTTTGTCGGTCGCGAGCGTCGCCGCCTGTCTGTGGGCGGCGCCTCTCCGGCTGCGAGGGTCGGCTGTCACTTCGGTCCGGGGTGTCGGGACTCGTGCGGCGCGCCAATGACGGGCGGACAGTTGTCTGCCTGCCGGGGCGCCGCACGCCCATAACAGCGGGTCTTTCGAGCCTCCTCCCGGTGCGCCAATGACGGGCGGACACTTGTCTGCCTGCCGGCTGCGCCGGGCGGTGGTCCGTTGGCTCGTCGGCGGCTGCTCGGTGCGACAATGACGGGCGGATATTTATCCGCCTGCCGTCATATCGGGCGCTCGTCGGGGTAGGCTCGGCGGGATCCCGTATGGGTCGCCAATGGCGGGCGGACAAATGTCTGCCTGTCGGCGCTCCTCGCGGGGGTCTCGGTGGGCTCGCCCGGGGTCGACCGGTGTATCAATGACGGGCGGACATAAGTCTGCCTGCCGACGCGCCGTTCGTCTGTCCCGGCGACTCTGGTCCGGTCGACGGTTCGGTGCGGTGTCGGCGGTTGCCGTTCTTAATTTATAGTGTTTTGACACCCTGCCTAGTGGCGGAAACCGTCCCGCGTCCTAGGTTGAGCTCGCGCAAGCCGGTCACACATGTGCCGGCCCAAGTGGGTGTCATTTCTACGCTCCCCTCGTGCCCGCCGTGAGGTCTTTGCTTGTCGACGTCCACGGTACGATAGACACTAGTTCTGAAGTGTTGAAGCGGCGCGAGGAACGGGGTTTCCCCGAAAGTCAGAGTCCATAGCTCGAGAGATTAAGCAACTCTCGAGGCATCCGCGTCAACATTCGAACCATGGCAGAAGTCGAACCACTCTTCCGGACGATATCGCAGTAGGTCTGTGGTCCAAGTGCCGGCCGGGAACTGGTAACCTAATGTTACCTGCTAACGTGGCTCTCGCATGACGTCCGTCTCGCGTCCCGCCTTTGGCAAGCGGGGCGTTATTCGGAAATCATAGGGATACTTGAGATATGCTGGTACGTGTGTGTGGAATCTGACCTACAGCAAACCACTATCCGTATCGGGGGTGTGGCCGGAAAGGCCGTTGGAGCGCGCGCTCATGTGGGCCCCCGCTAGCCTGGTCTAGGCTGGGTTATGCGGGTGCGAAACGCATAAGGTATTCGTACCGAAATTGAGCGGTGCTGTCCGGAGGCATTCGCGTCCGTTCGTCTCCCTCACCGGAACAACGCGCGCGTGTGTACGAAGGCGGCGCCCTGCCCTTACAACTGAGGGCCTTAGTGTCCGAGGGTGCGGGCGCTTCTCGACCCCGAAAGCCTCACTTTGACTGAGAGTCGGTCACATATCTCATCCTATCCAACCCGGGGGACCGGGACCTAATCCACCCGGCCCCCGGAGAAAACCCGTGAAGCAGGTCGACCAGCCTGTAAAGTCCGAGATTAAGCCACGTGCAACGGGGAACGGCGAAAGCCGGGTATTGATCAGGGCGAAATCTATGGGGGTCCCGGACTAGGGCAAATAGGGAATCAAGAAGGGCCTTGATCCCGGGTGACGACGGCGGGAACTGTGCAACCCCGCCGAGACGAGCTCGGGGAATACTGATCACTTGTCGCAAGTTCGCGCCTCAAAAACCAGCATTGAAAGACTTATCCAACGGATGAGAAAAACAAGTGGCACCTGACTCGAAATAGTAGAGGGATAAGGAACTCGCAGGTGCCTTCGGGCTGACCAAATACGAAAAGACCGGACTTAGTTCACATAGAGACCGTCCCGTAAGTCTGACGCCTCGGACTTGCGGGTGAGCGAGGTGTACGCGATAGGACTCTGAACGACAGAAAGGAATTGGGGATTGGTTTGGAGCGATACCACGAAGCGAGCAGAAACTGAACTCTACTGAGCCACGACGGTGGGGCGACACACAGAGCCATGTCTCTGCCGCCCCATTAGGCTCGCCCCCCTGGATGACATGGCGTCCTTGGGAGCAAAAAGTTCACCGGGGAACTTAAAAACCCGGGGTCGAGTACCGGACACAGGTACGCTCCGGCGAATTGGTCGTCGCCGGTTCTAATCAGACTAACCATGAATTTAAGGGAACAATGTATAACAACCCCGTGGGCCCGATCGGATCAGGGGGGGCCCACCTTGGATTCTATGGTAATCGACGCGGAGCCGAGCAGCCCGACGAACGACTCGCCCTGCCTTGATAGCGCCGCCCACACGGGCGGCGGTGTTAAGCGTGCTCGACCCCCTTACAAGGGAAGGGCATTCTGGATAAGAAGGGCGAGATACAAAAGGCGCAAGCATGCGGAAACGTGGCTTGTGGCCTCTGCTGGGGGGAATGACCCTGATTCTATCAGCGTGTCAGCACCCCTGGACAGGACTGATAAATTGACCTTAAAAATGGGTGAATTGGACATCTCATTAAAATCAGCACAGCCAGCCCGAGAACTAAGTACTCACGACATGACTAAGTCTTGCCAGGAAACGATGGATGGGCGCGTCAGAACCAACGCGCCCAAAACTAGCGAATCTGGTCGCCAGCTTAGATTAGCGCAAATAAATCTAGCAAGGTCTAACCATGCCACAAGCTGCCTAGAGGCAGCCATATGCAAATACAAACTAGATGTCGTCCTAGTACAAGAGCCAAGTACCGACGGTAAAGGTGTCTCCCTCCTAGACAGGCGCCCGTACCGAGTAATAGCGGCAGATGGCCGCCCAAAAGCAGCCATAATAATCGCGAATACTAAAATCGGTGTGCTTGCGCTAAGACATCTATGTGATAGCCACACAGCAGTGGCAGTGCTGACTTTGGGGGGGCAGTCACTGACGGTGGTTTCGGCCTACTTTCAGTTTGGTGCCTCCACCGAGCTAAGTGTCAACACACTTGAAAGAAAGGTATCGTCTCTAAAGGGAGAGATACTGATCGGCGCGGACGTCAATGCACGATCCACTAGCTGGCATGACACAAGAACTGATGCACGAGGAAGCATAGTCGAGGAGTTTGTGGCCAAAAACAGCCTTAAGATAGAAAATATGCCCGGCCAAAAACCGACATTCACTGGCTATCACCAGGGGAACGCATGCCTTGACATCACGCTTTCAACGCCAGAGATGGCGGGGAAGATCAATGAATGGACAGTGCGCCCCGAGGAAACAACCAGTGATCACGCATTAATTACCTTTGTAATAGATCGAACGCAATACATCCGCGAAGCGAAAGACGATACTATAAGGTATGTCTGGCTAGGCGCGGATTGGAAAAAGTTTAAAGAGTCATTAACCGAGTCGGTAAACATGGAGCCAGATCTGTTAGGCGCAGACCTTGAAAAGTGTACCACAGCAATTGATATTGCGCTGAAAAAAGCATGCACAGACATGCGACGCAACAAGGCCCCGAAAAGGATAAGACCTGTTGCATGGTGGAACAGCACCATACAAGAACTCCTACTCGAGCTTAGGAGGGTCAAAAATGCGATTAGAGCCTCTAGAACTCCCTGGCGCAAAAGACAACTAAGAGACAAACTGAAAATATGCAGGAAAAAGTACCAAAAAACCGTTTACAAGGAAAAACGGAACTCATGGCGACGATTCGTTACCGACGTAGGAAACGAGGAGCCATGGGGACCTGCATATAGGTGGCTAAGGAAAGGTTCCAGAAAGCCATCGGGAGACATCCCGACGTCGTTGCGCCTAGAGGAGGGAGGATTTACTCTAGATAACAGAGACACAGGTAATAGGCTTCTTGAAGTACTTATACCGGACGATACCGCAGAGCATGAGACCCACCAGCAAAGGGAAACGAGAGCTGAGACTGGAGTATACGTAGGTAGTATCCAAAGCTTGGATGAAGTGGACACAAATCAGATCCGGCCCTGTGATACAGCAGAGGTCAAAGAATCTATATGGAGGATAAATCCGAAAAAGGCCCCGGGGTACGACGGGGTCAACGGAATAGTCTTAAGGAAAGCGTGGCCCGTATTAGCTAATAGCATAGTAAACGCCTTTAACCTTTCGCTGAGTACGGGAGTATTCCCGGAAAGGTGGAAGAGGGCCAACTTAACGATAGTGCATAAGGGCCCATCTAAAGACCCACTAGAGGCAAAATCGTACCGCCCGATAAGCCTGCTAACAGTGCTGTCAAAAGCACTTGAACACATCATAGTGGTAAGACTTAACAACGAGATGGGACCCAACTTATCGACCAAACAATACGGGTTCACTAAAGATAGATCAACCGTTGACGCTATTCATCGCGTACTGACTTGGACTGACTCTAGGCAAGAAAAATACGTTACGGGATTCTTCCTTGACATAACAGGGGCATTTGATTGCCTCTGGTGGCCACAACTCATTAAGGACATGCGAAGACTAGGTTGCAGTAAGGGGCTTGAAAGGATAACTAAAAGTTACCTAGATGGGCGAAGAGCATGCCTATACGTCGAGGGAGTAGCACTCTCTAAGACGTTGACTAAAGGGTGCCCGCAAGGATCGGGCTTTGGCCCGGAACTGTGGAGGTACGCCGTAGACCCCTTGCTGTCACAAGAGTCTGTCCAAGGCACAGAGATAGTCGCGTACGCTGACGACCTGGCAATCTTAATAGCAGCCCAATCCCGCATGGAATTAGAGGCCAAGGCAACAGAGTACTTAGAGAGGGCAGCCCAATGGGCAGAACAGCGCAAACTGATCTTTTCGGTACCTAAGACACAGGCCATGTTTCTGAAGGGTGACCTGAGAAGGGAGCCTAGAGTAATGCTGTGCGGCACAAAAATCAAGTTCTCACCTACGGCACTATACTTAGGGCTGACAATTGACAGAATAAGAACTTTTGACAAACACCGAGTGGAAAAAGCAAACGAGGTGAAAAATGTCTTCTCGAGGATGGCATCGATGGCAAAGAGCAACTGGGGACTAAATGAAAACACAGCGAAACTCATTTACAAGGCTGTCTTTATACCCATGATGTCCTACGGGGCATCGGTCTGGGCTGAGCCAAGCCTCAGAAAGACAAAGCCTAGAGAAAAAGTCCTCTCAATACAAAGAATTCCCCTTCTGGGAATTACGAAAGCCTATCGAACCACCTCAACAGAAGCATTAGCTGTAGTAGCTGGAGTACTGCCTTTAGACCTTGAGATGCTTAGGATAGCAAGATTGGAAAAGGAAACGGTGGCCATTAGATCTGGAGCTATGACGGCTGACGAGAGAACTAAACCTGATGTAATAATGAATGAGTCCATTCTCCTCTGGAACGATAGATGGGTCGCTAGTGACAAGGGAAGGTGGACCTCGAAATGGTTCCCCACCGTCCAGACACGACTCGCGCGTACGTGGGTGGAACCAAACCACTACACTACGCAGTTTATGACAGGACACGGGGACTTTGGGGTTTACCTCCACAGATTTAACCTTAGAAGCGATGCACGTTGCAGGGACTGTGACAACGAAAGTGACAGTGTTATGCATGTGCTATTCGAATGCCCGAACTATGGCCAGGAAAGAAATTGCCTACAACGCGTGGTTAGCACGGACACTACAGTCTGGCCGTGTGCGTTGGAAGTACTGACGAGCTCCGAGAGGAAGTACAAGGCACTTGAGAAGTTCTGCAAGGAAGTACTCAAGAAAAGAGAACAAGGGTGGATCGGATAGGGGCAAGTTTTCGGCGTTAATTTAGATTTCCGAACTTGTTACAGAACGAAAAGTAATGACGCCTTGCTGGGGGACGCCACCTGACTGTACCGAATCCAGCCCTCAGAAGTGGTAAGACCAGCCACTATCTCGGGCCGAGGGTGCCTAACTATGTTACGAGCAGAGGCGGACAAGAGGGTCAAAAACCCTAACCCGGATGGAGGTTCCCCTATCGGCAAGGACCCCAGCTGGGTAGATGGGAAGAAAAGGTTTGACCTACGCTTGCCCGTCCGAGGTGTCCGGGGAACTCATCTAATGAGAATTTGGAGGACACTTTCCGAAAGACAAAAGTGGTGCTCTGACATATTGAAGCTGACCAGGGCTTAACCAACCTGAAACCGCCAGGCGGAAGCGTGCCTGCCGTACCGAGTTGGGGAGGTCGGCCAGCACCATTGCGGCTGATCGAGCTGCCTGGGTCGCTGCGGCGGGAAGACGGCGGCTCCAAGCCGCACGGTCTCAGTGGGTACCGAAGGGTGAAAAACCACTCTTAAAACCTGTACCATGGGATCTCGGGGACAGCCCTTGCATTAAATGCGACCCCGAGAGTATGCTGCGTCTCGGGACCATGCGCCAGTTACGCGGCATATGCGGTTGGACTCGTGGTGGCCGAGGTTTCGCTATGGTATAGAAGTTGTTATCGTGGCCCAATGCCCGCACCCTGCTGTACCGTTTCGGACAACTACAACGGTGAAATACCCGGTGGTCCTGGCAGCGACAGCATTAAACGGGTGGACTGATCAACCTGGAGTATCATCTAACGACGAAATGCGTAACTGTCCCTATCTACTATTCCAGTGCGGGCAGTCGAGGTGTGCGGACGTGTTAGTGCGAGCTCCGGTGCGGAAATCAGGGAAAGTGCGGTTAAAGGTGCAATTCGTGTCCGTTTTTTGTGTTTCTTTTTCCCATCTGCTCAGTCTGTTAAGATAGAGCTTTTGGTAAAGTTTCAAGCGCTTTGAATTATTTTTGAAGTTTACAGGGCGATTTTGGTTTTTTCGCGGCGGAAACAGCGCTTTTTCGCTGCGGCAAAAATTTCAATTGCCGGTAACTTCGAAAGTTTTTCGAATCTTGGATCGCGGAGCATATCGGTGGATTCGTCTTATCGTTGCGGACAAGAGGAAATTTTTAAATTCGAAAAATCTCCAAAATTGGGGAATTTGGCAATTAAAAATTTCCTTTGTTTCGGCAATTTTTCCAGTGCGTACCAGTGATCGGACGACCGCGTTCGTTGGCTCTACGTGTTCGTTAGGTCATACAGAAGCGGAATATATAAGCCCCATCTTGTTCGGTCGAAAACTTACAAAGTTATCGCACCCGACAATTTGGGCATATCCGCCTTTGTTGTTGTGTGGCGCGGCGGCCGGTGAGTCATCAGCGGCGGCCGGTGAGTCATCAGCGGCGGCCGGTGAGTCATCAACGGCGGCGGCCGGTGAGTCATCGCCGGCAGGTTGCGTCGTAGTCCGGCAGGTGCGCTAGCGGCGGCGGCCAGCGATTTATCGCCGGCAGGTGCGCCGTGGTCGACAGGAGCGCCAGCGGCGGCAGGTGGACAGCGTCGGAGTTAGGAGCTATTCGCTGCAGCTGTTGCGGTGGTCGGCAGACAACCGCGGTAAAGGTAGGCCCGTTATCAGGCGGGGTTTTCCGTTATCGCGTAGCCGGTAGTGGTGCAAACCGCTACCGGATTTCAGCAGCTTCATTTATAGATAAGATAGTAGGCTTAATCAATCTACAACAGAGATGTCGGTATCAGAGATAGCGTTATCAGAGGTGAACGTGTGTGAGGAAGCTAGCGAGGAGGTAGAGAGGAAAGTGGCTCCGGTAAAGAGGAAAAGGATGGGATCTGAGGGGAAAGAAGTGGAGGTAGGGAGCGAAGGCGATTTAAGTAAGTCGGGATTAGAGCTGTGCAGGAAAATCGGCAATATAATTACAGTACAGAGGGAAAATAAGAGACTCACGATAGCTGCGGCTACGGAGTTGGAGGCCCTTAAGGACAAGTGTGAGGAGGTCCTATTTAGATTAGGAGAGTCGAACGCGAGACTAGAGGGGAAGTTAGAGGAAAATAGGAGGCAATTCTCGGAACTGCTTAAAGCTGGTGTGAGGTTAGGAGGTGAAGAGGGAAAACCGAGGGCAGGAATAACGGACACGGAGGCGCAGGACATGGAGGTTGAGGTGGTGAACGCCCCTCCCCTGACAGCAAAAAAGAGGAAGAACAAAAGGAAAGCAAAGGGAACGGAGGGGGTTGGTTTGGGCCCCGGGGAAAAAACAGAGGCGAAACCGGGGGACACAAACGTCGCGGCAAGGGGCAGCAGGACAGAGGAAGAGAGGAAAAAGGAGAAGGAGGGGGGGGACTTCGTGATGGTAGCCAACAAGAAGTTCCGAAAACAGGAGGGGGACAAAGCGATGAAGGAATCATGGAGGGCGAAAGAACCGGTCAAGTCCTTCATAATTCCGGTGGGGGAAGTAGGGGCGGAAGCCACAAAAAAGGTTTTGTGGTCCGCGATAGCGGGCAGGGTAGGGGCTCCACAGATGAGCAAGACTGCAATTCTGGCAAGGGGGGACATCAGGGTGACCCCAGGAGACGAGGCAACTGAGAGAGCGCTGAGAGAGATTGTGAGAGAGGGCAAGGTGGGAGCGAAGGAATCCAAAACGAGGCTGCCAAAAATTAAGATTTTTGACGTGGAGAGAGGCATTAGTGCAGAGGAGATTGCGACTGCGATAAGCAAGCAGAACCCGAGGTTAGGTATTTTAGAGGGAAAAGAGAGCGAGGCAATCAAACCAGTCTTTCAGTTTGGACCGAAGGAGGGTACGTTGACCCACTGGGTGTGTGAGGTCTCGCCAGAGACATTTCAAAAAGTCAGAGGCAGTTTTATCTTCCTAGGGTACGGCAGGTGTAAGGTGGCAGAGTGGTTAGACGTGGTCCAGTGTAACCGCTGTCAGGGCTTTGGACACGTAGAGAAGAAATGCTTGAGGATGGTGGATATTTGCGCACATTGCGCTAAGAAGGGACATAGGTCTGAGGCGTGTGAGAACAGGGACAAAAAGCCGATGTGCTTTAACTGTGGACTGGACTTCTCGGCAAGGCACTTGGGATGTAGAGTTAGGCAAAGGGTAGTCAGGGCTACCATGATAGGCACGAACTACGGGGTGAAATGAATAGGAGGAGAAATCCGGACATCTCGGTCGTGCAAATAAACATGAATGGTCAACTGGCTGTTCCTGTACAATTGCTCGACCACTGTAGGGCGGGGAACGTAGAGGTACTCTTGATCCAAGAGCCACCTATGGAAAACGGTAGGCTACATGGTTTCGATTTCGAGGGCGCCAGGGTGGTTATGGACAACGGGAAGGGTAAGGCCGAGGCGGCCGTAGTGGTCTTAAACCAGGAAATCGAGGTCTTGGCTATAAGGGAGGTCACAGATAGGTACTGTGCAGTAGCGACCCTTAGAAAAACGGGGGGGAGGGAAATCACAGTGATTTCCGCGTACTTCAAGTTTAGTATTCCGGTAAGCTACTTCACAGAGAGGATAGGACAAATCTTGGGCAGAGTAGGAGAGCAGGTTCTGATAGGCGCCGACGTCAATGCTCACGCGAGGCTCTGGCACAGCAGGCCGGGGAACCACAACGGGATGGCGAGGGGTACCCACGTAGTCAGGCTAGTGGAGGAGCAGGACCTAACGGTGCACAACCGGGAGGGACAGCCCGACACTTTCAGTAGGCAGGGAATCGGCTCGTCAAACATAGACGTCACCTTCACCAGGGGGGAGGGATTGACAGGCGCGATCCAGGGCTGGGAGGTGTTAGACGGGGTCACAGACAGTGACCACAGGCTGATAGGCTTCAAGGTGACGCCAGGAAGGGGGGAGGCTCCCTCGGGTCAAGGGAAACTTAGGTACAACGTTAGGAAGGCAAACTGGGACAAGTTTAGGGAGAACTTGAACCAACTCGTCTGGGACGCTAGGGACACTCTCGAAGGAGATACCGAGGCGGCAGCGGGGGCATTAGTCGTGGCTTTACAGTCCGCGATGAAGACCTCCATGCCCAGGTCGGTAGGGGTAGGTAGGAAAAAGCCGCCGTGGTGGGACAGGGATTTAGAAGAATCCAAGAGGGGGCTTCTCGCCTTCAGGAGGGGGCACGACTGGAAAGGGGCAGATAGGCATGAGTATAGGAGTATCAGGAACGCCCACACGTACAGGATAAGGGGGGCCAAAAGTAGGTCCTGGAAGGAGTTTGCGTCGTCGATCAATGATAACGTGTGGGGCCCAGTGTACAAATGGGCTCGGAAGGGGTCACCGGAGAGTAAATTGCCGTCCGCGGTGATCGACTCGTCGGGGATCCTGACCAAAACCACACAGGAGACCGCGGAGTGTCTCCTAAATTCGCTGATTCCGACTGACCACGCTCCACCAGTTCTAGGGGTAGACAGGATAGGTAGGACAGGATCGATAGTGGAGGCTGACGAGGTGAAAAGGGCTATTTGGAGGATGGCCCCGGGAAAGGCACCGGGTATCGATGGTATAACAGGGGCAGTCCTCCGGAAAGCCTGGGACACGATAGGAGAGACCTTCACAGGGATCCTGAATAGGTGCGTTAGGACTTCTTACTTTCCGGACTGTTGGAAGACTGCGGACATAGTCATCATTAGGAAAGGGGCTGACAAGGACCCGAGTCTACCAAAATCCTACAGACCTGTGAGCCTTCTGCCCACGGTGTCTAAGGTGCTGGAGAGACTCATCGTAGTTAGGATAGAGGAGGAAACGGGGGCGACTATGTCCAGGGAGCAACACGGTTTCACGATAGGACACTCAACGGTAAGCGCCATCCGCGACTGCCTTGGGTGGGTAGATAGTAGGAAAGAGAAGCTCGTAGTAGGCATATTCTTAGACATTTCAGGGGCCTTCGACAATCTAGATTGGGTAAAACTGATCGAAGATATCGGAGAGGCAGGGGCATCTAGGGCGACAAGGGCGATCATAGCGAGCTATCTCACGGGTAGGCAGGCAAATCTCACTGTAGGTATTTCCACGGCGAGCGTTAGGCTTACAAGGGGATGCCCACAGGGCTCACAGTTAGGGCCCGTGCTCTGGAAAATGAGCATGGACAGGGCGCTTAAGATAGATAGGGACGATAGGGTCAAAGCGGTGGCATATGCGGACGATATAGCCGTACTAGTCGCCGGGACAAACATAGAGGTCATCAAGAGGAGGGCATACGGGTTTCTGGAAGCGTTAAGAGGGTGGGCGTCCGAAAGGGGGCTTACTTTCTCTACTGCCAAGACCCAAGCTATGTCTCTCAAGGGAGGGCTCAAGCCGGGGTTCATGTTAGGATTCGGGGCTGACAACGTAGTCTCGGTCAGTCCAGTTAGGTACTTGGGGGTCCTGGTAGATTACAAGCGTAACTACTGGGAACACATAAGGTCGGTAGCCGGGAAATCAGAAGGACTCTTCTCTAGGCTTAGGGGAGCGACGTCGGCAAACTGGGGATTAGGTCAGAAAGGAGCAGAAATCATCTACAAAGCAGTGTTCCTCCCAAGGATCACTTACGCTTCGGAAATTTGGTGTAGGGCAGTTAGGACAGCAAAAGCCAGAAAACTGTTAGGTAGTTCTCAACGCAGGGCTCTTCTCTCTATAACCAAGGCGTACCGCACGACGTCCACGGATGCTCTGCAGGTTATCGCTGGAAAACTCCCGCTCGATTTGGAGGTCGAGTGGGGGGTATTAGGGAAAAGACATAATGGGGGGGAAATCTCCGGGGCTGAAAGGGACGAGGGAAGGGAAGGGCTTCTCGACATCTGGCAGGATAGGTGGGATAGGTCAGACAAGGGTAGGTGGACACATAGGATACTCCCACAGGTTAGGTTTAGGCTAGGCATCCGTCCGGACCTAGATCATTTTGGGGTACAGTTTCTCTCAGGACATGGGGATTTTAACGCCAAGCTGAAGTCGTTCGGTCTGGTACAGTGTGGAAGGTGTAGATGCCAGGAAGGTGAGGAAACGATAGAGCATGTTTTGTTTGAGTGCAGGCTATTGGATGAGGAAAGGCAGGAGCTTAGGATGAAGATACGCCCGGGCGGGGAGATCTGGCCCTGTGACGTGAAAGCGTTCATGGAAACCAGGTCAAACTACCAGGGCTTAGTCAAGTTTGCGAGGAAAGTGATAGGCAGGAAGCAGGCCTACACGTACGAAAACAGGCTTCGAAGACTAGGTCTTGGTTAAGACAGATAGGAACCGAGGGCGGACACAGCTCGCCAACGGTTAGGCGGCGTTGGGTCGGTGCCGCCCCCTAACCCACAGGGCGAAAGGGGCGTCATAAAAATCGGCAAAACCGGAACGCGGACCTGACGCCAAGGACGGTCGTACGTGTAGGGAACAGCAGCGTAAGGTTTCTCTCTCTCGGGGCAGATAGGTAGGTTAGGATAGGGGGCGCAAGACCGGAATACTGGTCGGGTGCCAACGTACGAGGTGTAAGTAGGAAAGCGAGTATAGCAGTAATTATAGGCTAGGATGTTAGGTAGGAGGGCGAGCCGCAGTGGGTCGCCCACATCAACCAGGCCCACCACTAGCCGGCTCGGGAAGCCAAAATAGTGGGAGGGGCAAACACCCCGAGTTGACCCACCGACGTCAACTAAAAACCTAGTCGGTACCACGGGAGGGGGGAGCCCCACCGCGCGCCGGACCGGCCTAGCCGCTCCGGATACGGTGCCCCCCAAGGTTGAGGAGCCTACCTCGGCTGCAACGTGGTGGTTGTGGGACAGGCGCCAGATAGTAACAAAACCACAACACCCAGTGGAGACCGCGGATCCCAACACGGTTCTCGTGTCCGCGCTCTAAAAGGGTACGGGTCTCGGCCCGGTGCTGGTGGTCCATCCGACGACTCGGGATCGTCGGTCTCCGGCGGTCTCGTTCGACCGCGCCTCTTGAATAACGCCACGCGTTAATAGAAGGTGCGCGGGAGAAAAACGGCCTCGGCCAAATCCGGATCTCGTGTCCCTATCTACTATCTAGCTAGACTAGTTATTTATAATTAGTCTAGGCGGGGTGTCGAGATAGCGACTCGGCTCCTCGTACAGGAGGGGAGGCCTCCTCGTGGTTCTAGATGTCAACGGAACGTGCGGCCGCTCTCGGGCGACCGTAGTATCCGGCTAACATCCCCTCACAGATCGCTGGGGTCCGGTCCCGCGCATGGAAGTGTGCGGCCGGTCTAGTAGCAAATACTCGATAGCCTAGCCCGCCGCCTGCGGGCGGGCGGGCTAAACCGCTAAGGCGGTAAAGAGGCGACCGATTGGATTAATCCTTCGGGAACGGTCGCCCTAGAGGGAGATGGCTGGGCCCCCCTAATCCTGCAACAGGCGCGGCCCTAGGCAGAGGGCCGAAGAAGTGCTCAGCCGAGCGGCACTAAGGCAGTAAATCCGGTACCCGGACCAAAGGTGGCTCCCGACCCTACTTTGGGCGGGGACCCTGCCTCTACTCGACCGCGGTCAAAGAGTGTTGCTACCAGCTCTTCACGCTTAAGGTAGCCGGCTAGACGCGTCTTTACGCAGTGCTGTCGATTAGCTAGTATTATGCTTAAGATCGAGACTAGATCGAAGCCGCGACTGAGGATGAGTGTTGGGGGACTCTGCCCTGAGCCTGGGTGGGCGTGACCGGAGGTCTGGGAGCGCAAAATCGGCCCGGTCGGAAAAGAACGGCCGGTCTCCCGATGGCCCGAGCACACGGGACGCTAAGACCACGCGCAGGCCGCCAAACAGCAAAGCATTGAAAGCCGCATTGTACAGACGGAACGTCTCCGAATGGAGACTCAGGAATAAGGGAGTTGTCGCTGATCGAGTCATTAAGGGGATCGACTCTCGGGCTGAGTGCCCGAGTTTCGATAATATGTGCAAATACTGGATGCCTATCATAGAAGATAGGTGTGACATTCAGTTCCCCGCGTCGCCATCGCTAAATACGGTGACTCACGACATCTTCAGCCCTTTCTCCGCCGCGGAGGTTCTACGAAATCTACCGTGTGCATTAACTTCGCCGGGCCCTGACGGGTTCAGCGCCCGGTTATGGAGACGTATACCTGCTGCATTATTAGCCGGCCTCTTCAATCTGTTTATCGCCTCAGGGGAGTTACCGAGTACTATCTTGGCCTCCCGAACGATATTTGTGCCGAAAAAAGGTGATCCATTGTGTCCCGGCAACTACCGTCCGATTTCTATCGCGTCGGTTGCCGTAAGACATTTTCATCGGATTCTCGCCGTACGACTTGAAAGTCTGTCCCTGATGGACGACCGCCAACGCGCCTTCAGGTGCGCTGATGGCGTCGCTGAGAACTTGTTTCTTATCGACGCCCTCCTCCGGGAGGCGCGCGCCGGTTGTAAGGGTCTGTGTTTAGCGTCCTTAGACCTGTCTAAGGCGTTCGACTCAGTATCCCACGACTCCATCACGAGTGTTATGAGAAGCGCGGGCCTCGACCCGCGATTCGTCGAATACATTCGGGCTACATACGCCAAAGCAGGGACAACGATTCAGGTCGGAAAGCAGTTTTCACGGGATCTCACGGTTTCAAGAGGCGTAAGACAGGGCGACCCCTTATCGCCGCAGCTGTTTAACCTGGTAGTTGACCAAGGTCTCAGAGCGATACCAGATGATATCGGTTTTCAGTTAGGCGAAGCGCGTGTAAACGCTCTGGCGTTCGCGGATGATGTGATCCTGGTGGCGGAAACGCCTACGGGGTTACAGAAAGCGATCGCCTTGTTTTGCATGAGGCTTAGCGAAGCCGGTATGGGGCTAAACCCGACGAAGTGCGGGACTCTTACCATGATCCCGTCAGGTAAGGTGAGGAAACTGAAGACCGTCGATAGGGTGTATTCCTTTAGGGGGGACAACTTACCGACGCTCCAAGTGGACTCCCTCTGGCGGTATCTAGGTCTTGAGTTCAAGGGCGGAAGGCTAGACGACCACACTGGCGCGACGTACGCTACGGCGTTAGATCGGATAAGGAAATCTCCGATGAAACCACAAATGCGCCTGGGCATCGCTCGTGATCACCTGATACCTAAACTCCTTCATGGGTTAGTATTCGGGTCGGTCACGACCGGTAGACTCAGAGCGCTTGACCACCTGTCGCGCAAGGCGGTTCGTTCCTGGCTCGACCTCCCCACCTCGTGCCCCAACGCGTTCATCCACGCACCGACCTCGGCCGGTGGACTGGGCGTTCCGGAACTTGAATCCTTCATCCCGCGACTAAGAGTGCGGAGATTAGAAAGCATGGGTAACTCTAAAGTCAAAGCCGTCCGCGAAGCGTCTCGGCTCCACGGAGCAAAGATGTTAGCGGCGGCCCGAAGGAAAATGACTGAGTTAAGCGGAAAACCCAGCTGGCAGGAAAGACTATATCAGTCCGTTGATGGCAAGGAATTACACCTGGCCTGTGAGGAGAGCGCCTCGGTCGCTTGGCTGCGTCGTCCGGACGGTATACCCAGTTCGGACTTCAAACGCTATTGTCGACTGCGGATCAACGCTCTACCGAGCAGGAAGCGCGTCAACCGTGGACGAAACGGCCCGACTTGTTGTCGAGCCTGTGGAGTTCCGAGTGAGACTCTAGCGCATATTATACAATCTTGCCCTCGGACGAACGGTGGCCGTATCAAGCGACATGACCACATAGTCAACAAACTGTCAGCAGTGCTCAGAGAGAAGGGATTTGAAGTCGAGACGGAACGCCTGTATAAGTTGAATAGCGGAAACCTTAAGCCCGACATCGTAGCGACCCAGTCGGGAAGCGGTAATGTCGGCAGGAAATCCGTTATCGTGGACGTTCAGATCGTTTCCGCAAATAACACGAGTGCGTGGCATAAGGCGAAAATACGCAAGTACAACGAGAGACGAGATTTGAAGGCACAGATTATGGCCGCACACCATTCAACCGAAGTACAAACGGTTGCCGCCACGCTGACTTGGCGCGGCGTATGGGAACCCTCGAGTTCCCGTAGCCTACGGGCAATTGGTGTGAGCGGGTCGTTCCTAGCATCAATTACAACACGAGTGATGCTGGGTTCACTTCTAAACTGGAACACTTTTAACACAAGCACGGAGACATTTAGGCGTATCGGGGTCGGTTAAATGCACGGCTCCGGACCCATCAACAAGAAGGACTCCTCATACCTTCGCTTCTTTCAGTAAAACTTTAACTTCTTTCGGTGCAAGCTTAACAAAATTCTTCCATGACCCTCTTCGGGCCCTTAACCTTACTCTAAATTTCAAACTTCACTCTGGTCGGGCTATTTAATGATGAGTACCACACCCATATATTAAATAACCCACTAACAAACTCACTTCTACTATCCGGTTATACATATGAGGTAGGTTATCGGTGGAGTAAAGCCCTCCGATATCTGAAAATAGCCAAATGCCTCGTCATCTAATTAGTGACGCGCATGAATGGATTAACGAGATTCTCACTGTCCCTATCTACTAGTTGATTTTTGCGGTTGCTACGGAAAGTCGCATTTTCGGAGCTCCTCAGAAAACTAAGAAAATCCACGGTTCCAGTCGAAAATTTTTTGCGTTCTAAGTGCCATCAGATAGAACTTTTGAAGCTCTACCGATTGCACGAAGACCCGGACAAAATCGGACCACGGAAAGTTCAACTTTTGAAGAAAAAAGTGACGACCAATTTGAAGACAAGGTAGGACGGTAAAACACGTTATCAAAGCCCTCCAACCCCCTTCAAACAGTCACCAATCACACACAGACATAGTAGGATCCCCCCCCAGACACAAACATCGAACTTTTAGACACTGGTAGCACCACAAAGCTCACCACCGTCAACACGTTCGACCCCCTAACTCCCACAAAAATCTTCCTAAACATCTGAAACTTCACCAGATCGAAGATACAAACAACCCCCGTCTAACGACACCAAAATCGAATCTCTAACCCACCCAACGCCCAAGTTATTGACCTCGAAAGTCGAAATTCGAAAAATCTCATTTGAAATTTTTACAAAATCAACAAACTTTTACCCGGTTGCTTAGCAACCAGGCCAAATTTTTAAATTTCACGAGAGCAAAGATAAGGTCAACCCCCGTCGAAAGACACCATCCTCGACCCTCTAGCACACCCAACGCCCAAGATATAGGCTCATAAAGACAAAATTCTGAAATCTGAAAACAAAATTTTCAAAAAATCAACAAACTTATTTTTCGGTTGCCATAGCAACCAACTCAAATTATTTAAGTTTAAGTATTTTTAAGTCATAATGAGCAATGTCAGACATGTTAGGTAGTTTTAAGAAAGGTATAACGAACCTCGTGTCTCCAACAAAACAAACAAAAGAAAAGGAATTGAAGACATCACCTGGAAATAAAAACTTACATAAAAGTAAGGAACCCACGACATCAAATATGATTGATCAAACAATAGATACCTCGTCATCTGAAGATGACTCAAGCATAGACGAAGATACAACAACACAGAGCAATAAACCTTCACCTGATGAATTTAAGACAATACAGGAATGCCTATCAGTACTGTATGGTGTACAATCTTCAATAGCAGGCATAATAGGCCAAGAAGGTTCTAGAAAAGGAATGTTAACTGAAAACAAGGACAAATTAAACAGAGCCTTAAACAGGCTAAAATTGACATCAAAAAGGATAAACGAGTTAGACTTCAAACAACAAACTTCAAGCTACAAACTGAGAGGAAAACTTGAAGAATCATATGAATGGAGAAATGCATTGACCCAACTAGAGACATTTCAACCCAAACAGTTAAAACCAAAAATCATTGAAATACCGAAACCAAACACAGACCAAAAAAAAGGTAATCAAACGGTAACAAATGAAAACAGACCAATATCTACCAAGAAATTGAAAAATAGAAACAAAACAAAAGAAAGAGTTACCAAAGCAAAGGAAACAGTATTAGAGACAGGGTACATAGTCAAAAAAGTGGAAGGCAAGGACTCCATCGAACTAAAGACAGAACTCTGGACCGAAATACTAAAGAAAAATAAAAAACCAAAAATGACAAACGCAACGCTGAAAAATGGTGATATATATTTAAAACCAATAGACACCACAACAAGAGAGGCAATATTAAAGATAAAAAATCACAAGGTTATTCAAGAAAGTACTCTAAAACCAAAATTGCTAATCTTTAACTTGGATCATCATTTAACACCAAAAGAGATAATCGATTCACTTTTATCTCAGAACGAAGAATTAAAAGGATTCAAAGCATCAGACATTAATCTTCTTACTAAAAGAACACCGAGAGAAAACCCTGAATCCAAGAAAGTCTCATGGCTAATAGAACTGCATCCAAAAGCCTATAATATACTTGTCAACAAGATAATATATATTGGAATGTGCAGATGCAGAACACAGCCATATGATCAAGCTCCCAGATGCTATATATGCCAGAAATATGGACATATAGCCAAGCACTGTCCGACAAACATACAAGTATGCATGATCTGCTCATCAGTAGACAAAGATCACGACCATAAAAACTGTGACAAAATACCAAAATGCGCAAACTGTGGTAAAAGAGCTCCGAGTAACCATCAGGATTGCGAAGCAAGGACAAATGCAATGGTGAAAAGATGTTTGAGGACAGATTACGGTACAACACCTAATGATGTCTAACGTACTAAAAATAATACAAATTAACACAGCCAGAAGCAAAACAGTCAATGATGAACTTCTGCATTACAGTCAAATAAATAATATAGACATCATTCTAATACAAGAACCGTACACCAGATATCATAAACTTGTAGGCCTAGAAATAATGCCATATCGAGTTATATCCTACAAAGGTAAACATATAAGTGGAAGAGATAGTATTACGACATGGACAGCAATAGTCGTACTCAATCCCAACCTAGAAGTAGTAATACTCCAACATCTTATGACACCACATTTCGCCATAGCAAATATTGGATTCAAAGGAATATACACAACATTTATATCAGCTTACTTTCAATTCAGACACCCAACAGCAAGGTTCACAACAGAACTAACCAACATTATAGATAAAATAAACGATACTGAAATCATAATCGGAGCAGATGTCAACGCATTCTCCAAAACATGGGGAAGCAAAACAACAGACCACAGAGGGGTACTAGTAGAAGATTTTCTAGAAAAAGAAAACTTAAAACTAGTCAACTTAACCCCACACAGACCCACATACCTAGGACCTAGAGGCAAAACTTGGATAGATATAACTCTAACAAGTCAAAACGCCCCAACAATAAGTAACTGGGTAGTAATAGAAAACATTACATCTAGCGATCACAATATACTCAGCTTTTCTATAGAACTGACAACAACAGAACAATTCATTAAGAAAAGACCACTTAGATACAACACAAACAAAGCAAACTGGGATATCTTTACAACAAATCTACAACAAATATTAAATACAAACGATATCAATGGAGACATAAAAAACAGGATCGATCAATTAACAGATATAATAACAAAAGCTGCGGATTTATCTATTCCTAAAACAAGAATAAATAAAACACCAAAACCAGAATGGTGGACCCCAGAATTAAGCACTCTGAGAAAGATAACAAAGATAACTAGAAGGAAAACAAGACGTGATCCTTCAAATGAATATCATGCATTAGCCTACAGAACATCCATGAGCAACTATAAAAAACAACTAAGAAAAGAAAAGTACAGCTCATGGAAAAAATTCACTACTGAAGGCAACAATGAAATCTGGGGAAAAAGTTTTAAATGGATCAAAAAAGGAACTATCCTACAACAACTTCCAACTTCCATTAAGAAACATGACGGAAACTTCACAACTACCATACCTGAAATATTAAAAGAAATCACCGATACTCTTATCCCAAGTATAACTGGGGAAGATGGTGATATAACTGTTAACCAAGCAAATTACCCAATGGCAAAAACCTTCAACCTAGAAGAAATCAAGACAGCCTTATGGAGAATAAACCCAAACAAAGCACCAGGTCATGATAATCTAACGGCAAAAATACTAAGAAAGGCTTGGTATTATATTTGCAAAGAACTACAAACTATAATTAATAAATCAATACTAATGGGAATATTTCCTGAAAAATGGAAACAAGCAGAACTAGTAATTATACCAAAGGGACCTGAAAAAGACCTCACTTTACCAAAGTCCTACAGACCTATCAGTTTGTTAGCATCAATGAGTAAAATATTAGAACATCTAATATGCGAAAATCTACAGACAGAGATCTCAAATAACATGAGTAATGACCAACATGGATATACACAAGGAAAATCCACATACTCAGCAATAGACAGCGTATTAGACTGGACAAACAATAGACAGGAGAAATATGTTATGGGAATTTTCCTAGACATATCAGGAGCCTTTGATAATCTAAACTGGAATACCCTCTTAGATGACATAAAAAACCTAGGGGCAAGTGATAACACAATATCACTAGTCAAAAGTTATCTTAAAGAAAGAACTGTAACTACAAGAATTGGAAATAAATCATATACCAAGAAACTAACCAGAGGATGTCCTCAAGGCTCCGAATTCAGCCCCCTTTTATGGAAAATTGCCATAAACAAATTACTAAAAGTTAACATACCAATCTGGACAAAACGAACTTGTTATGCTGACGATATAGTAATACAAGTAGCAGCAATGACAAGAATCGAGCTCATAAAAAGGGCAGAATTATCACTACAAGATCTCCCACAATGGGCGAGAGAAAGAACATTAGAATTTTCTGCACCAAAGTCTCAGGCACTATTATTAAAAGGATACCTCGCACCAGGATTTACATTTAAATTTGGTGAAAACAGGATAAGAACAGTCGACTCAGTCAAATACTTAGGAGTAAATATAGACATAGATACAAAATTTAACAGTCACAAAGAAATCATAAATGAAAACTCAAGAGAAATGTTTTCCCGAATAAAAGTCGCTAGCGGACAGTCATGGGGATATAGAACAGACATAAAATTGATAATTTACAAAGCTGTTTATCTACCAAGAATCACCTATGGAGCACTCTTCTGGAGTAAAGCAATAAGAACAAAGAAAGATATAAGTAAACTTCAGACAGCTCAGAGACGAGCACTAATAGCAATAACCAAAGCCTATAACACAGTCTCCACAGATGCACTACAAGTGATCTCAGGATTAATGCCTCTTGACTTAACAATTCAAATAGAATCTGCTAAACAACAAAACAGATGGAGAAAAACTAATATAGACATCAATCTATTAAGACAAGATAAAATCAAAATCTGGCAAGAAAGATGGAATAACTCTACCAAAGGCAGAGAAACATATGAATGGTTTCCAGATATATCGGTCAGATTACAGATACCATTAAAAATAGATCCATATGTAGTACAATACTTAGCAGGACACGGTGACTTCAAAGCAAAACTACATTCCTTTAACCTAGTCGATAATGATGAATGTGAATGTGGAGAAGGACCAGAAACATCGGAACATATACTCTACTACTGTAAACGAGTCGAAACCGAAAGAACCAAATTAAGGAACCTAATCCTACAACATGGATTAGCATGGCCGCCACCAAAATATGAAATAATTAATCATAGAGACACCTATCAAGAACTCAGAAAATTCTCAAAGAAATCTCTCACAGAAAGAACAGATAGATAACAACAATAAATCAAACAAAAACAGCAACAAAAACAAAACCTCCCTATCGCTCGGGATCAGAATAGTTCGATAGCTACCCGGCTGATCGTAAAAGGCGATCATAGGGTATGGCCCACCACTAGCCGGTCAACCCGTTGACTAAAATAGTGGGAGACGTCCGTAAAACAGATGTCGAGTTGATCAACCAATATCAACTTAAAACCTAATTGGTACCACGGGAGAAGGGAGCCCCATCAATCGTCGGACCGGCTCACCGCTCCGAAACGTGATGCCCTTCAAGGTTGAGGTGCCTACCTCGGCTGCAACGTGGGGGCTGTGGGACCGGCGCTAGATAGTAACAAACACCTTCACCCAGGTAAAGCCGGGTAAACGGGAGGGATCTAATCCCTGCCCGGCATAAAAGGGTACGGTCTCGGCCGGTGCTGGTGGTTCACAAACGACCCAGTTTTGGCACCATCCCGACACCCCCCCGGTGCGCCACGGAAGTGCCCCCCTAAAAAGGGTCTAACCGATGGCGCGCTGCGGAGGTCCGCGATGGACAAGCTGTCCCTCCACGGCCCGTGAGGAGCGCTCAGCGCTTATATACGGACCGTGGTTGTAGACTACGCTCGCGTAATCATCAAATCTAAAAGGTACTCCAATGTCCCTATCTACTATCTAGCTAGACTAGTTATTTATAATTAGTCTAGGCGGGGTGTCGAGATAGCGACTCGGCTCCTCGTACAGGAGGGGAGGCCTCCTCGTGGTTCTAGATGTCAACGGAACGTGCGGCCGCTCTCGGGCGACCGTAGTATCCGGCTAACATCCCCTCACAGATCGCTGGGGTCCGGTCCCGCGCATGGAAGTGTGCGGCCGGTCTAGTAGCAAATACTCGATAGCCTAGCCCGCCGCCTGCGGGCGGGCGGGCTAAACCGCTAAGGCGGTAAAGAGGCGACCGATTGGATTAATCCTTCGGGAACGGTCGCCCTAGAGGGAGATGGCTGGGCCCCCCTAATCCTGCAACAGGCGCGGCCCTAGGCAGAGGGCCGAAGAAGTGCTCAGCCGAGCGGCACTAAGGCAGTAAATCCGGTACCCGGACCAAAGGTGGCTCCCGACCCTACTTTGGGCGGGGACCCTGCCTCTACTCGACCGCGGTCAAAGAGTGTTGCTACCAGCTCTTCACGCTTAAGGTAGCCGGCTAGACGCGTCTTTACGCAGTGCTGTCGATTAGCTAGTATTATGCTTAAGATCGAGACTAGATCGAAGCCGCGACTGAGGATGAGTGTTGGGGGACTCTGCCCTGAGCCTGGGTGGGCGTGACCGGAGGTCTGGGAGCGCAAAATCGGCCCGGTCGGAAAAGAACGGCCGGTCTCCCGATGGCCCGAGCACACGGGACGCTAAGACCACGCGCAGGCCGCCAAACAGCAAAGCATTGAAAGCCGCATTGTACAGACGGAACGTCTCCGAATGGAGACTCAGGAATAAGGGAGTTGTCGCTGATCGAGTCATTAAGGGGATCGACTCTCGGGCTGAGTGCCCGAGTTTCGATAATATGTGCAAATACTGGATGCCTATCATAGAAGATAGGTGTGACATTCAGTTCCCCGCGTCGCCATCGCTAAATACGGTGACTCACGACATCTTCAGCCCTTTCTCCGCCGCGGAGGTTCTACGAAATCTACCGTGTGCATTAACTTCGCCGGGCCCTGACGGGTTCAGCGCCCGGTTATGGAGACGTATACCTGCTGCATTATTAGCCGGCCTCTTCAATCTGTTTATCGCCTCAGGGGAGTTACCGAGTACTATCTTGGCCTCCCGAACGATATTTGTGCCGAAAAAAGGTGATCCATTGTGTCCCGGCAACTACCGTCCGATTTCTATCGCGTCGGTTGCCGTAAGACATTTTCATCGGATTCTCGCCGTACGACTTGAAAGTCTGTCCCTGATGGACGACCGCCAACGCGCCTTCAGGTGCGCTGATGGCGTCGCTGAGAACTTGTTTCTTATCGACGCCCTCCTCCGGGAGGCGCGCGCCGGTTGTAAGGGTCTGTGTTTAGCGTCCTTAGACCTGTCTAAGGCGTTCGACTCAGTATCCCACGACTCCATCACGAGTGTTATGAGAAGCGCGGGCCTCGACCCGCGATTCGTCGAATACATTCGGGCTACATACGCCAAAGCAGGGACAACGATTCAGGTCGGAAAGCAGTTTTCACGGGATCTCACGGTTTCAAGAGGCGTAAGACAGGGCGACCCCTTATCGCCGCAGCTGTTTAACCTGGTAGTTGACCAAGGTCTCAGAGCGATACCAGATGATATCGGTTTTCAGTTAGGCGAAGCGCGTGTAAACGCTCTGGCGTTCGCGGATGATGTGATCCTGGTGGCGGAAACGCCTACGGGGTTACAGAAAGCGATCGCCTTGTTTTGCATGAGGCTTAGCGAAGCCGGTATGGGGCTAAACCCGACGAAGTGCGGGACTCTTACCATGATCCCGTCAGGTAAGGTGAGGAAACTGAAGACCGTCGATAGGGTGTATTCCTTTAGGGGGGACAACTTACCGACGCTCCAAGTGGACTCCCTCTGGCGGTATCTAGGTCTTGAGTTCAAGGGCGGAAGGCTAGACGACCACACTGGCGCGACGTACGCTACGGCGTTAGATCGGATAAGGAAATCTCCGATGAAACCACAAATGCGCCTGGGCATCGCTCGTGATCACCTGATACCTAAACTCCTTCATGGGTTAGTATTCGGGTCGGTCACGACCGGTAGACTCAGAGCGCTTGACCACCTGTCGCGCAAGGCGGTTCGTTCCTGGCTCGACCTCCCCACCTCGTGCCCCAACGCGTTCATCCACGCACCGACCTCGGCCGGTGGACTGGGCGTTCCGGAACTTGAATCCTTCATCCCGCGACTAAGAGTGCGGAGATTAGAAAGCATGGGTAACTCTAAAGTCAAAGCCGTCCGCGAAGCGTCTCGGCTCCACGGAGCAAAGATGTTAGCGGCGGCCCGAAGGAAAATGACTGAGTTAAGCGGAAAACCCAGCTGGCAGGAAAGACTATATCAGTCCGTTGATGGCAAGGAATTACACCTGGCCTGTGAGGAGAGCGCCTCGGTCGCTTGGCTGCGTCGTCCGGACGGTATACCCAGTTCGGACTTCAAACGCTATTGTCGACTGCGGATCAACGCTCTACCGAGCAGGAAGCGCGTCAACCGTGGACGAAACGGCCCGACTTGTTGTCGAGCCTGTGGAGTTCCGAGTGAGACTCTAGCGCATATTATACAATCTTGCCCTCGGACGAACGGTGGCCGTATCAAGCGACATGACCACATAGTCAACAAACTGTCAGCAGTGCTCAGAGAGAAGGGATTTGAAGTCGAGACGGAACGCCTGTATAAGTTGAATAGCGGAAACCTTAAGCCCGACATCGTAGCGACCCAGTCGGGAAGCGGTAATGTCGGCAGGAAATCCGTTATCGTGGACGTTCAGATCGTTTCCGCAAATAACACGAGTGCGTGGCATAAGGCGAAAATACGCAAGTACAACGAGAGACGAGATTTGAAGGCACAGATTATGGCCGCACACCATTCAACCGAAGTACAAACGGTTGCCGCCACGCTGACTTGGCGCGGCGTATGGGAACCCTCGAGTTCCCGTAGCCTACGGGCAATTGGTGTGAGCGGGTCGTTCCTAGCATCAATTACAACACGAGTGATGCTGGGTTCACTTCTAAACTGGAACACTTTTAACACAAGCACGGAGACATTTAGGCGTATCGGGGTCGGTTAAATGCACGGCTCCGGACCCATCAACAAGAAGGACTCCTCATACCTTCGCTTCTTTCAGTAAAACTTTAACTTCTTTCGGTGCAAGCTTAACAAAATTCTTCCATGACCCTCTTCGGGCCCTTAACCTTACTCTAAATTTCAAACTTCACTCTGGTCGGGCTATTTAATGATGAGTACCACACCCATATATTAAATAACCCACTAACAAACTCACTTCTACTATCCGGTTATACATATGAGGTAGGTTATCGGTGGAGTAAAGCCCTCCGATATCTGAAAATAGCCAAATGCCTCGTCATCTAATTAGTGACGCGCATGAATGGATTAACGAGATTCTCACTGTCCCTATCTACTAGTTGATTTTTGCGGTTGCTACGGAAAGTCGCATTTTCGGAGCTCCTCAGAAAACTAAGAAAATCCACGGTTCCAGTCGAAAATTTTTTGCGTTCTAAGTGCCATCAGATAGAACTTTTGAAGCTCTACCGATTGCACGAAGACCCGGACAAAATCGGACCACGGAAAGTTCAACTTTTGAAGAAAAAAGTGACGACCAATTTGAAGACAAGGTAGGACGGTAAAACACGTTATCAAAGCCCTCCAACCCCCTTCAAACAGTCACCAATCACACACAGACATAGTAGGATCCCCCCCCAGACACAAACATCGAACTTTTAGACACTGGTAGCACCACAAAGCTCACCACCGTCAACACGTTCGACCCCCTAACTCCCACAAAAATCTTCCTAAACATCTGAAACTTCACCAGATCGAAGATACAAACAACCCCCGTCTAACGACACCAAAATCGAATCTCTAACCCACCCAACGCCCAAGTTATTGACCTCGAAAGTCGAAATTCGAAAAATCTCATTTGAAATTTTTACAAAATCAACAAACTTTTACCCGGTTGCTTAGCAACCAGGCCAAATTTTTAAATTTCACGAGAGCAAAGATAAGGTCAACCCCCGTCGAAAGACACCATCCTCGACCCTCTAGCACACCCAACGCCCAAGATATAGGCTCATAAAGACAAAATTCTGAAATCTGAAAACAAAATTTTCAAAAAATCAACAAACTTATTTTTCGGTTGCCATAGCAACCAACTCAAATTATTTAAGTTTAAGTATTTTTAAGTCATAATGAGCAATGTCAGACATGTTAGGTAGTTTTAAGAAAGGTATAACGAACCTCGTGTCTCCAACAAAACAAACAAAAGAAAAGGAATTGAAGACATCACCTGGAAATAAAAACTTACATAAAAGTAAGGAACCCACGACATCAAATATGATTGATCAAACAATAGATACCTCGTCATCTGAAGATGACTCAAGCATAGACGAAGATACAACAACACAGAGCAATAAACCTTCACCTGATGAATTTAAGACAATACAGGAATGCCTATCAGTACTGTATGGTGTACAATCTTCAATAGCAGGCATAATAGGCCAAGAAGGTTCTAGAAAAGGAATGTTAACTGAAAACAAGGACAAATTAAACAGAGCCTTAAACAGGCTAAAATTGACATCAAAAAGGATAAACGAGTTAGACTTCAAACAACAAACTTCAAGCTACAAACTGAGAGGAAAACTTGAAGAATCATATGAATGGAGAAATGCATTGACCCAACTAGAGACATTTCAACCCAAACAGTTAAAACCAAAAATCATTGAAATACCGAAACCAAACACAGACCAAAAAAAAGGTAATCAAACGGTAACAAATGAAAACAGACCAATATCTACCAAGAAATTGAAAAATAGAAACAAAACAAAAGAAAGAGTTACCAAAGCAAAGGAAACAGTATTAGAGACAGGGTACATAGTCAAAAAAGTGGAAGGCAAGGACTCCATCGAACTAAAGACAGAACTCTGGACCGAAATACTAAAGAAAAATAAAAAACCAAAAATGACAAACGCAACGCTGAAAAATGGTGATATATATTTAAAACCAATAGACACCACAACAAGAGAGGCAATATTAAAGATAAAAAATCACAAGGTTATTCAAGAAAGTACTCTAAAACCAAAATTGCTAATCTTTAACTTGGATCATCATTTAACACCAAAAGAGATAATCGATTCACTTTTATCTCAGAACGAAGAATTAAAAGGATTCAAAGCATCAGACATTAATCTTCTTACTAAAAGAACACCGAGAGAAAACCCTGAATCCAAGAAAGTCTCATGGCTAATAGAACTGCATCCAAAAGCCTATAATATACTTGTCAACAAGATAATATATATTGGAATGTGCAGATGCAGAACACAGCCATATGATCAAGCTCCCAGATGCTATATATGCCAGAAATATGGACATATAGCCAAGCACTGTCCGACAAACATACAAGTATGCATGATCTGCTCATCAGTAGACAAAGATCACGACCATAAAAACTGTGACAAAATACCAAAATGCGCAAACTGTGGTAAAAGAGCTCCGAGTAACCATCAGGATTGCGAAGCAAGGACAAATGCAATGGTGAAAAGATGTTTGAGGACAGATTACGGTACAACACCTAATGATGTCTAACGTACTAAAAATAATACAAATTAACACAGCCAGAAGCAAAACAGTCAATGATGAACTTCTGCATTACAGTCAAATAAATAATATAGACATCATTCTAATACAAGAACCGTACACCAGATATCATAAACTTGTAGGCCTAGAAATAATGCCATATCGAGTTATATCCTACAAAGGTAAACATATAAGTGGAAGAGATAGTATTACGACATGGACAGCAATAGTCGTACTCAATCCCAACCTAGAAGTAGTAATACTCCAACATCTTATGACACCACATTTCGCCATAGCAAATATTGGATTCAAAGGAATATACACAACATTTATATCAGCTTACTTTCAATTCAGACACCCAACAGCAAGGTTCACAACAGAACTAACCAACATTATAGATAAAATAAACGATACTGAAATCATAATCGGAGCAGATGTCAACGCATTCTCCAAAACATGGGGAAGCAAAACAACAGACCACAGAGGGGTACTAGTAGAAGATTTTCTAGAAAAAGAAAACTTAAAACTAGTCAACTTAACCCCACACAGACCCACATACCTAGGACCTAGAGGCAAAACTTGGATAGATATAACTCTAACAAGTCAAAACGCCCCAACAATAAGTAACTGGGTAGTAATAGAAAACATTACATCTAGCGATCACAATATACTCAGCTTTTCTATAGAACTGACAACAACAGAACAATTCATTAAGAAAAGACCACTTAGATACAACACAAACAAAGCAAACTGGGATATCTTTACAACAAATCTACAACAAATATTAAATACAAACGATATCAATGGAGACATAAAAAACAGGATCGATCAATTAACAGATATAATAACAAAAGCTGCGGATTTATCTATTCCTAAAACAAGAATAAATAAAACACCAAAACCAGAATGGTGGACCCCAGAATTAAGCACTCTGAGAAAGATAACAAAGATAACTAGAAGGAAAACAAGACGTGATCCTTCAAATGAATATCATGCATTAGCCTACAGAACATCCATGAGCAACTATAAAAAACAACTAAGAAAAGAAAAGTACAGCTCATGGAAAAAATTCACTACTGAAGGCAACAATGAAATCTGGGGAAAAAGTTTTAAATGGATCAAAAAAGGAACTATCCTACAACAACTTCCAACTTCCATTAAGAAACATGACGGAAACTTCACAACTACCATACCTGAAATATTAAAAGAAATCACCGATACTCTTATCCCAAGTATAACTGGGGAAGATGGTGATATAACTGTTAACCAAGCAAATTACCCAATGGCAAAAACCTTCAACCTAGAAGAAATCAAGACAGCCTTATGGAGAATAAACCCAAACAAAGCACCAGGTCATGATAATCTAACGGCAAAAATACTAAGAAAGGCTTGGTATTATATTTGCAAAGAACTACAAACTATAATTAATAAATCAATACTAATGGGAATATTTCCTGAAAAATGGAAACAAGCAGAACTAGTAATTATACCAAAGGGACCTGAAAAAGACCTCACTTTACCAAAGTCCTACAGACCTATCAGTTTGTTAGCATCAATGAGTAAAATATTAGAACATCTAATATGCGAAAATCTACAGACAGAGATCTCAAATAACATGAGTAATGACCAACATGGATATACACAAGGAAAATCCACATACTCAGCAATAGACAGCGTATTAGACTGGACAAACAATAGACAGGAGAAATATGTTATGGGAATTTTCCTAGACATATCAGGAGCCTTTGATAATCTAAACTGGAATACCCTCTTAGATGACATAAAAAACCTAGGGGCAAGTGATAACACAATATCACTAGTCAAAAGTTATCTTAAAGAAAGAACTGTAACTACAAGAATTGGAAATAAATCATATACCAAGAAACTAACCAGAGGATGTCCTCAAGGCTCCGAATTCAGCCCCCTTTTATGGAAAATTGCCATAAACAAATTACTAAAAGTTAACATACCAATCTGGACAAAACGAACTTGTTATGCTGACGATATAGTAATACAAGTAGCAGCAATGACAAGAATCGAGCTCATAAAAAGGGCAGAATTATCACTACAAGATCTCCCACAATGGGCGAGAGAAAGAACATTAGAATTTTCTGCACCAAAGTCTCAGGCACTATTATTAAAAGGATACCTCGCACCAGGATTTACATTTAAATTTGGTGAAAACAGGATAAGAACAGTCGACTCAGTCAAATACTTAGGAGTAAATATAGACATAGATACAAAATTTAACAGTCACAAAGAAATCATAAATGAAAACTCAAGAGAAATGTTTTCCCGAATAAAAGTCGCTAGCGGACAGTCATGGGGATATAGAACAGACATAAAATTGATAATTTACAAAGCTGTTTATCTACCAAGAATCACCTATGGAGCACTCTTCTGGAGTAAAGCAATAAGAACAAAGAAAGATATAAGTAAACTTCAGACAGCTCAGAGACGAGCACTAATAGCAATAACCAAAGCCTATAACACAGTCTCCACAGATGCACTACAAGTGATCTCAGGATTAATGCCTCTTGACTTAACAATTCAAATAGAATCTGCTAAACAACAAAACAGATGGAGAAAAACTAATATAGACATCAATCTATTAAGACAAGATAAAATCAAAATCTGGCAAGAAAGATGGAATAACTCTACCAAAGGCAGAGAAACATATGAATGGTTTCCAGATATATCGGTCAGATTACAGATACCATTAAAAATAGATCCATATGTAGTACAATACTTAGCAGGACACGGTGACTTCAAAGCAAAACTACATTCCTTTAACCTAGTCGATAATGATGAATGTGAATGTGGAGAAGGACCAGAAACATCGGAACATATACTCTACTACTGTAAACGAGTCGAAACCGAAAGAACCAAATTAAGGAACCTAATCCTACAACATGGATTAGCATGGCCGCCACCAAAATATGAAATAATTAATCATAGAGACACCTATCAAGAACTCAGAAAATTCTCAAAGAAATCTCTCACAGAAAGAACAGATAGATAACAACAATAAATCAAACAAAAACAGCAACAAAAACAAAACCTCCCTATCGCTCGGGATCAGAATAGTTCGATAGCTACCCGGCTGATCGTAAAAGGCGATCATAGGGTATGGCCCACCACTAGCCGGTCAACCCGTTGACTAAAATAGTGGGAGACGTCCGTAAAACAGATGTCGAGTTGATCAACCAATATCAACTTAAAACCTAATTGGTACCACGGGAGAAGGGAGCCCCATCAATCGTCGGACCGGCTCACCGCTCCGAAACGTGATGCCCTTCAAGGTTGAGGTGCCTACCTCGGCTGCAACGTGGGGGCTGTGGGACCGGCGCTAGATAGTAACAAACACCTTCACCCAGGTAAAGCCGGGTAAACGGGAGGGATCTAATCCCTGCCCGGCATAAAAGGGTACGGTCTCGGCCGGTGCTGGTGGTTCACAAACGACCCAGTTTTGGCACCATCCCGACACCCCCCCGGTGCGCCACGGAAGTGCCCCCCTAAAAAGGGTCTAACCGATGGCGCGCTGCGGAGGTCCGCGATGGACAAGCTGTCCCTCCACGGCCCGTGAGGAGCGCTCAGCGCTTATATACGGACCGTGGTTGTAGACTACGCTCGCGTAATCATCAAATCTAAAAGGTACTCCAATGTCCCTATCTACTATCTAGCTAGACTAGTTATTTATAATTAGTCTAGGCGGGGTGTCGAGATAGCGACTCGGCTCCTCGTACAGGAGGGGAGGCCTCCTCGTGGTTCTAGATGTCAACGGAACGTGCGGCCGCTCTCGGGCGACCGTAGTATCCGGCTAACATCCCCTCACAGATCGCTGGGGTCCGGTCCCGCGCATGGAAGTGTGCGGCCGGTCTAGTAGCAAATACTCGATAGCCTAGCCCGCCGCCTGCGGGCGGGCGGGCTAAACCGCTAAGGCGGTAAAGAGGCGACCGATTGGATTAATCCTTCGGGAACGGTCGCCCTAGAGGGAGATGGCTGGGCCCCCCTAATCCTGCAACAGGCGCGGCCCTAGGCAGAGGGCCGAAGAAGTGCTCAGCCGAGCGGCACTAAGGCAGTAAATCCGGTACCCGGACCAAAGGTGGCTCCCGACCCTACTTTGGGCGGGGACCCTGCCTCTACTCGACCGCGGTCAAAGAGTGTTGCTACCAGCTCTTCACGCTTAAGGTAGCCGGCTAGACGCGTCTTTACGCAGTGCTGTCGATTAGCTAGTATTATGCTTAAGATCGAGACTAGATCGAAGCCGCGACTGAGGATGAGTGTTGGGGGACTCTGCCCTGAGCCTGGGTGGGCGTGACCGGAGGTCTGGGAGCGCAAAATCGGCCCGGTCGGAAAAGAACGGCCGGTCTCCCGATGGCCCGAGCACACGGGACGCCCAGCGATAAAGGGCAAAGGCTTACCCAAAAAATATGTAAGTCTTACTGAGCGGTAAGAGATAGACCGATCAGGACCTCGAGAGCCCGCGACGTCCGCGGAGTGCCGTTCCTCACCCCGGCTTGACCGGGCTCAACAGTCGCGAAAACAGGCGACGCTCCCCGGCTTGAAGCTCTCCGCGGAGGAACGCCGAGCGGGGAACGCCCAAGGGCTTGCTTCCCCTCCTGGCGCACACTTTTGCATTGCGTAGAGTCGGCGAGAATAGACTGGACTGGGCAAAACTCCCGGAGAATCAGACGGACGGCTTGCCAGAAGTCATAAAGGTCTTCGGGAAGCTGGGAGAGGAAGGCGCGATCTATGGAAACGAGAGGCGTGGAAGGGCACCACGCTTGGGTAAACGCCGCCACGAAGTAGTGCACCGAGGCGAGACGCACCTGAGAGTACTTGATAACTTCCCACTAGTCCGCGCCTCATGAGATAGTCAGAAAACATACTCGAAGAAGTATGACACCCACGACACTCGCCCTGTCCCAGCGAACGTGGGGATGAAGGAACTCGGAATTAGAGATCCCGTTGGGACTGACTAGGAAACGGACCTGAAGCCTAAGGGCAAGAGGGAAAGGATCTTAGTTTGGTGGAACGCCGCTATGAACGAGCAGAAAGCGATCCCGCATAGACGGGAACCCCACGGGTGAGGTGGTGAAGCACAGCTTCGTCGCTGAACCCAGGCCAGATAATGAACGGCAAGATAAAGGGCCGAAGACCCCTAGCCGACTCAAGGTCGAGCGCTACCCGATAGCTCGGTGTTGAGTAGCGCGAAATGTTACCGGGAAAACAATAAAACCCGAACCCGGCCCCGGGTCACAGGGAGTTCTGATAAGGGTCGTAATCAGTCCTACATAAACGACCTTCTAGGTGTATTGGCTCGAAACGGTCATACCCCTCTGACACACCGAGTGCGGGAACACCCGTACTCGACCAGGAAAAACTCGGAGTGACTGACCAACACTGCCCGGACCGAAGGAGTCCTAGACCGTCCACAAGGACAGGTCGTTAGCCGACCAGGGCTATACCTGAACCGCGCTGGCGGACGCGCTCACACGAACCGGGTCGGGCCGCCCTCGCTTCGTACTCAAACGACGAACCGTGGGACGGTTACTAACTCCCAACTTGCAGGTGGACCGACTTGAACAAACCAACGAGGTACCAGCGGAGATGGGAGGGCCCTCCACCGCTTTGCACTCAGCGGCAAACCGACGGAGGCCTCAACTGGACCGCTGCGTGATGAGATGGCGGTATAAACCGCACGGCCTCAGTGGGTGCCGGGGGGGTGAAAAACCACTCTCAAAACCTGTACCACGGGTTCTCAGGGAAAGCCCTTGCATGTAACAGTGCAACCCTGGGAGTATGTAGCGTCTTGGGACTCACGCACCCGTTACGCGATGTATGAGGACGGTCTCGTGGTGGCAACGGAATCGCTGGATGTGGAAGTTGTTATCGGGCTAATACCCCGCACCTAGGCTATACCGCAATGGGCAACAACAACGGTGAAATACCCTATGGCACTAGCGGCGATAGCGATGTACGGGTGGAGAGATCAATCAGGAGTGTCATCTAACAGCGCAATTCGTAACTGTCCCTATCTACTATCTAGCGAAACCACAGCCAAGGGAACGGGCTTGGAAAAATCAGCGGGGAAAGAAGACCCTGTTGAGCTTGACTCTAATCTGGCATTGTTCGGAGACATGCCGAGGTGTAGCATAAGTGGGAGACGGGGGTCCAGGCGGGCGGTCTCGGCCGTCCGTCTCCCCGCCGACCTTGAAATACCACTACTCGCATCGTTTCCCCACTTACTCGGTAGAGCGGAACGCGCGGTTCCGGTCGCGGGTGCGTCCGGCCGCCGGCCGTCGGCCCGTCGCCGCGTCGGTTCGTCGTCGGCTAGTCCGGCGCTCGTCCGGCGCGCGTCGCGGTCGCCGCGCCGTCGGCCTGTGCCCGTCGTACCGGGGACGAGCTGAAATATCCGCTGACCCGGATACCCTGAGTGCGCTCAGACAGTGCGGGCAGCTTAGCAAGTGTCGTATACCGCACTTTCGTGGGTATCGCTCTATCCTCTCTTTAGTAATCAAAGCTAATAGATATTAGTTTAATTATTAAGAGTTGATGGGTTTTCAAAATAAAACAATAATTCACACCAAAAGGCCAATTTTAATTAAAACAAAAATTAAGCGTGGCGTCGTCGTCTCTACACATACGTGCTTCAAAAACACACACACACACACTCTGCCCCGGCTGTCTTAAATATTAATTTACAATATGCTACATCAGCTCATTTGCTTCACTGGCCAATTCTACTAATTTTATAATAATTAAATTTTGGCCTAGTTGGCATATACAACACGAGAAAGGACCTAACAAGCCCAGGGTCATCGTGTATGACGTCGACACCGACCTTACCGAGGAGGAGGTGGCTGAAGCGCTGCTCACGCAAAACCCTAACCTCGGTCTCGCGCAGTCTGACATAGACGAGACCAGGGTCATCACCAGGCTAGACGGACCCAAGGCCCGTGGCAGCACCCACTGGGTTCTTGAGGTCACGCCGACCATGCTCTCTAAGATCGAGGGCAAGAAGGCCTATATAGGTATGACTAAATGTAGCATCAAGCTGCGACAGCAGACGTCGCAGTGCTACAATTGCCAAAAGTTCGGGCACATCGCTAAGGTCTGCAAGTCCAAAGTGGCGTGCTGGAGCTGTGCTGGCACCCACGATAGCAGGGAATGTCCCTCTAAGGACAAAGCGAAATGCGCAAACTGCGGGCAGCCGCATAAAGCTTCGCACGGCAGCTGCAAAGATAGAGAATTAGCCGTGAGAAGGCTATTGAGGAGAACAAACTTCTCTACCCATGATTAAGATCGTCCAGCTTAACATGGGAAAGACGGCTGCGGCTAACGACCAGCTGTTGACTTACTGCCACAAGCATAAGATCGACGTCGCCATGATACAAGAACCGTATGTTAACCGCGGCCGTCTCATTGGCCTCGAAGCCCACCCTCTGAGGTGCTTCTTGAGCAGCCCGTCGACCCCACAGGGCGGCCACTACCACCAAAACATTGGCGCCGCCATCGTGGTCCTAAACCCAAAAATAAGGCTTTGCGTCAGACATGACAGTGCCAGGCCTGACTTTGTCACCGTTAACATCGACAACGGTAACCTGGGGACCATATCGTTGACCTCGGGTTACTTCAGGTACAGCCGCCCAACAGCGGAGCACATTACCACGCTGAAGGACATAGTCACGTCTGCCAGCTCGGACCACCTTATGGCGCTCGACGCGAACGCCTTCTCCACCACTTGGTTTAGCCCCAGAAACAACGCCAGAGGCGATGAAGTTGACGCCTTCATCGAGGAAAGCCATCTCGTCTGCCATAATATGCGCAGTCCGCACACGACTTTCTTTGGACCAAGAGGGTCATCTAACATAGACATTACGCTTACGTCCAGCGACTTTAGGGCAAAAATAAGTCACTGGTGCGTAACACCCGACCAGACCTCTAGCGATCACAGGATCATAAGCTACGACTTATCGGCCGATCTTGCACCGTACAACAACAGGCAGCCAAGGTTCGCAGTGGACAAAGCTAACTGGACAGCCTTCCGAGAGCATTTATCTTCAGATCTGTCGAACCGAAGTCCCGGCACTTCGGTAAACGATCTTGCCGGTTTTCTGGCAGATTCTATCGGTCATGCCGCCGACGCAGCTATACCGAAAATACGGAGCAGACGGAAGATCACGCCGCCGTGGTGGACGGCCGACGTGAAAGCCGCGAGAAAAGCGGCCAAACTAGCGTCCAGGAGAAATAGGCGCTCTCCCTCTGAGACTAGCAGAGCGGAATACAGAGCTGCTCGAAACAGGCTAACTTCGACCCTGAGAGCAGCTAAGATAAAATCGTGGCGCGACTTCTGCACGAGAGAAGGCGTCAACACCTGGGGCAAACTTTACCAGTGGCTCAAACGAGAAAAGGCCCGGGCACACACGTTGCCCAACATGAGAAGGCCCGACGGATCCTATTGCGCATCCCTAGAGGAATCGATAGAACTCCTACTGAATGAGTTGATCCCGAACGACCCGGGCAACCGTAGGCCTCCCCAACCGTACACTGCGGGGCTGCAACAAGGCGACTGCACCCGAGACGAGATCTCAAGATACCTCAAAGGTATGGCACCGAACCGCGCGCCTGGCTCTGACCTTCTCACGGTCAGAATAATGAGAATGGCCTGGCCACTAGTAAGCGAACATATGACCTCACTTACGAACAAGGTCCTCGAAAGCGGCTCTTTCCCGGACATCTGGAAATCCGCTGACGTCGTTGCCATTTATAAAGGCGGCGGAAAAGATCCTACGGCGCCTAAGTCATATAGGCCGATAAGCCTGCTACCGGTTAAAGGGAAGCTCTTAGAAAGGGCGATCGCGGCCCGACTGAGACTTGAAATAAGCCCGCACCTCACGGGCAGACAGTACGGCTTCACGGCGAATAGGTCTACGGACGACGCCATCACTGCGCTCATGACCTGGAACGACAGCAGACGCGAGAAATACGTCCTTTCCGTGTTCTTAGACATATCGGGCGCCTTCGACAACCTTAGCTGGGAAGCGTTGTACGAAGACCTCGGAGAGCTTCGCGCCTCCGCGAGATCGATCGGACTAGTGAGAAGCTATCTCTCGGACAGATCTGCCACGCTCACGGCCAGTGGGGTCAGAAAGACCGTTACTCTGACCCGGGGATGCCCGCAGGGTTCCATCCTGGGCCCCATACTATGGAACGTTACCATGGAGCCCTTACTCAGAGCCGAGCTTCCCCAGTATACGCGCATACAGGCGTATGCGAACGACATCGTCGTATCAGTCGCGGCAGACACCAGAGCCGCACTGACCGAGCGTGCTGCGCTGAGTCTAACACCAGTACTCAACTGGGGAGCGAGCAGAGGCCTCACCTTCTCCGCCCCCAAGTCCGAAGCGCTAGTCACCATAGGTACCCTGGTCCCGGGGTTCACCGTAAGATTCGGCGAGGACACCATTGCCTCGAAGCCGTCGGTGAAATATCTGGGCGTATGGCTGGACCGGGGCCTTAAGTTCAACACTCACGTGTGGAACACCACGGTTAGTAAGACGTCACTGTTCTCCAGGATCAGAGGCGTTATGGGATCGGATTGGGGCATCCGACGAGAGAACCTCATGAAAATATACCGGGGCGTGTTTCTGCCCAAAGTTCTGTACGGCGTGCGGTTCTGGGCCGAAGCTGCCGAGAGCAGACCGAACCGTCTAAAACTTAATTCGCTGCAGAGAAGGGCGCTTCTCGGAGTGACATCAGCGTACCGAACGACATCAACGGACGCTCTACAAGTCGTAGCTGGGCTCATGCCGCTAGACTTGGAAGCCAGGCTCATAGCCTGCAAAGCCAGGTGCAAAGGCTTAACACCAGCTGAAGCTAGGGCCGCTATGACCGTTGCGACTGGCGAAGCTACCGCCGAATGGCAGACGAGATGGGACAGCTCCGTCAAGGGGAGATGGACGTACGAGTTCTTCCCCGACGTCCAGACCAGATCTAAGACCCCGATATGGCTTAGCCACGAACTAACACAGTTCCTAACTGGACACGGCAATTTCCGGGCCAAGCTCGCGAGCTTCAAGCTCATTGACTCTCCGGCCTGTGCTTGCGGACACGCGGAGGAATCGGCCCGACACGTGCTATACGAGTGCACCAGGGTCGAAGGCGCACGACAACGCCTCGAGCTCACGATCCTAAGATCGGGACATCTCTGGCCATGTCCACCTAAGACACTTACGTCCAACAGGGCGCTATACGGTGCCCTGGAGACATTCGCCGTGGCCGCGTTATCCACGGCCTGAGTCCAGCGGTCAAGGCGGCCGGCGTCCGGGACGCGGGTGGCGGGCAAACTTACGTTACCCGCCACGATTCTCCCTACCGGCTCGGGGACAAGAATACGACGGTAGCGCACCGGCTTGTCGTAAGAGGCGACTATAGGAGGCCAGACGGGCCGGCGCCTGGGGCGCGGGACGCCCGAGGCCCACGGGCCAGGGCGTCGGAGGTTCGGGCCGTGACCTCATGAAGAGCGGCCGGGCCCCGGGGGCGAGGCGGTCGAACCCCAGACCGAAACGGGGGGGTCGCGACCACCGCGTCGCGGGCGAGCGCCCCGCGGAGAGGGCCGACCGAAAGCCCGCGCTCACCTCGCAAATTCCGGTAGGCTCCGGCCGAGCGTCCCACCGATGACGCCGTTCCTCGAACGAAGACCGGTACCTCGGGATGGGGGAAGCCCCACGGATCGCCGACCCGTCGGCGGCCCGTGCCCCCACGCCGCCCGCTGCGAGGCTCGACCGCGTACCGGGCGGCGGCGGAATGGTTTCGAGGGGGCAGTAGCAGGAGCTACCATGTGGTTAACGGGCAAGCTTGCCAAGGGAGTAACTGCCGAGCGACGGCCGGCTGAGTCACCGGCTTGCCGTTTTCTCAGCCGTGAATCCCCCCAACGTAATCCCGGCCTATCGGCGGGAACACCGAAGGTTGCTCGTAACCAAATACGTAGCGGTGATGAGATAGGTCACGGTCCGACCGGAGGCGGCGAAGAGTGGTGCATGACTCGAGCCATCCGGTGCGGGCCCGGTGCTGGTGGTCCACAGACGACCCGCTGTAACGCCGTCGCGGCTTGCCGCGCCGGACTGCAGTGAGCCTCTACGGCCCGTAACTAGCACCGAGTGCTAACAGACGGTCCGCAGTTGTAGGTGCAACGCTTGCGTTCTCCAATCAAACCCGGGGTACAAACTCGCTGCCCTGGTTATTCCATCGATACCCGGTGCTTTTCCCGGAGCCATCCTCCAGATAGCCCTTTTCACCTCATCTGCCTCGACGATGGATCCTATCCTACCTATCCTATCTACCCCGAGAGCTGGTGGAGCGCGATTGGTCGGTATCAGCGTGTTTAGGAGACATTCGGCAGTCTCCTGTGTGGTTTTAGTCAGGATCCCCGACGAGTCGATCACCGCGGACGGCAACCTACTCTCCGGTGACCCCTTCCGAGACCATTTGTACACAGGGCCCAACACGTTGTCGTTGATCGACGACGCGAACTCCTTCCAAGACCTACTTTTGGCCCCCCTTATCCTATAAGTGTGGGCGTTCCTAATCCTCCTATACTCTAGCCTATCGTTCCCTTTCCAGTCGTGCCCCCTCCTGTAAGCGAGGAGTCTCCTTTTGGAGTCCTCAAGTTCCCTGTCCCACCACGGCGGCTTTTTCCTACCTACCCCTACCGATTTTGGCATGGAGGTCTTCATCGCGGACTGTAAAGCCACGACTAATGCCCCCGCTGCCTCCTCGGTGTCGCCCTCTAGCGTATCCCTAGCGTCCCAGATGAGTTGGTTCAGGTTCACCTTAAACCTGTCCCAGTTTGCCTTTCTGACGTTATACCTAAGCTTTCCTAGCCCCGAGGGAGTCACCCCCCTACCCGGCGTCACCTTAAAGCCTATCAGTCTGTGGTCACTGTCCGTGACCCCGTCTAACACCTCCCACCCGTGGATTGCGCCTATCAGACCCTCCCCCCGGGTGAAGGTGACGTCTATGTTCGACGAGCCGATTCCCTGCCTACAGAATGTGTCGGGCTGTCCCTCCCGGTTGTGCACCGTTAGGTCCTGCTCCTCCACTAGCCTAACTACGTGGGTTCCCCTCGCCATCCCGTTGTGATTTCCCGTCCTACTGTGCCAGAGCCCTGCGTGAGCGTTGACGTCGGCACCTATCAAGACCTGCTCTCCTATTTTTCCCAAGATTTGTCCTATCCTTTCTGTGAAGTAGCTTACCGGAATACTGAACTTGAAGTAGGCGGAAATCACCGTGACTTCCTTCGCCCCGCTTTTCTTAATGTCGCTACCGCACAGTACCTATCGGTGACCTCCCTTAACGCCAAGACATCGATTTCCTGGTTTAAGACCACTATGGCCGCCTCGGCCTTGCCCTTCCCGTTTTCCATAACCACCCTTGCGCCCTCGAAATCGAAGCCATATAGCCTACCGTTTTCCATAGGTGGCTCTTGGATCAAGAGTACCTCTACGTTCCCCGTCCTACAGTGGTCGAGCAATTGTACAGGAACAGCCAGTTGTCCGTTCATGTTTATTTGCACGACCGAGATGTCCGGTGTTCTCCTCCTATAGTATATTTTTCCCATAGTATGTTCCTACCATGGTGGCCTTAGCCACCTGTTGCCTAACCCTACATCCAGAGTGCCTAGCTGAGAAGCCTAACCCGCAGTTGAAACACCTCGGTTTTTTCTCCTTGTCCAGGCAGACGTCGGACCTGTGTCCCTTCGTAGCGCAGTGAGCGCATACTTCCTCCTTCCTCAAACACTTTGCCTCTAAATGTCCGAAACCTTGACACTTGAAACACTGGAATAAGTCCTCATATTCCTCTACTCTACACATACCGAATTTAACGAAAATATAGCTCCTTCTGATCCTGTGAAAGACCTCCGGAGCTACCTCCACATACCCAGTGAGACCTCCTCTCATCTTCCTTCTTACCTTTTTGGAAAATAGGCTTGATCCACTCGCTCTCCTTTCCTACTATAAGACCAAGCCTGGGATTTTGTCTGCCTATTACCGTAGGCAGTTCCTCCGCACTAACCTCCCTGTCCACGTTCAGTACTATGACCTTCGGCCACCTCTGCCTTGTCTCGCTGACGCCTACTTTACCCTCACTCACGATCTCTCTTAGCGCTTTCGCGGTATCCGCGTCCCCTGCAACCACTCTCAGATCCCCTTTCGCCATGATTGAAATTTTGCTCAACTGAGGAGCCCTAACCTTTCCTACAATCGCAGACCACAGCGTGTTTTTCGCTGCTGCCTCCCCTCCTTCCCCCACCTGAATAACAAACGATTGTTCCGGTTCTTTGGCCTTCCATGTCTCCTTTATCGCTTCCTGTCCTTTCTTTTGGAACTTTTTGCCGGTAACCAGCACAAAGTCCCCCTCGTCTTTCCCCTTTTTAGCCTCTGTCCTCTTTTCACCCTCCTTCAACACTTTGCTATACTCTCTCTTCTTCTCCTCTCTCTTTTCTTCCACTTGACCCATGCTCGGCCCTGGGGCCGCCTCTTGTTTCTTTCCCTTCCTTTTCTTCTTCTTCCCTTTCTGGGGGGGGCCCCCACCTCTACCTCCATCTCGTTATCCTCTGTCTCTGTTCCTCCATTTCTGATCTTTACCTCCTCTCCTGCTGTCCTCGCTCCTAGCCTCAGCAGCTCCGAGAACTGTCTCCTATTCTCATCTAAACTGCCCTCAAGTCTCACGTTCGTCTCGCTTTGCCTTATAATAACTTCCTCAAATTTGTCCTTAATCGCCTCGAGTTCGGTGGCCGCGGCCACAGGGAGCCTCTTGTTCTCTCTTTGGACCGTGATTATATTTCCTAATCTCCTGCATAGCTCCACTCCTACTTTACACAAGTCTCCTTCAATCCGTCCTTCATCCACCTCTTTTTCCTCCGACCCTAATCTCTTCCTTTTCACCGGTGCGACCTTCTTTACGGCCTCCTCACACATTGCCTCAAACGCATTCGCCTCGTTCAAACCCTCTTTTGCCGTAACCTCCATTACGTATCTTTATAAGCCTATCCTTTCTTTGTTTTAATTATTGGTGACTGTTTTAATCACTACCGGCGAAGCGATAAGAAAACCCGCCTGATATTGGGCTTACCTGTACCGCGGTCGGTATCCGCCGGTTGTCGTCACCGCAACCGCTGCTACGGTGGCTCCGCCCTGCGCCGCTACACACCTGCCGCCGCTAGCGCACCTGTCGACTCTGACGCACCTGCCGGCGATGACTCACCGACCGCCGCCGCCGCCGCCGTCCACGCGGCACAACAGACGCGGAAATGCCCAAACTGTCGGGTGCGATAAAGTTTTCGACCGAACAAGATGGGGCTTATATGTTCCGATTGTCCTTACTCTCACGAACACGTCGAGCTATCGAACGCGGTCGTCCGTTCACTGGTTCGAACTGGAAAAATTGGTAAACTTAAGGAAATTACAATTTCCAAAATCTCCAATTTTGGAGATTTTTCGGATTTTAAAATTTCCTCTTGTTCCCGTTAATGAGACGAATCCGTCGATGTGACCTCCGTTCCAGGATTCGAATTATCCTGGAAGATACCGGCAATTGAAGATTTCGTCGCAGCGAAAAGCGCTGTTTCCGCCACGATAAAACCAAAATCGCCCTGGTAAATTCAAAAACCACTCAAATCGTTTGAAACTTTCCCAAAAGCTTTATCAGACTAAGTCAGACTTTATCAGACTTTAACAGACTAAGCCAGTGGAAAAAGAAATCACAAAAAACGAACAAGAATTGCACCTTTAACTACACTTTTCCTGATTACTGCACCGGAGCTCGCACAAACACGTCCGCACGCAACGACTGTTCTAGAGCAACTATCTCACTACTAACAACTATATTGTAAATATTATATAAAGCTGTAAAACTACTAACCCATAAACATGTAACCCTTATTTATTTACTAATTGTAAACAAAATGTAAACTTTCCGCAGGCTAATGACCTTGGGTTGAAGCCTTAATATCAATAAAAAAAAAAAAATGCTAGATCTGAAACAATAATTTCAATACCTATTTTAAATAAATTCGCGGAAAATGATAATATTATAATAGAAAAACAAGAACTTATAAAAGATGTGTATTGTGGAGAAACAATAACTTCGATAAAAAATGGCAAAGCTATAATTAGTATAATGAACATAGCCGAATGCGATAAAAAAATTAATGACGAACACATAAATAAAATATTATATAATAACGAGATAGATTTCGGCACGCAACACATTAACTACGAAAATAACAATGTTAATCGAATAGACAAAATAAGACACTTAGTTAAATCGGATCATATGAACGAACTAGAAAGAGTCTATTTTTAAAATTTGTGAACATTATTCGGAAATATTTTACTTAGAGGGAGATAAGTTAACATTTACAAATGCCATTTAACATACCATAAAATTAAAACCAAATGTACAACCAATTTATAAAAGACCATATAGATTACCTTTCAGTCAACAAGAAGAAATTAATAAACAAATTAAAAAAATGGAAAACGATGACATTATTCAACCTTCACTAAGTCCTTGGAATGCACCTTTATTATTAGTAAAGAAAAAACTTGAAATTTCTGGATATTCAAAAATATAGGATAGTAGAAAATTAAATTAAGTCACTTTTAATGAATTCCACCAATTACCATCAATACAGAAATTCTAGATAGACTAGGCAGTTGCACCTATTTTCGGTAATTGATTTAACACAAGGATTTTACCAAGTTCCGTTATCAAAACAATCTAGAGAATATACAGCTTTTAGTACGTTGAAAGCTCACTGGGAGTTTAAAAGACTAACAATGGGAATGAAACAAAGCCCATCGGCCATCACTATTTGCAAAATTAATGTCAAATGTTTTATCAGGATTAATCGGATTAAAATATTTAGTATACCTAGACGATTAGACGATATAATAGTATTCGTGAAAAGTTTAGAAGACCATAATGATATATTATAATGTATTCGAAAGACTACGACAAAATAACTTGTTTTTAAGCTTATTTTCTCGTTTTTTCCATTTATTGTAGTCAACTGTTGATTTAAGCCGGTCCCACACGACTCGCGTATTTGGCGAATAATCGTCAATCGTGATGCTTGACGAGTCGTGTGGGAAAGAATTAATCGTAAAGTACACGAGTCGAGTGGGTCCGGCTTTAGATACGCATAAATGAATTGAAGAATGAAAGGGTATAATTAATGGTTGGATCGAAAAACTTATTTTCTTAGCATAGTTAAATAAATATAACGTATTTTTGCCGCCACCGTTAACATCGTGTTTTCTTTAAATGTTGCTCGGTCTCCCTCGAAATTTTTTTATAACGCCAAAAATAATAATTGTTTGACACTAAATATTAGTACACCAACGCATTTGCCAATTAAATTCTCTACGATATGAGTGCCAAAAAATTAAAATTTGGTAATAACGCAACCACTATATATTAAATAAAAAACGGTCATTTAACGACGGCGTATGAAACTGCGTAGTAAAACACGTTGTATACGTCGGTAGAGAAAGTGTTATATTTAATTTAAAAATGGTAATTCGCAGGGACGCCCGGAAGGAGGGGGGCCAGTGGGGGCCGTTGCCCCCACTGAGATTTTTTGTGTCAGTTACAAAATTAGAAGTTTTTTTTTTTTACATAAAGCTGGTCTTAGGTATTTAGCTCACTTCACGCGCGCACGTCGTTCGATACACACGTGTGTTCCGTTCGAAATCTACTTTTTTTTTTAAATTTTCTATGTTCACCATTTCCGAACTTAGCGTTCTTGGTATCGTTGAATGCGAAAAAAGATCAGCCACTCAAAGCCAAATCTTCAAATCATTATCGTACAAACCGAAGCCACGTTGCTGGAAAAACTGGTAATTATAATTGGATAATAAATCAAACTCACACAACTGCAGTCACCGGCAAGCAGCTGGCGGCTGCCTTATCCATATCCCGCGCTCCGATAGCGCGATATCGATATGGGTAAGCCAAATATAAATCCACCTAAAAATGTTTCCAAGATAACCATTCAAAATAATATCGCACAGAGAAATCGAATTCAACGGAAAATTACTATGACTTCCAATTGATTCAATCCAAAACCAAACGCAACCTCTCCTCTACATCTTCCGATCAAACAGCCGGAATAAATAAGAAAACCAAACCCATTTTTGCATCCCCAAACAAATTCAGCCTACTCGATATCGACGTTACCGAAACTATCACCGACACAAACCACACCGCTACTGATTTGATCATGGACACCGATGTGCCCAAACCCAAACCTCCGCCACCAGTTTTTGTCCGAGGAATATCAGACTATTTAGCACTTCGTGAAAAGTTAATTGAAATACTTGGCGCAAATAAATTTGCTGTCAAATCAACAACTCGTGATTTAAAAATCCAAACCACCGACTCTGACTCTTACAGATCACTAATTAAGCATCTTAAAAGTCAAAACGCAGAATTTCATACCTTCCAAGCCCATGAGGACAAATCATTCCGAATAGTCGTCCGTAATATCCACCCATCAACACCCACATCAGAAATTGGTATAGCAATCGAATAAATTGGCGGTTACACTGTCCGAAACGTTTCCAATGTTATAAACAAAACTAATAAAAATAAATTACCAATATTTTTTGTTGACCTGGAGCCAGCAGGAATCAACAAAGACATTTTCTATGTCAACTCCTTATTAAATACCAAAATAAAGATCGAGGAGCCTTATAAAAAACGTATTACGATACAGTGCACCAACTGTCAGGATTACGGCCATTCCAGATCCTACTGCGCTCACCCCCCTAGATGTGTGAAGTGTGCCGCCAACCATCCAACCTCCTCCTGCACCAAGACCTCGGACCAACCACCTGTATGCGCTCTTTGTCAAGGGAATCACTCAGCAAACTACCGCGGATGCCAAGTCCACAAAGAACTCCAACGCCTCCACTACGGCAAAACAATTCCAAAAGCAAAAATTTCAAAACCAAATGTAAGTTATAGTCAAATTGTAAATGAGGGGGGACTCCTTTGCAAAAACTCAACGTGGTACCCCTAATGTAGATGACCCTACATCCTTTCCAAATCTTTCCTTACAACCAACATTATAATAAAAAAAATAAAACTACATCGCCTTGCAATTATCTTCGTTCATTAACGAATTCAAACTAATAATAAACCCTCTTATTTCTTTACTCACAACCTTAACAAACTTATGAAAGATGGACAGTAACCAATCTGCCGTAAATATGCTAAAAATACTGCTCTGGAACACCAATGATCTAAAGCAGAATGAAACTGAATTACTCCACCTGCTTCTAGAAAATCATATCGGCATTGCCTTAATTACAGAAACCCACTGTAAACCAAACTCTAAACTCTACTTCCCAGGTTTCAAAATGTATAGAGCTGACCATCCTGATGGTACTGCTCATGCAGGTTCAGCTATTATTATTTCCTCCAAAATTCAACATCATTTAATCTCTTGCACACAGCTGCCTACTTTCCAATCAACCACCATCCAAGTAACTATAAACCACACTGCAATCAAAATTTCCTCTGCTTATTTCCCTCCTAGTCCTCCAATCACATCACAACAGCCAGAAATTTGCCTTCAATCCTTGGGTAAGTACTTCTTGGTAGGAGGCGACTTCAACTCCAAACACTCCCAATGGGGTTGTATATCTGAAAACCAGAGAGGCAAATGCTTCACTCAATTATCACCAAAAACTCAATCAATTTTATAAATCCCAAAGGCCCAACTTACTGGCCTCTTCACGAAAACAGACATCCAGACATACTAGACTTCTTCCTCTCTAAAATACCTACACATATCAAATACTCCATAAGCAACTTATGTGAACTTAGCTCCGATCACACCCCTGTTCTCTTAGCTGTGAATAATGCACCCAAACCAAATATTCCCCACACTTATTTATCCCAGGGCCCTGTAATAATAATATTCACAATCGTGTTACTTTCAAATTACAAAACAAAGGTAAAAAACAACAAAAACTCAATAGAACAAAAATGGGCCGATATAGCCGTGTTAATGCGACGACGGACAATATGCGACAAAAGAAAAAATACCCATAAATTTACATAAACGAAATTTATACAATCACAGTTACGTAATAAAGAAAGGAGACTGGGACCAGATAAGGAACACGCAGTTGCCCAGCTCATTAGGCGGTTAGTGTGGTCACACGCGCTATCGCCAACTTATAATTACACTTTCACGCAAACACAAACTATTAACGAAATATTGTGTTTTCCAAGTCCACGTATTGTTGAGTGTTGACTGTTGTTAGCGTTGTTGCCCTACAATTTACAAATTAACCAGTTTTTAAGTTAAAATAATAAAAAAATTCGTTAAGAAGTGCAAATATGGATTCAGTTCCTAAAAAGAAGAAAATGAGGACACTTGACTCTTATTTTTCAAATGATAAAACAAAAAAAGTAAGCTCTTATATTGGATTATTTATATTTAATTTCTTGCTAATATTTTATTAAAATTACATTCTACCATCATAACAAATTTAATGTTTTTGGGAGTTAAATTAATTACTTACATACTGAAAGTATGCATTTTTTCAGTTAATACAACTTACAAGAATACCCGGATATTTAAATAATAAATAGCCAATATTATTGGCACAATAAGTTCGATTTTTATTTTTTTATTTTCATGAATATAACTATTAATTAAATTACCTAAGTAACCTACCCAACCTATTTAAATAACAAATAGGATGTAATAGGATGTAATAGGATGTATTTAAATCATTTTTTTTTATGAATATAACTATTTACTACTAAATAATTATAATGTAGGTATCTTAACAAAAAAAAGTAAAACTCACATTTTTTTGATTATATTTTTATTTTACTGTTTTAATTGTAATAAGAATTAAATTTATTTGTTATGGTTTTATAGAAGTCACTTGTTATAATTGATCACAAAGATAAAGTAGAAAAATGCGAAGCTGATCCTGCATTAATTTCTGTAGACCACACCAATGTGCTTTCTGATAACGATTTAGGACATTTTATAGAAACTTATTCACAAATTTCTGAAGATAAAAAGTTTGATCTTTTAACTAATCCATGGAAGCCTAGTGAACATTATAATTTTAAAAATGATGTTGAAAACAGTAAACGTCCATTTTTGTATAAATGGTTTTCACAATACCCATGGTTAGTATATTCAAAGTTATTGAAAGGATCTCTTTGCCTTACTTGTGTTCTTTTTCGGGCTCATGTGACACATGGTTCATACTTTAGATCTTTTATTACCAGCTCATTTGTAAATCATAAAAAATTTGTAGAAAAGGCTAATCAACATGAGAAAAATAAATGGCATATTGAATCTTTCATACGATCCAAAGATTTCAAAGATATGAAAAAAACAAATAGTGGTATTGACCAAGTATTAGATTCGTGTTATAAAAATAAAATTGAAAAAAATAGAAATAAATTAAAGCCAATAATTTCTTTACTTTTATTTTGTGCAATACATAATTTACCGATTCGAGGACATACAGACAACACTGCAGTATTTAATGACTTATTAAAATTCAGAGTTGATGCTGGTGATATGACTTTAAAAACTCATTTAGAAAAATCCGATAAAAATGCATTGTACATTTCACACCGTGTGCAAAATGAATTATTAGAATGTTTATCTTCTAGTTTAAGATCTGTGATTAGTGATTACCAATGAAGCTATGCAAGCATTTTTTTTTTTCATTAATTGTTGATGAAACGGCTGAAATTAATGGTACTGAGCAGTTATCAATTTGTGTAAGGTATCTGTATAATAAAAATTTACATGAAGAATTTTTAGGGTTTTTCCCCTTACAAGAGTTTGATGCTTCATTTATTACTCAAACAATATTAGAAGCATGTAGTAACCTAAATATTGATATGAATAAATGTGTTGGACAAGGGTACGACGGATGTGCTACGATGGCTGGCCATATATCTGGAGTGCAAAAAAGAATTAATAATGTGTATCCCATGGCTAATTTTTTCCATTGCGCTAGTCATCGTTTGAATTTGGTAATTAATGATTTGAATTCTCTTGCTGAAGTTAGAAATTGTATAGGGAAAATAAAAGAAGTTACTACATTTGTTAGAGATAGTGCACTTCGTAGAAATATTGTAGGGAGTAATTTAACAAAATTATGTGAAACAAGGTTTGTTGAAAAACATAAAAGTATCAGAAAATTTAAGGACCAATATCTTACAATTGTTGAAGGCTTGGAAGAAATATCAAAATCCAATAATTTTAACAGCAAAACTAGACAGCGTTGCTATGAAATGCTTACTGCAATCACTACTCCAACATTTGTTGTAATATTATCAATCATGGCAAAATATTCTGCAAAATTTGAAACTGTATCAACACTTCTTCAAGGGATAGATGTTGACCTGCAAGAAGCTACAAAACATATTCAAGACCTATTATCAATGTTAGAAATAGACCGTAATAATTGTGAGAATATATTTAATACAATATTTAATGAAGTAAAATTAGTTGCTTTTAAAATAGATCTTGAGTTAAAGTTACCACGGCGTAGTGTTAAACAAGTACATCGTGAAAACTATCAAACTAACGATGTGGAGGTATAATTTAAACAATCTTTATTCATACCATACTTGGAATCAGTTATAATGTCTCTAAAAGATAGATTTTCAGATGAAAAATTAAAAATATTTACATTGTACAACCTACACCTGAAAAAAATAAAACTAATGAGCGACCAACAATTTGTAGAAAGTGTTGAATTTATTTGTACACCTTATGGTTCACTTCTAGACAATTTTAAAGAGCAAGCACTATCATGGTATGATCTATGGAAAAAGAAAGAAGTCGAACCCACCATGAAGTTAATTGATATTCTCGATTACGCCACATATTACCCAGAGGTATGCCAAGCAATACAAATTGCAATTACTTTACCTGTAACTTCCTGCTCAGTAGAAAGATCGTTTAGGTATGGTTTTTAAATAAATATTTATACAAATATTATTCTGTGTGTAAATTCATATTTAACAATAACTTTTTTATTATGTTTCAGCACTCTACGCCGTTTAAAGACATGGGTTAGAAATAGGATGGAAAACGAAAGACTGAGTAGCTTGGGGTTAATTAATATACACCGCCAAAGGTATGATGATAAAAAAATTTTTAATCAACAAATTGATAATTCAATTAATTTATTTGCTTCTAATAAAAGCAAATTGTCATTACTTTTTGAATAAAATGCAATATTATGATGTACAAATATGATGTAATATGTAACATGTAATAATGTAATATGTAAATTCAAATCAAATAAAGTTGTTTTTTGTTTAAATTTTATTATGTTTTTTCTTAGAAATATTAGAAATAATAGTGTTATTTTATATTTACTTAAATTAGTTTTGATTTTTAAAAAATTATAAACGATACTATTACTAAGTATGAGTAGATGAAAGTGTAGCGGTAAATCTTCCCATAAATATTTAGGTACTTGCAATTTTTTGCCCCCCCCCTGAGCTACATTGCTGCGTGCGTCCCTGGTAATTTGATACTGCTGAATGTCGGAGAGCGTTTATTAAAGCATAGCGAACGGTTATACGAAGTAAAAAATATTAGTAATGAAATTTTAATCGACCGGAAAAAGATTTTGAAAAAAAAAACTGTTATTTTACGGCAGCAGCGAAAAAACGAACATTTTATACTTAAAAGGAGCAAATTATGTAGCACGGTTCATAGTGAGATACTTACAATATTCGTAGCCATTATGAGGGTTTTGAAAAAATCACAAACAAAATTTGAGTTGCCAAAAGACACGGACGCTGAGAATTAACATAAAAGTGTTGTACTATACGAGCATAAAAGTGTTGTACCATACGAGCATAAAAGTGTTTTACTTTACGAGCATAAAACAAAAGTGAAAACAAAACAGTGCGGCGCGTCCGGCGGCAGCGTCTCAAGAGCGAAATCGTTTAGCATTCAAGTGTTGCCAAAATTACGTTATCTGTCAGGCGGTTTCACCCAACGGCTTGTTTTCTCGTTTTTTCCATTTATTGTAGTCAGCTGTTGATTTAAGCCGGTCCCACACGACTCACGTATTTGGCGAATAATCGTCAATCGTGATGCTTGACGAGTCGTGTGGGAAAGAATTAATCGTAAAGTACACGAGTCAAGTGGGTCCGGCTTTAGATACGCATAAATGAATTGAAGAATGAAAGGGTATAATTAATGGTTGGATCGAAAAACTTATTTTCTTAGCATAGTTAAATAAATATAACGTATTTTTGCCGCCACCGTTAACATCGTGTTTTCTTTAAATGTTGCTCGGTCTCCCTCGAAATTTTTTTATAACGTCAAAAATAATAATTGTTTGACACTAAATATTAGTACACCAACGCATTTGCCAATTAAATTCTCTACGATATGAGTGCCAAAAAATTTAAATTTGGTAATAACGCAACCACTATATATTAAATAAAAAACTGTCATTTAACGGCGGCGTATGAAACTGCGTAGTAAAACACGTTGAATACGTCGGTAGAGAAAGTGTTATATTTAATTTAAAAATGGTAATTCGATACCGCTGAATATCGGAGAGCGTTTATTAAAGCATAGCGAACGGTTATACGAAGTAAAAAATATTAGTAATGAAATTTTAATCGACCGGAAAAATATTTTGAAAAAAAAACTGTTCTTTTACGGCAGCAGCGAAAAAACGAACATTTTATACTTAAAAGGAGCAAATTATGTAGCACGGTTCATAGTGAGATACTTACAATATTCGTAGACATTATGAGGGTTTTGAAAAAATCACAAACAAAATTTGAGTTGCCAAAAGACACGGACGCTGAGAATTAACATAAAAGTGTTGTACTATACGAGCATAAAACAAAAGTGAAAACTAAACAGTGCGGCGCGTCCGGCGGCAGCGTCTAAAGAGCGAAATCGTTTAGCATTCAAGTGTTGCCAAAATAACGTTATCTGTCAGACGGTTTCACGTTTTCTCGTTTTTTCCATTTATTGTAGTCAGCTGTTGATTTAAGCCTGTCCCACACAACTCGCGTATTTGGCGAATAATCGTCAATCGTTATATTAACTTATTAAATTATTATTTATATTTATTTATATTTGGTTCAGATCAGGGGCGGATTGCACCGCCGGGAATTCGTGAGTTTTCCCGGTGGGCCGCTTCATTATATATTTGTTTTAAAATAGCATATTACGGCAAAATGATGATCAAAAAAATATCAAATCATCATGTGTTTATTAAAATTGAACATCAGTAAACACCAATTTATCTGTTTGCCGGAAATAACAAAATATTGAACATGTAGATTGTAGATTGTAATAAAGATAAGATACGCTCACCAGCGTCTGAACAATTTGGAAAAAGTAAAAATAGACTCGTGGCGGCGGCATTGGGGCAGTAATACATGCAAGTTGATATAAACGTGGGATATAAATGTGCCCTGAAATATTAATTATTTTCCAAGATTTAGTTTTCTTTTAGTGGTTACCTGTTACCATAGATAGTTTGAATCTTATGTTGAGAATCTTATGTTATATTCTATGGTGGTTAGTGGTTACTTTGTCGAAAGAAACATACCTTCAATCATTTTTCTAGTTTTGATAAAGTGTTATCTGATCACATTATTAAATTTAAAATCGAATTAAATCAAAAGCGTAAAGGTGGCGCAGAAAAATCGCGAAAGAAGAAAATAATTTTACTTATGAATGAAGCTAAAAGCTGTTCGAATATTAAGGAGATGCTTTCAAAATCTAAGGTAAGGATATATTTTACAATACTGACATACTGTGTCCCACCGAGGATTTGGACATTGCGATATCTCGTGAGATAATGAAAATAATCCAATTCTGCGCGTATTTTAATTATAAAACATATTTTGTTGGTACCTACAATCTGTTCAAAGCTGTTTTTACATCAGTACTTTTAAGTTTTATTTTACAATATGCTTTTCTTATGCTAATTGCTCCATAAAAAAACTTTTCATTAATTATCATTTAGTACTATATCAGTTTTGACTGTGTCATATAAAATAATATGCATACCTACCTTCTAATGTTTTTATAATTTTAAAATGCATTTAAATTGTATCAATAGTTTTGAGCATTTTTCTAGTTTAATATCATTAATGTATTAAGTAAAATATATAGTAATTATTAGTCAAGTTTCTGAATTATTTAATCCCAACAAAAACACTCAGTCAACTCTGTGTAAAAAAACGCTAAGAGAAAAGAACTTAAAGATAAATGCTACAAAATGTGTGATATAAGGTAGAATTTAAGTAAATGGTCTAATGTGTAAAATGTATTTATTTATTATAAAAATTAATCCAAAATTAATAAAAATTTGTTTTGTATATTTATTTATTATATGAAACATTTTAACTGAAATTAATCCAAATTTAGTATACTTGGCCAGAAAATTTAGTCTAAAAATGTATAGTAAATTACAAAGTATTATTTTAACAATGTAGACCCCATTAAAATAAATAGATTTATTTCCGGCCAAGTAAACTTAATTTAGATTAATTTCAGTTAAAATAATTCATATTATAAATAAATATAAATAACAAATTTTTATTAAATTTGGATTAGTTACTTATATATATATATATATATATATATATATATATATATACAGGGTGTCCCAGGTCTATTTGACTAATGCAATAACTTTTTTTCTATTCAATATTTTTAAGTTTTTTTTTTTGTAATGATTTGTAGAGCCCTGCGCTATAATTTGTATATCTTATACTTTATTTTATTTTTTTACAACAAAAATAAATAATTTAAATTTTGTATTTAATATTTTTCTAATAATCCAAGATAGCTATTTCATAAATAAGTATTTAAAAACCATTTTGGCCTTTAAAACTTTTAATTTGGTTAAGTCGTTAATTGTTAAACAATTTTCAAAGTGTGTTAAAATTCAAATTTATTTCTTGCTAATCACTGTTACTGCTGTAGTCGATTTTCAATTGTTTTCTTCCAAGAAACAATAAATTTGTTATCATTAAAAGGTTGATAATCAATATTAAATACATACACATACTATAATACGTATTTTATCATAATTTAACATAATATGATTATAATTTATAACATGATGTACCTACTATTACTTATTTTAAAATTTAAATCATCATCATTCATCAATATTTTATTGTTCAATCATTTAAATACGTTTAAACAAATTTAGAACATTTTGATTTTGAATTATGAAACAAATGACATGTGGTTTGAATATTAATTATAGTTATTCTGTAAGTCCTTTTTAAATTTAAAGTTAGGTTAAGTTGATATTTTATGGATCAAACACATTTTGCCGTAATCACTATAAACCTTAAGACTTGTCTTCTCATATTTTAAGACAATTTTATTGTATTAAATTTATGAGAAATACCTAGTAATACTATGGAATTATCAGATTGAACATAATTCGTAGAAAATATTTTTGGAAATGCCTTTGAACACAGGTACATATTATCATTAGTTTGCAAGTTAAAATTATTTTATTTTAATATCTTTATAAACTTTTGGTAACTAGATACAAAAAAATCAAAAATTAAACATACATATAATAACATTTTAAATTCTCAACACTTCAAATTACTATTATCAAGAAAAATATTCAAAATTAAATATTATGTAGATTACCTATACACAGTACTACAATTGAAGATTTTAATTTAATTTGAATAGCAAAATAACATTTTTGTTAAAATGTGAGTATCATTTGTATTAAATTAATTTATACTTCAACCTAACCATTTTAATATTAATATTAACATTTATTAATTTATTAATAAAATTAATTAAAATATTCTCACTGTTAACGAAAATATTCTAGGTGGATGTCAACATTAAAAGTATACATATTTGGTGAGAGTTCAAACAATTTAATTTTCAATCACATGCAGTTAGTTGTATAATTAATGCTTTGTACCTTGCTGTTTTAATACTACATTTATATACTTACAATAGTTACTATTGTAACCAGTTGATGGTTTTATGTACATACCTATACATAAAACCATCAGAAGTTCAATTGTAACCAGTTCATCTTAAGTATAAAACAACATAAATCAAATGTTTCATTTTATTAAAAAAAAAATGTAAATGGTAAAATTGTAGATCATAAAAAATATTGTTAGCTGTAAGTAGATGAGTAGATATATAATATTAGTGTTTTACATTTAGTCATTTTGTTCATCAGGAACTTTATGTATTCAATATTAACCATATTTATAGCTCTGTTTATATATAAAAAAAAAATAATATTAATGTAAGAATTTAATAAATACCTATAACAACTAACTTAACAGAAAAATAAGGGCATTCTGAAATAGTTTTGATTGGCTTGAAAGTGTGTAGATAAATGTTATGGATAAACACGATACTACCTATTTCTTTAGTATTTCTCTGAATATTTCATAGTGTGTTAGTATGTTTACATAATTACTAAGAATAAAAAATAACCCATGAAATAATTAAGTTAATGATTTGAAATTGTTAGAATAGGTATTTAATGTCAACTTGTCATGTACTTTTTAAGACTAGGGACTTCAACCTTTGAGAATTTCAGAATAAAAGATAAAATAAATACTAATTTTCCTAAGTTTGTTATTCATTAATAAATAAAACATAAAAAAACATTTTCATACTATAAATTAAAAATATATCTAACATTATCTTGGTTTTTATATAAAATGTAAGTTGTAATTTATTATATCTATTTTTATTTTTACTATAAAAAATTATAGAAAAAATATAGTTGCAACACTTAATTGTTGTTTTATTGCAGATCTCTTTGCATTAGAAAATTAATACAAAGCTTAATTGAAATCCCTTTTAAGATTTATATATTGCCAGAGTTCATGTTAATAACAGATAAAATCAATAATTTTCTACATGACATTTAATATCCTTCTGATGGTTAAATTGTTTGAAACACTTAAGAGTGTATTGTTTTATACATGAATACTCTGCTAGTTGCAAACCGTTGCTTAATATTATAATTATACTTTTAGTTGTTTTGAACATTTAGCCAAAAAATTGTTAACTTATATTATAGGTGTCGGTTATTTTTTTTTTCTTCAGCTAGCGTCACTAGTGAAAGAACCTTATACATACATGTATAGCAGAGAATGTTATTGAATGACAATAAGTAAATAGCTGAAAGTAAGTTTTTTACTTAGACTGGAGATATGTAGGTAACAATTAAAAAATAACTCAACATTTTACTTTAATTCTTAATTATTTATATCATCATCAACTTCATCATCAGAAATAATATTTACTGACATATTTTTACTGCCAGTGGTATTATCGTTGAATTTTTTTTTGTATTGTACCCAGCAATTAGGAGGGGAAGAATTTTTGTCTACGCCCATCTTGCGGTCATACACACAACATTTAATATAAAACAATCATAATTAATAATATAGAGACTAAATATTTTAGCTACTTCAAATTTTTCTAGTTACTTGATTATCTTTACACCAGTATTTTTGGCGTTTTAGAGCCAAATCTATTTCTTTTTTTTCCTCCAGTGTCACAATAATCAGTTTTTTATGAATGGTGGCTAAGTCTGAATGCTTAGCACACCACCATGATTCACACTAGAAGAATAATTTTATGTAAATAACTTATCATAATTTATGTAAAGAAATATAGGGTTATGTTTACTTTTTCGTCATATATCTCTTTGATATACCTATAATTTTTTATGTCGGTCATCATATTCTCATTCACATTTTTTTCCAATTGAAGTTCTTGCTATACTAATATAATTATAAACAATTTCATAATTAATTCTTTGTTAGTAAATATTTTAATTTTAAGTTCTGTATTTGTATATATTTTTATAATTTGTTATTTATTAAGTTTACTAAAATTAAATAATGTAAATTGTATTTAAAAATGCAGTTTATGATTTTTGAAATATAAAATTCAATATTTTTTATTTTTATCTTTCTTAAATATGCCTACTATTTATAGTAATTTAGAGTACCGTGATATGTTAAAAGTTTTTTATGAAAGTGGAGGAAAAAGTACAGTAAAAGCTTCTCGTCTGTATTTACAAAAATTTCCAGAAAGGAAACAGCCATCTAAAAACACATTTTGTAATATAGAAACAAAATTACGTAATACAGGTAAATTTTTTATTATCAATAAAATTTCCTATAAAATTATAAAAATCGGTAGCTAAAGAAATGGACATCAGTCGTAGCTCTATACATCGTATATTGAAGAAAAATGATTTCCATCCATACAAATTGCATTATGTACAAGGATTGAAACCCTCTGATCCAGATAGAAGGCTTCAATATATTTCAAAAATTATTTGCCTTCATGACCACAATAATATTTTGGAAAAAATATTATGGACCGATGAAAGCTGTTTTAATAATAATGGTATTGTCAATCAGCATAATTCTCATTACTGGAATGAATCAAATCCATTTTGGATTTATAATAAGTGGTATAATAAGTGGTTATTTGATTGGACCTTATTTCTATCATGGCACACTAACTGGCCAACGTTATTTAGACTTTTTGACTAATACACTACCAATGTTATTAGAAAATATTCCATTAAATCTCCGAGTAAATATGTGGATTCAGTAAGACGCACCACATAACTCGAATATAGTCCGTGATTATTTAAACACAAATTTTCAATCGAGATGGATAGGAACTAGAGGTCCACTAAATTGGCCACCACGATCTCCAGATCTAACACCACTCAATTTCTTTTTGTGGGGTTACTTAAAGGACAAAGTATACTCCCAACAGTCAACGTCGTTAGATGATTTAAAACAACGCATAATTGATGTGTGTAACTCTCTTACTTTTGAAATGTTGGAATCCACGACAACTGGAATTCTGTTACGGTATGAAAAATGTATAATGAAACATGGCGCACACTTTGAAAATTATTCATAGTTACTAGTTAGGTATATTGTTCCATAATATTTAATTTGTTATATTATTTAATGTTAAGAAATAAAACTGAACTTATAGTTGAAAAATTAAATTTACAGAGTTACATTTTACTATTTCTTACAATTTAGTATCAACATCCATGGTAAGCATCACGTGACCATGTTAAATAATGATAAAATACCATAATGTATAATAATATTATGTAATGACTAATGACCTACCTTTTAATGATAACAAATTTATTGTTTCTTGGAAGAAAACAATTGAAAATCGACTACAGCAGTAACAGTGATTAGCAAGAAATAAATTTGAATTTTAACACACTTTGAAAATTGTTTAAAAATTAACGACTTATCCAAATTAAAAGTTTTAAAGGCTAAAATGGTTTTTAAATACTTATTTATGAAATAGCTATCTTGGATTATTAGAAAAATATTAAATACAAAATTTAAATTATTTATTTTTGTTGTAAAAAAATAAAATAAAGTATAAGATATACAAATTATAGCGCAGGGCTCTACAAATCATTACAAAAAAAAAAAAAACTTAAAAATATTGAATAGAAAAAAAGTTATTGCATTAGTCAAATAGACCTGGGACACCCTGTATATATACATTTGAACATTCATATTTTTAAAAAAAAAACTAACAATTTGTATTAATACATTTGTATATTACAAAATGTATTAACATTTTTGAATTTTTATCTTTTAATAGTGATATTTCTAAATATGTTACATTTAATAGGTTTATAACATAATATAACTAATTTAATTTGCTGCCTTTGCTTTAATTATGGTTACAGGATATGGGTAATATTAGTACAAGTATAAGCAATGAAAAAGATATTATTGTAGAATTGGCAGAAAATATAGATGATAATGTACCTGAAATGGATACTTCTGTTTGTGCTATTTTTTAATCAAGTAGTATTTCTAGCTATTTAAATTACTTTCAAAAACCAAATACCACAAAATTAGAGCAATTTTTTGAATTCCACCCGCAACAACCTGTGGTCATCCGTTTAAATCTTCTAAGGCATTTTATGGGAAAAATAACATTCAACGTCGTTGGCTATCCTATGATATTAGTTTGAAATCGTTATATTGCAGTGTGTGTTTAGGATTTTCATCAGAAAAAAATGTATTTGTTGAAGGTTTAAACATCTGGAGTCATGTTAAAAGTTTTTTATGAAAGTGGAGGAAAAAGTACAGTAAAAGCTTCTCGTCTGTATTTACAAAAATTTCCAGAAAGGAAACAGCCATCTAAAAACACATTTTGTAATATAGAAACAAAATTACGTAATACAGGTAAATTTTTTATTATCAATAAAATTTCCTATAAAATTATAAAAATCGGTAGCTAAAGAAATGGACATCAGTCGTAGCTCTATACATCGTATATTGAAGAAAAATGATTTCCATCCATACAAATTGCATTATGTACAAGGATTGAAACCCTCTGATCCAGATAGAAGGCTTCAATATATTTCAAAAATTATTTGCCTTCATGACCACAATAATATTTTGGAAAAAATATTATGGACCGATGAAAGCTGTTTTAATAATAATGGTATTGTCAATCAGCATAATTCTCATTACTGGAATGAATCAAATCCATTTTGGATTTATAATAAGTGGTATAATAAGTGGTTATTTGATTGGACCTTATTTCTATCATGGCACACTAACTGGCCAACGTTATTTAGACTTTTTGACTAATACACTACCAATGTTATTAGAAAATATTCCATTAAATCTCCGAGTAAATATGTGGATTCAGTAAGACGCACCACATAACTCGAATATAGTCCGTGATTATTTAAACACAAATTTTCAATCGAGATGGATAGGAACTAGAGGTCCACTAAATTGGCCACCACGATCTCCAGATCTAACACCACTCAATTTCTTTTTGTGGGGTTACTTAAAGGACAAAGTATACTCCCAACAGTCAACGTCGTTAGATGATTTAAAACAACGCATAATTGATGTGTGTAACTCTCTTACTTTTGAAATGTTGGAATCCACGACAACTGGAATTCTGTTACGGTATGAAAAATGTATAATGAAACATGGCGCACACTTTGAAAATTATTCATAGTTACTAGTTAGGTATATTGTTCCATAATATTTAATTTGTTATATTATTTAATGTTAAGAAATAAAACTGAACTTATAGTTGAAAAATTAAATTTACAGAGTTACATTTTACTATTTCTTACAATTTAGTATCAATTGTTTAGTATCAACATCCATGGTAAGCATCACGTGACCATGTTAAATAATGATAAAATACCATAATGTATAATAATATTATGTAATGACTAATGACCTACCTTTTAATGATAACAAATTTATTGTTTCTTGGAAGAAAACAATTGAAAATCGACTACAGCAGTAACAGTGATTAGCAAGAAATAAATTTGAATTTTAACACACTTTGAAAATTGTTTAAAAATTAACGACTTATCCAAATTAAAAGTTTTAAAGGCCAAAATGGTTTTTAAATACTTATTTATGAAATAGCTATCTTGGATTATTAGAAAAATATTAAATACAAAATTTAAATTATTTATTTTTGTTGTAAAAAAATAAAATAAAGTATAAGATATACAAATTATAGCGCAGGGCTCTACAAATCATTACAAAAAAAAAAAAAACTTAAAAATATTGAATAGAAAAAAAGTTATTGCATTAGTCAAATAGACCTGGGACACCCTGTATATATACATTTGAACATTCATATTTTTAAAAAAAAAACTAACAATTTGTATTAATACATTTGTATATTACAAAATGTATTAACATTTTTGAATTTTTATCTTTTAATAGTGATATTTCTAAATATGTTACATTTAATAGGTTTATAACATAATATAACTAATTTAATTTGCTGCCTTTGCTTTAATTATGGTTACAGGATATGGGTAATATTAGTACAAGTATAAGCAATGAAAAAGATATTATTGTAGAATTGGCAGAAAATATAGATGATAATGTACCTGAAATGGATACTTCTGTTTGTGCTATTTTTTAATCAAGTAGTATTTCTAGCTATTTAAATTACTTTCAAAAACCAAATACCACAAAATTAGAGCAATTTTTTGAATTCCACCCGCAACAACCTGTGGTCATCCGTTTAAATCTTCTAAGGCATTTTATGGGAAAAATAACATTCAACGTCGTTGGCTATCCTATGATATTAGTTTGAAATCGTTATATTGCAGTGTGTGTTTAGGATTTTCATCAGAAAAAAATGTATTTGTTGAAGGTTTAAACATCTGGAGTCATGTTTCCCAAAGAATTCATGAACATGAAATTAGTAAATGCCATATACTATGTTCTGAATCATTTTTAAATTATTCAAACAAAAAAACTATTGATTATAGATTATTTACTGACCAATTACACAAGAAAAAAAAGTGAAGTAACCAAAAATATCAATATTATTGAACGTGTAATTGATGTAATAAAATTAATCGGGAAAAGAGGGCTGAGCTATAGAGGTCATTTAAATGAAAGTTCAAAAAGTTTAAAAAATCCTACCCTTGATCATGGAAATTTTTTGGATATTCTATTGCTTTTGAAGAAATATGATGTCGTTTTAAGTGATCATATCGAGGAAATAACTGAGAATGCAATAAAAAACTCTGAGCGTGGAAAAGGAAAAGGTAGAGTTAACATTTATTTCCAAAACTACTGTTAACATGATTATTGATTCTATAAGTATTTTAATGAAGAAATCAATAGCAAACAATGTAAGAGAAGCAGGAATGTTTTCGATACAACTAGATACAACTCAGGACATATCAGTACAAGATCAATGTTCTGTAGTAGTAAGGTATGTCAATTTAAAAGGTATTCAAGAAAAGTTATTATCACTTGTCACCGTACAAAAATCAACCGGTAAAAGTTTTGCTGATATGTTTACAAATATTTGTTCAGAAAATGATTTGGATATTAAAAAATGTATTGGTAATGCTACGGATGGTGCTGCCAATATGCAAGGGCAATTTAATGGTTTTTCGGCATGGCTTGAAAAGTTGTCTCCTAATCAAGTCCACATTTGGTGCTATGCCCACGCCCCACATATTAAATTTAGTTGTCATAGAATCTACAAAATCTCCACTCAAGGCAGCAGCTTTATTTGTAACATTGAATGATGTAGCTACATTTTTCAAGGAATCATACAAGCGAATTAATATATGGGTCAACAAGTTAAATATAAATGATAAAAGACGACTGCAAGCAATCGGTAACACACATTGGTGGTCCAAAGAAAAATCTTTAACACATATTTTTGGACATGAAGGTTTATATTTAGAGGTTATATTGGCACTAAATACCATAGAAAATTCAGATGAATTTACGCCTGAAGCAAAATTAAAAGCTCATAATTTAAAAAAATTGTTTTTAACTTATTCAACAATTTTAACTGCATTTACTTATACACGAATCTTTCGTATAATTAGCCCACTATCCAAGTATCTTCAAACAAAGGGCATGGACTTTCTTAAGTGTCAAGACATGGTTAGTGGAGCAATTATAGAGTTAAAACAAATCCAGAGGGATTTTGATGGAGTTAAAGAAATTTCCAAAAAGTTTATTGATAATATGTCGGACAAATTAAAACAGTCACAAATTGATGTAGAGATTGAAAATGAATTACCTTCTATAAGATCCAGAAAACATAAAACATTAGATGGAGAAAAAAAATGATAACTAATCCATGAACAGTGAAACAAAATATGTAATTGAAGTACATAATGTTATTATGGATAACACTATTGCAAGCATAGCAAAAAAGTTTTTAGGAAATAAAAAGCTATACACAGATTTTGCGTGTTTATCTCCAAGTAATTTTGAAGAATTACAAAAAAACAAACTTCTAACCAATGCATTATATGAGCTTACTGAAAAAATTAAACCTTTTGATAAAACTATCACTACTGATGATTTAAAAAGTGAACTACTGAGTTTCTCAAGAAATTGGAATAGCTTAAAAAAATCTGTTCCAGAAACGTATGAAGCTTACAAAAATGTCGAAGTAGAAGATGATGATATTTTGTATAATGATATCGATAACGAAAAAAGTATTGAAAAGTCCCATTGTAAGACATGTTTGAAATGTGCAATCTGTTGCTTCTCTGTAATACAAAATTACAATTTATACTGTAATGCTTATAGTAACTTAGCATTAGCTTATAAATACCTGCTTACTTTGCCATGCTCACAGGTACCTAATATTTTTAACATGCATTTGAATATAACATTAGATACTAATAACTGACTATGACATGTATCCATTTATTTTTCAGGTAGCTTGTGAAAGAAGCTTTTCTTCTTTGAAGTTGATAAAAACTAGACTTCGAAGTACATTAAGTGAAAATAAACTAGAAGCTTTTATGCTCATGTCAATAGAAAAAGATGTGTTAAATGAAGTAGACAATGATGAAATCATTAAAATACTAAAGTCTAAGAGCGCTTTATTATTGAATAAACTTTCATATTAAATACAAAAATTGTAAGACTCATAATTTAAATTAATCACTTGTATTGTATTATATAGCTTAAACCAACTAATAAATTATAGAAAATTGCTAAAAAAAAAAATGATAACTGGTTAACTAAAATTATATGTTTGGTAAATTATTATGTGGGCTGGTACTTTGGTATTTTTGTGGGCCGGTACTTTGTATTTTCCCGGGCCGAAATCTCTCCCCAATCCGCCCCTGGTTCAGATCAAGGCTCACAATCGGTCGGCGTATTTTAGCGGCCAACGAGAAAAGCCACGTTTATCCAGGCAGCAAAATAATATTAAATCAATATGAGAGTAATATTTTAAAAATAATATTAACATTCTCTTAAAGTTACATGGTCATTAGTCATTACCCATAGATGTTTAAATGTTATTATAACATTCTGTTATGATTTTTTGGCCACAAAATTAATGTTGAAATAAAATTGAAATTGTAACATTACTGAAACGTGAATACCATAGTAAAATAATGTTTATTCTATACTATTTTATAATTTTAATATATTTTCTCAACATTTTATTTTTATTAATTTTGTAGTTTTTTTTCTTTTATTGAATAATAATTAATATTCCAAATGTAATGAAATTAGAATGATTTATTTAAATTTATTTTAAATATTAGTAGAATAGTTCTACCAATGTGCGGGCGTTATACTATTGCAGTTAAACCAAATACTATTATTAGGAATACAATTTATTTATACAGTATTGATTGTACTTTTTCGAAATTAAAAAATAAACCAAAATGTATATTTTGAAAATTTGTTTATTATTAGCATAACAATCTACATGTATAGTACAAGCATATGAAAATATTGTAATTTTAATTATATATTTGTTTGTTTTTCTTCAGATTTTTTTAATCAAAATGGAGCGTGGGCGAGCCATGTTCCTAAAGGAATTTCAATTTCTTTTTCTGTATTTTGTTTATACTTCAGATGTGTTCTTAGCGCATCTGAAAAATACCAATACAATAATAATTATAATCAGTTATTACATTTCATTAGTTACTATCAAACATTCAAACTGATATATAATAGGAATAACGTAAACCTTTTTTCACAATTGAGACAATAGTAAACTAATTTTAAAGAATGTAACAAAACTGTATCATAAAATCATTCTTACCTATGATCAAACGGGAGCATAATAAACTTGAAAATGATTTTTTTTCTTGAATCCATATCACGAATAATTTGAAAGGAATTTATCGTCAAACATACGCATCATAATTCTTCTAACGCTGTTTCCCAAATCCTTATTGCCAATTAATGAAGCAACCTTATGTACCTACAAAAATAATAATAACTAATTAAATTATATTAAACCCAATGATAAAAATTTAAAATATAAAATTATTTGTATTATTATTTTTAATAATATAAAAAATATTTTATATATTTTCACCAAATTTTTTGTGACATAATGTTGAATTAATTCTTTAAAAAAATGAAAATGTTTTCTTCTTATGATTAAATCACTATTATGTGAAGACGTATCAAATGTTGACTAATGTATTAATTTAATAAAGTAATTATAAAATATTAATTTATAAAACCAAATAATTAGGTACTATTATAGAATTATAAGAAAATTAAATCAAAAGTTTATTTTTATTAAATGAGAAAAATGAAAATTAGATTCAAAAAATTATCATTTAAAGTATGCTAACCTATAATCTTTATATGTATTATACATGTAAGGTATCATTTATAAGGTATTATTAACAATAATTATAAATATAGGTTAATCAACTTAAAATATTTATTGTAGGTACCCATTAAGTTATTCTAAATAATAAATATAATTAAATATAAATTAATATAATATATAAAGTTACCAAAGAACTTCTAAAACTACTGTCTTTTATTTTTTCTTCTAATGTTTGTAATTCATCCTCGTCTTTAATTGGAAACATTTCCATATCTACATCATTTTGTACCGGGATAAACGATGATTTTTCTTTTAAAAGTTTTTCAATATTATCATTTGTAGTCTGACACAAATACATCATAGCTTGTAATTCATATTTCATATATGCTTGTGAAGTTAAAACTACACTTTTAAAATTTAAAATATAAATAAATATAGTTTATGGCAAAATTTTAAATACTTGTATCAACTACTATTATTATTTTTTATTTTTAAAATACCTTTTATAGTTGTAAATATATTTTCAATCATGGACTTATTTTTATAATCAAGGCCTGATAAAATAAAAATATTTCAGTTTTAACAAATAAAATATTTATTAAAAATAATTCATAAGACATATATATTTAGTATATAAGTAAAATTATACCTTCATCATGTTCAATGGAAGATTTAGCGATATTACAAGTTAAATCATCGTCAGAGAGAACATTGTATAAATTTGATTCTTTAAACACATGCTTTACATCTAAATAAATATTTATATATATATATTTAAAAACAATTTATTTTACTTCAGTGTAAAATCTATTATACAACCTTCAGATAAATAACGAGGTGGACATGTTTTCAAAGTAGGCCTATTTAAATTCAAATTGGTTTTTTTCAATTTGTTGGTATTTTGAGATAAACTGCAGTTACTAATATTATAATGCTTTACAGTTTTCTGTCTTGCATCACAATGATTATCTTCAGCACTGGATAAGTCAGATTTAACAACAGCCCTAGGTAACTTAGATTTAGCTTCACCTAAGAAACCTGAATGTTATAACATAATACATTATAAATTTACAATTAAGTTTGGGTGGAAAATCACAACAACTTAAGTATACTCACTGTATGTTCTACTTCCCAGTTTTCTGGCCTTATAAAAATTAAAGTCAATATTGTTTGGTTTCATCCTTTTTTCAATTATCTTTTTAACTTGTTTTGATTTAGGCCTAGCCCTAGCACAAGTACCTTTTTTAACAAAGATTCTGGTACTACTTCAACACTGTTATCTTCAGAAAATATAACTATAACCCGACCACCACATTGTGGGTCCATCTGAAAAATAATAAACAAAAAATTGTAATTATTATTGTTTAAAAACTTTAATTTTGTTTTTATTACCTACTCGTATTTATATTTTACCAACTGAACATAAATAGTTGGATAATTCTTATTTAAAATACTTATTTACATTAACATACTATATAAATATACAATAAAATGTACATATATAGTTTTATAGATGGATCAGAAATCTGAATGGATAATAGACATAGCTATTAACATATTATCATGATTAACATCCATAATTTTTTTTTTCAAATCTGATATAGCCCAACATCTTAGATTTGTTGAAAGATTTGATACTTCAACTATTTCAAGTATTGTTGAGTTTATAGGTTCTTCATAAAATGGTTTCATAGTTTTAAATATAATGTCCTATTAGTAAAATGTCATCACCACTTACACAAAAGTTTAAACATTTAATAACTTCCTTATTTTTATTGAGAATAAAATTATCTCTGTCCCATTTTATTTTAATTTTTGTATTCTTAAACAAAATTGTGTAATACTGAGAAATAATTTTAAAAAAATAATTCCTAGTACGTCAGTACGGGTCTACATGTTGTTCATGTCTGTTGTATATGCCAAATAGGCCAAAATTTAATTATTATAAAATTAGTAGAATTGGCCAGTGAAGCAAATGAGCTGAGGTAGCATATTGTAAATTAATATTTAAGACAGCCGGACGGACGAGACCGGGGCAGAGAGTGTGTGTGTGTTTTTGAAGCACGTATGTGTAGAGACTACGATGCCACGCTTAATTTTTGTTTTAATTAAAATTGGCCTTTTGGTGTGAATTATTGTTTTATTTTGAAAACCCATCAACTCTTAATAATTAAACTAATATCTATTAGCTTTGATTACTAAAGAGAGGATAGAGCGATACCCACGAAAGTGCGGTATACGACAGTGGCGCCCAACGTAATTCGACAATCCACGCCCAGAGACCTTTTGTGTTTTTGTTTGTGTTTGTGTTTGTTTTTTTGTTTTTTGTGTTATCATACGCATAAAGATACCTTTAAATTTTCGCAGCAAGTTTATAAAAGGTTAGTTTTTGAGTAAATTACCTGTAAGTATTTTGAATTTATTTTTTTTTTTCTCTTCGTAAATAATAAATAAATTTTCAATATAGGGTTTACTTTTTCTTAGGATTCCGTTTTAATTATATTTATCATTTAGGGTTTTTTATTTATTTTTTTATTTTTTTCTTGCCGTTTATAATAAATTCACATATATAAATTTAAACTAATTTTACATTCATTTTTGACTTTTATTAAACATGAATTATGACCGATCTTGATATTACTACTACCGAAATTTCGAATAAAATAAATAAAATAACAGATATTTTATAGATTAAAGAAACCAGAACTTATAAATTTATGCGAGTTAAAGGGATTAAAAACCAAAGGTAATGTGAACGAATTACATCCTAGAGTAGTTAGATATTTCAGAGGTATTTTAAAAATAACTGATATTAAAGATAGGGTGAGTGAAGAAGAAAAGAATAGCATTTTAGAAAAATCATTAAAATATAAAATTAATATAGATAATTTAGAAAGTTCATTAAATCTAGGGGACTCTAGTCTCGATTCTGACAATTTTAATGATATAAATATATCATCGGACGTCTTAGACAACAGTCAGAGGGCTTGTGAATCTTTTACCCGCCATATAGATAGCGTAGAAAGCTGCAGTACGAATTTATATTATAACAATTTAGAAGGAAATCAAGAAGGGAAATATATTAACATACCAGAATCCACAAAATTAATTAACTCAGAAATTTTTTTAGAAAATATTTACGAAGACATTTCAGATAATCCAGCCGATAATTTAAATACTACCTTTATTAAAACTCGTTCCCCACAGACCACTAATAATCCAATCAAAATAAATAATACAAATATGGAAAAAAATAAATTTATGATAATTAAACCAGATAGTTATTCCGGAAAAGGAGACATTAAACTGTTTTTTAAACAATACGAAAAAGCAGGACTGATTAATAATTGGGACACCAACGATAAAATACAATATTTATCTATATTTTAATATAAAGACACTGTTTCGGAATGCTTGATCATGATCAACCATTTGCGGAATAAGATGACACTTGTTGTAAACTAAAAGTTGTTGTTGCGCCGTGATTTCTGGGAATAGGCAATCCAATGTATACTATAATTTGCGCCGATATTCTAGGGAATACGCAACCCAATGTACACCATTTTCAATCGCGGTGTCACGAGCACGAAAGCGGCGTCTGCATACAATACGCCGACGGCGACGACGTTATGGATAAGATACAGTGAAGACACAAGGGAGTGTAGGAAATTGAGTTTTATTTAAGGGGGGATGCTCTACTGGTCGGATCGGTTTGGTGCAATGACCAGCAGAGTTCACATAAAATCGGATGTAATATTTAATACTAAACGTTCAGGGCACAACTTAGCTTAAACTTACGACACCGAATGAATGGTACTACTGACGATGATGACGAGCAGATGGACACGAACGACGAAGAAAGCAAATAGATCACGACCTTGTTGATGGAACGGTTAACCGCAGTTGAATTGACAATGCCATGGACTGAGCAACGTTGAAAGGGATTTGTTTATTAAAGAAAGACGTTGAAAGGTATTTGATTATTAAACGGTGTTTATTTATTGAAGAAAAATCACAGGTGAATTTATAGTAATGAAACGAATATAATAATGATCCGCGCCGCAATGGCCGATGGCGGAGTAATAACAAAAGAAATAGATTTGATTGATTTCCGCCGCAATGGCGAGAAAAAAGCGAAACAACGATGTGAAAAAGAAAACGTGGTGTTACACAAACGACCGACGTTCACAGAATGAATAAGGTTAATACAGGCAAAATATACATTGATAAAACTGTTATATAACACATGCAAGCGAATAAAGATAGTACATAGTTGATTTAAATATTTACAATACAATTTAAAAATACTGATTACACCACACGGACAATTTGGATGGGAAAGCGGGACACAGATAAGGAGCGTCGCCGCAATCGACATGCACTTTACGCAGATTTGCGTAAACAGATACCGCTGCCATATTTTTAGAAAATTTGGAAAATAAAAAAAATAATTGGACTTGGGATGAAATAAAAAAGGAATTTTTGTCGCAGTTCCAACCTATAGGGTACTCAATTTTATTAAAGAGTAAATTAGAAAATAAAAAATAGGAAGAATTAGAATCCATAACAAGCTTTGTAACTGAAGTAGAAAACTTATGTAGACAAGTAGACAAAAATATGAAAGATGAAGACATTTGTACTTACATCTTAAAATACGCTAGATTTTGTTTTTCACAATGGATTTATTAAGAGAAATTGAAAATAGGCTTGATAAAATTTAATTATCTGATCGTTTTACTTATAATGAACTATCTAAATTATATTCACTTTTAGTCAAATTGAAAAGTTTCGCTATCAAACGCAGAACCGAAAAGATCAATAATCATTATACTGTATGCGCGTGGTCAAATATAAATTGTACTTGCGGGCCAGACACATGTGTGTGTGTGCTTGCTAGACTTACCGCACACGAATTAAATAAAATTTTAAACGATAATTTAATATTATTGAAAAGACTTACCTGAAAATCAGCTGCTGTTTTATAAATTATTATTCACTCTATACTCTATACCATCTAAGAGCGCACCGCTTTTGCGCATTCAAATGAATCACGGTGCGGCAGTGGACCCCCCGACTAAGTCTAATCGCTCTGTGATTGGTCGCTGTTAGTCGGCTGCCGACGACAACCATGTATTATCAGTTAAGTCAGTTATTTAATTATTAGTCAGCGCCGCTGCATGCCGACGCGGTCAGCGCTGTTTGTGGTGGGGACACATATTGGTCCGCCGCCCGGTGCGCTCTTGTGTGGGATAGAGTATACTTTACTATAATATACATTTTTTCACATTACACTCAGTCATGAATCTTGTGTCTAGCACTGAACTGTATACTTATACAGTTCAGTAGTGTCTAGTTATAACAACGGTGTTTGCTATTTACGAATAAATATTATCTATTATCTATTATATTATTAAATTTAAAAATCGTATTCAAAATAAAAAAAATCAACTGTCAAAAAAAACTTCGTCGTTCAACTAGAGTGAAAAAATGTCCAAAAAGGTTTTGTGAAGAATTTAATTACCAACAAAAAATACTTCAATAATGTTCGCGCCGAACAATAAGTAAGAGACAAGCGCGAGACCATATCGCACGGTCAACGGCCTCGCACAATCTACCACCGGTTGTCCAATTACACACACACACACACACACACACGCACATATTTAGATTAAGTTTGTATTATTTTGTTAATTGTTTAATATATGTGCGTGAGTTATGTAATCGGAAAATACCATGTGTGTGTATTATTGTAATTTTTCGTGTGTTATTATTCGTGTGTGATTTATATTTTGTGCTTTGTCGTACGTGAACCATCGTGGTGTAGTGATCGCCGTTCATTTTTCTCTCAAATTATTGTGCGCTAATCGCCAATATCTTACTGTACATCAAATCTTATACTTTTTTTATTGCTATTATTTTGTTATTCATTTATATTTTGTAGGCGCTAATCGCCAAAACAATTATTTTATTTATTTACGTGCGCTAATCGCCGTAAAAACAGTTATTGTATTATTTATATTGAGTGTGCGCGAGTCGCCACTGTGAATTATTTTTGTGTAATTTTTAGGTATAGGTAGCGGCTGGCCAGTCTGCGCTCCACAAATTGTGAGTTTATTATTATTATTTATTTATTGAATTGTTGAGCCAACCAGGCAAATTATTATTATTTATATATTGTTTATTATTATTATTTATTTATTGAATTGTTGAGCCAACCAGGCAAAGTATTATTATTTATATATTGTTTATTATTATTATTTATTTATTGAATTGTTGAGCCAACCAGGCAAAGTATTATTATTTATATATTATTTATAACACATTTTTACGATCAATTATTTTTATTTACATTATTAGTTCCTATTTTTTCATAGCCTTTAAGTACACACTAGACATCATACACATTCACACATATACACACTTTTAACACACTCACACCACCACATAGCTCGCTAGCACTTGCGCGGCGAACCTAACCACTGCTAGTTGAGCTATACACCACTACACTTTACATTTGGTCGATCGGTGGTGTTAGAGTAAGCATAAGCACGCATATTGATGGTGACCGGGAACGCCTAATAATATTTTATGCTCCCGGCCCGTTCAAATAATGTCTTCCATTTTACTACGTAAATCGACTTTTAATATTCAACAAAAGAATATGAAAAATATTCATGTCGGTTACTTGCTAGATGAATATTTATCAGTTGCAATAGTATTAGAATGTATTCAAAGTAAACATAATATTATTTTAAATCAAACACAATGGAATAATATTATGAACGGTAATAGTTTTGAGGCTATTTACAACGCTTTGTCTACTACAAATCATCATTCGATGAAAGTTATGTTACATGACAATTTGTTTTATAAAATAAATACTAAATCAGTCACAATTATTGTTGGGGCCGGGAACGAACAATAATAGTCCGTGCGCCCGGTCACCGATATGCAAAAAAAAAAGGAAACGACTCCTAATCACACCGACCGACCTGTGTATTTGTGTGTATATATGTGAGTAGTTCGATCAGCAATGGTCGGATTTGCCGAGCAAATACTGTCGAACTACGTGTGCTAGTAGGTGTGTAAGTGTGTAAATATGTATGTGTGTATGCTTAAATCTAAAAGAAAAGGGTAACTAATAATAAATATAAATGGTAAACAAAATGTGGTAACTATGTTGCTGTTTTACGATAATAATTAACAATAAAATAAAATATAAAATTCACAGCAACACTTTAGGATGTAAAATAATAAATTGATAATAAATAATAATAATTACGGCCCCTCTGGCCCAACACTTAAAAAAAATGAATAAATCAACAGATAAATAAATAAATCGATAATATAATAAATAATAAATAGATTGCCTGCTTGGCACAAATATTAAAATTGTATAAATATAAATATTAAAATAAGACTCACAATTTGTCGGTGCACTGCTGGCCAGCTGCTACCTAAGCTACTTTATAATAAATTCACACACACAAACAATATTAAAATAATTATTTTACACAGACACAATTATTAAAATACAAAATAATTCACAACACTTAGTGGCGATTCGCGCACACATAAATGTGTAAAAAGAAAAAAATAGTAATAATATAACGGCGATTTGCGCACGCACTAAAATATAATATTTATAATAATATACAGACGGCAATTTACGCTGTATGTATTTTTAATATAATAATAAAAATCACACAACTATTCGAGTTGGTCCAAGCTACAAATATAATAAAAAACTCGCGAAAATACTATAACCACACAAGTAATTCGTACGGCGGGCGAACAAGACGGCACGTAATTACTACGGCGGTTGGACATAGAAAATATAATATTACTAAATTGGTAGCGATTCGCGCCTACAACAATATAATAATAAGTAGCGATTCGCGCCCACAAGAATTATAAAAAAGGTGATGATTCGCGCACTCTCAAATATATTGTATACAATTATAGTAGTAGTAATATAGGGCTTCTGACCATGGTTTTTCAGTTTTTATTTTTCGAGGTAGTTTTCCCCCGGCAAATTAACGAAATTTAGCTTCTTTTCCAATCGTGTTTTTAGCTTCTCTTTTTATTTCAAATTTTTTATTTTCCGAGGTAGTTTCACTGCGGTAAATTTATGAATTTTAGTCTCTTTTTCAATTATGATTTTGGCTTCTCTTATTTATTTCCGAGGTAGTTTTACCTCGGTATGTTTATAAAATTTACATTATTTTTAAACCATATTATTAGCTACATATTTTTTCAAATTAATAAACATTTTATTTTGAAATATCTTTAGATTTAATATAAGAGTTATGACTTGAGTCGAAACCTAACCATTTAACCAGGATTTTATTTTTATTTTTTTTTAAAACACGTTCAATGAGAAACGTGTTCGGAAATTTGGTCTTTTGAATTTCTTGTTCATAAAAACAACCTACTATTATATTATTTGCTAAATCTTTTAATCTATATGTTATCGGATTTGTTGGTAATACATTTGCAATTTGAAAAACTTCTGTAGTCAAATTCGGTGTATAACCCTAAGCAAAAGCATGTTTGTACTTTGAAATCCTAACATTGTCATTTATTTTAAACTTCGAATTTCTAGGTTTTTCGTGATTAAATTTAAATTTTATTGATTTTGTTCGAGCTTCGTGAGGTGTGCATTTAATTGTAGTGTGAAATGAATTATTATAACTGTCTATCAATTTTGATATTGAATTATACTAATTCCAAGAACCTGTTGCTGTAAAATGTTTATAGATTTTATTTTTTAATGTCCTTATAACGCGTTCGACCATTCCAGCCTTTATACTAGTGTATGTTGAGTAGTGTTTGATATTAAACTGTTTCATAAGAATTTGAAACTCTTTATTATAAAATTCAGTTCCATTATCTGTTTGCAATAACTTAGGCTGATTTAATTTTAATATTTTACGCATACCTAATGTAACATCTTTTGCGCTTTTATTTTTTAAAGCTTGCACCCACACATACTTTGTAAAGGTATCTATAACAATAAGAATATATTTAAATCCATTATTTTTTTTAGAGTGTAATTGCATATCCATTAGGTCAGCCTGCCATAGATCATCTTTAAATCTTGTTATAACAAACCGTCGAGGAAAATTTTTTCTTGCTGGTCGATGTAACTCGTTTGCAATACCTTCTAATGCAGACATTATACTATTAGATTTCTCTCACGTAATTCTTCTAATACAGAAAAGTAGTAGGGAAATGTATGTTCTGTCACCATTTTTTCAATTACAGGGAGATCAAAAAAGTGCTAAGGGGGAATTCCTGCCTCGAGAGCTCGATATTACCGTGTAATTCAAAAATGTTTCATGAATGTCTCTTTTCAGTGCACGGTAATTCCAAAAATGTTATAAGGAAATTCCCTATAGCAATTTTTATTTTTCCCTGTAATCATAAAAGTAGTAAACTTGAGGAAAAAAAAAATAAAATTTTTTCAGAACGGTAAAATCAAGTTTTTTTTTGTAGGAATTCCTACCTCCAGAATTTTGATCTCCCTGTAATTGAAAATGGTGACAGAACATACATTTTTTCACCAAAAATTTTTTTCACTTTTTCAGATCACGGTAATTCCAAAAATTTTATATAAAAATCCCCTAGGCCAATTCAAATTTTTCTTCTAATTTTTTTATTAAAAATGAATCGTTTTATGGAAAGTTATTTCAAACAAAATAATTATAATATAAAAAATATATTAATAAAATATAAAAATTAATTTTCATAAACTTAGGTTAAACCTCAGACAGGTCTCAACTGGCACGTTATTATATTACAGTACCAGGGCTCCATCATATTTGTTTGCGCGAAAGTATTTTTAATTTGGCGATAGACGTGAACGACCTCACTAGCTGCCTAATGAGCTGGGCGACTGCGTGTTTCCTTATCTGGTCCCCGTCTCCTCTCTGTATTACGTAACTTTGATTGTGAAAAATGTCGTGTATGTAAATTCATGGGTTTTTGTTTTGTCGTATATATGCCGTCGTAGCAATAACACGGCTATATCGGCCCATCTTGTGCGTTTGAGTTTTTGTTGTTTTTTTTTACCTTTGTTATTATATTATTTTTGAAAGTGTAACAACCGATCATTACGCCGTAATACGATTGTTATAATTGTTATTATTATTGTTATTATTATTATTCTTTTTATTGAAATATGTTCGTGTGCTCAATAAAGTCAACCCCATCCGTTTAAATTCAGTGTAAATTTCTTGTTCCTGTACTTCCATCACCATCACGTGAGTGTAAAGTCTTTGTCAGCCGTCTTCCACAACCCCGAAAGTCCGCCGGCACCAGGAGGTGACTGGGAGGCCGACCAGTGCCACGCCGTCATCAATCGGGATTTGTATGTGTGTTTAATTGTAAGTAATTTTCATATGTGAGCTCTGTGGTCATTGCACCACATTGAACCGACCACAGAGACTTTCCGTTATTTAGCCTGCATTTCCTACATCCCGTATTGTAAGTGCTTGACAATATTTTCTTCCTTTGCCGCGTGTCGCCCATGTTCGGTTGCCGATCCACCGGCTAACCAGGGGTTTTGTTGTGGTGTTTGCTGCGCCCAGTTCAATTACATTGAAACATCAGAGGTTGCCTATCGCCATTTATAAGGCGAAACATTGGTGTCTCGACTTTACGAGTCGATTGGTCCTTCGAGTTGTTATAATATTTTGTTTTAGTTTTTGTACCATACAATATTATTCAAAGTACGGTATAATCGAGAGCTCGATATTATCGTGTAAATCAAAAATGTTACATGCATGTCACTTTTCAGTGCACGGTAATTCCAAAAATTTTATAAGGAAATTCCCTATTGCAATTTTTATTTTTCCCCTGTAATTTTCTAGACCTGATCAATTTTCATACCACAATCATTTAGAGAAAAAATGTTTATAGAAAAACTTACTATTTAATTTCTGTATAAAGTATTATACTTAAATAAGCGTAATAGTTGATGAATTAAATGTAGACACATAGCCTAGTGGGCTAAGGCGTTGGTTTTAAAGCTAATAATAATAATAATTTCAATTTAATTTAAACAGGGTATATCAGTGGCGTAGCGTGCGTTTCAGCTTAGTGTATGCATTGAAGTTGTAAGTTAATAAAATCACGGGGGGCTATGCCCCCCACACCCCCCTATACTTACCTTAAAATATAACTTGAAACATACAAAGTTTTACGTAATTTTGAATATATATTACCTTAGTACATATCACAATATTATATTTAATAAACAAAAAAAATAAATAACTTTTTAAAAATAATAAACTTGTTAACTACAAAATTACTTATATATTAAATCAATTCTTCTATTTTTAGTAAGGAAAGCTTTTATTACTTCATCATGAAACGTAGATTTTTTTTTCAACTCTACCAATAATTTTTTTTCAATTGACAACATAGATAATGATGAAAGACGATTTTGTTCTTGGGAATTTCTTGATGAATTCTTAATCCTTTTAAGGGCTGAGAATGAACGTTCTGCTGATGCACGAGTAGCTGGAATAGTTAGTATCAATGAAATCAATTTTGTTGCTTGTGGTAAGTTTTCGTCTAAATTTGTGGTTTTTAAATAAATTAAAATATCGTGAACATTAGGTTTTTGAAATTCTTCGGTCGAGTAGACAACCGAAAGTTCACTTCTCAATTTGGGTAAATCAAAATATTTACCGTATAATTGTTTCAACGAATTGAATAAGTTTATAGGAAAATCATTAGCATATAGACTAAATTTTTTAAAGTCTAATAATGCGAAAAAATGTAATTGATTAAGATTTGAAAACCGTTCTTTTGTCTTATTAATTATAACGTCAATTATTTCAAAATATTCATTATTGTTTATTTAGTTTAAATAGTTTTAATTTAAAAACGATACGTCACACTTATAATATACAATTAATAATACGCACTTTACAACTTTAAAATAATAATTGTTTAATATAGCATTATAGCCGGCAAAATATACGATAGACGGCTCTATGCGATAGCGTATGCAATACTGAACCTGCATACACGAGTGACGAAAACACGACCGCGAGCATTGTATGTTTTGTGATTGATATTATCGATAAGAAATATAAATAGCTGTCGCTGAATGTCTGTACCCGTATGCAATCGACAACGTGCATACTGCGTACATAATGAACATGTTACATGATAGGTACTAGCCATTAGATATAAATATAGCGGACAATAGCGCGACCGCGACGAGGCCGTAATGTTGCGGATTAATCAATCCTAATGAACTTAGAAGAAAATATACAAAATATTAAATTAATAGAATCAAACATTTTTTATAAAAATATTACATTATTAATATAAAAAAAAATTATTTTTTCAATTTGTGAAGTGTATGCTGTGCATACACAGCATACGCACACGCTACGCCACTGGGGTATATGTATATAGTAGGTAAGATAACCCTTCGATTAATAACATTTCCATCACTTTAGCCAACTAGGCTATGTGTCTACTTTTTAATTTTTCTCAGATTCAGCTACATTATTTCTCTTCATCTTATACATTAATTAAAAAAAAATAAATAAAAAAATATGATAAACATACCACTAGATGGAGTTGAAATCAAAGGAGAACAGTTAGTACCTGGATCTCATAATTTTAAAAAGTAATTCCCAGTGCGTCAGTACTGGTCTTCATGTTGTTCACGTCAAACGTTAGATTTTTCACAATGGATTTATTAAAAGAAATTGAAAATAGGCTTGATAAAATTAAATCATCCGATCGTTTTACTTATAATGAACTATCTGAATTATATTCACTTTTAGTCAAATTGAAAAGTTTCGCTATCAAATGCGGAACCGAAAAGATCAATAATCATTATACTGTGTGTGCGTGGTCAAATATAAATTGTACTTGTGGGCCAGACACATGTCTGTGTGTTCTTGCTAGACTTACCGCACACGAATTAAATAAAATTTTAAACGATAATTTAATATTATTGAAAAGACTTACCTGAAAATCAGCTGCTGTTTTATAAATTATTATTCTCTCTACTTTACTATACATTTTTTCACACTACACTCAGTCATGAATCATGTGTCTAGTTATAACAACGGTGTTTGCTGTGTGCGAATAAATATTGTCTATCATATTATTAAATTAAAAAATCGTATTCAAAATAAAAAAAATCAACCGTCAAAAAAACTTCGTCGTTCAACTAGAGTGAAAAAATATCCAAAAAGGTTTTGTGAAGAATTTAATTACTAACAACAAATACTTCAATAATGTCTTCCATTTTACTACGTAAATCGACTTTTAATATTCAACATCAGAATAAGAAAAATATTCATGTCGGTTACTTGCTAGATGAATATTTGTCAGTTGCTATAGTATTAGAATGTAGTCAAAGTAAACATAATATTATTTTAAATCAAACACAATGGGATAATATTATGAACGGTAATAGTTTTGAGGCTATTACAACGCTTTGTCTACAACAAATCATCATTCGAAGAAAGTTATGTTACAAGACAATTTGTTTTATAAAATAAATACTAAAGCAGACACAATTATGGTTCAGTTAAATAATTCACATATTACATACTCTCGTCACAATTTACAACGCATTCAATTATTATATGAATGTATAAATGCACATGTCATAGAAAAAATCAGCAAGCTAGAAACGTATCAACAATATTTTAACAATGCATGTTCAGAAATCAAAAATAATATTATAAACTTACCGTCAGAATGTATAAGAAAAGATTTTGTTGATGGATTCGTTCAAAATTTTAATTTCAGTTTCAATAATTCAACAGAAGAATATAGATCGTGTGTACTCGAGTTAAGTCAAATAAACCATGAAGTGTTTGCAAGCATTCTAATTAGTACCATATAAATTATTTATCAATATTATAATATGTTTTATTTATATTTCTTCTGAAATAAAATTAGTTCACATAATTCAATTCAAAATAGTTTTTAATGTATTAACCCCGATATTTCATATTGTATTATTATGTTTTTAAATTCGATATGATTATAAAATATAGTTTAAAATTTAAGTCTGTTTAATTTATATTTTCTTCTAAAATGAAAGTAGTTTACATTATATAATTCATGTTTGATTACAATTCAAAATTATTATTTTCAAGATAGTTTTTAATATATCAACCTGATTGTTTCATGTCGTATTATAGTGTTTTTTAATTCAATATTATTATTAATATAGTTTAATATTTAAGTCTGTTTAATTTATATTTCTTCTCAAATAAAAGTAACTCGCATCATATAATTCATGTTAGTCTATAATTCAAAATCAATGTTTTTTAATATAGTTCTCTAATCAATTATCTACATAATCCATATTTCTTCAGTATAAAAGTAGTTTGTATAATTTTTAGTTCATGTATTATTTTCAATATAATAAACAAAGTTCAAATCAGATAATACTATATTAAGTATTTTATTTATCTCAGATATTCATATAAATAGTTCAAAATATATATAAATTCTCATGATCTTATTTTTTGTATGATGTAACAATTTTTTTTGGATTATTCATAAATTTGTTCATCACTAACTCCATGACTTTATTGAGTGTAATTGATATTTCCTCATCTTCCTCATCTTTAGTGTTCAAATTACATTTTCCATAGAAATGGGCAGCTTTCCACCTATAAAATTATTTAAATTAGTTTTTCGTTTACATAAGAATTATTGTAACATCTAGTATAGGAACTGTTTGACCGATTATACATAACTATACTAAGCGAAAATCTTTAGTTATTACCTTTCACTAACTGCTTTATTTTCCATATCCTCCGTCCTGAATTTTTGAAGAATGAAATACTCATCTCCTTCATATGACGGGATTTTTATATTAAATGAACCACCACAAGATTTTTTTAGTCGAACAGTGTTGTCCTCACTGACATAAGAGTTACTCTGACCATATTTCTTCTCTAATGACAGCAAGTGTGTTTGTATCTACAATCAAAAAAATATTTATTAGCTATGACTATGATATTTATAAAAATTAACGTTCATACTCCGCTTATTTTAATTTTCGGCTTCGTGACTTTTATATTATATTTAAATTATTTTTATATTTTTTTTTCATTACATTATAATGAAAATCGTAAATTATTGTTTTAGAAATATCTAATATAGCAAATCCTACATATATTGGTTTATCAAATTTAATTTTTTCTTTATGCATATGTATAGAAACTAAATTTTTAGAATATATCGTTCTGTCTTTAAAAAAAGGTTTACTCATTAGTTTATGTGCCTTCTTTTCGTTACTCACTAATTTAATTGACATTTGTTTCCTAACATTCTCCATACATTTCCGAAAACACTATTAACTAATAATTTCCAGAATTGTCTCTCGAATTCATTTTTTGATTTAACTCTCATGCTAGTGCACAGTTCTACATATGACGCCATCCATTTAGACTGTTTAAAGCGAATAATTCTATGAACTTTGGTGACATTTATCCCATTAGCAATAGCCTGTTTTAAATTTCTGTAATGAACAATGTATTTTTTTTTTTGGAGTTAGCGTAGTAAGAAGTTTTTTAACTTTTGAATTTGGTGGATTTGTATTATGGGGTAAAAATGGGAATTCATTATGTAATTTATGTAAGGTCTTAGGATAATCTGTATCCACTTCTAAGATATAACCAAAATCTGAGTTATCGTCTATCATCGATACGTCTAAATCTAAATTGTCAAACCATTCAAAATTCTGATACGGTAGTGAAGATAGCATAGACTTTCCATAGAGATTTACACAGTCTAAATAAGCTATCCATGTATTCGGTTTGTTTTTATCGTATTTAATATTTTCAACATTCGGTATATTAGCTTTAACATATCTTTTAACCGACTGACAAATTCCTCCTCGTATACCTTGCTCTAACATAAGTTGCATATCATAACATTTAAGGCGTTCTAATTTAACCCTAGTATGTTTTAACATGCATTCAAATGCAAACCCCGGTGCAGTTATAAAATGAGAGGCATCTAATTTGAATGTTTTTAAACATAGATCTCTAAAATTCTCGAAAACGTCTGTAAGAATACAAACGTCACACTTCAAATATAGAATATTATACTCTAATAAATTTTTTATATTAAATGCTGTCCAAACATTTTGTGCGTGTAAATAATCTTCATCACTTATTTCCTCATCTATTAACGAGTTATAAAATGCGTGTTTCGGAGGTAGGCAAGTGTCATTTAATTTACTTAAATCGGAAACATACTCATAAGGAAATACACCTTTCCGTGAAACTAGATCTAAAGTTGATTTAGAAAATACTTTTAAAGTTTGTCTAAATTTTGATTTATCTTCAGATAAATTTTCTGCTAAATTTCCTAGAGATTCTGACATAAAACGGTAAGTATCAATAAATTTAATACTAAACTTGTCTACAATTGTTTTACTGAATGTTATATATTTTTCGGATGAATTTGGTATTACATAAATATCCTTGTCATCACGACCGAGTTCTTTAATTATAAAATGACTGTCATAATTTAAATTATGAAAGTAAATGGGTAAAAAAGATACGTTTTTTAAATAAAAGTTACATGATAAACAGAGTACAGATCTAAAAACACCTGTAAAATGGTTATGATCTCGAACTTTCAAAAGGTTATTTTTTTTGAATGATTTTAAACAGCATTCACATTTTATTGTATTTTGAAACCTCGCCTCTTCATTAATAGTTAATTTATTCATTGGTATATTGATTTGATAAAGACTATAAATTTTTATACCTATATCCGTTATTGTTTTCATAAAATTTCTTGCTGGATTACTACCGCTAAATGTTTGAATTTTCGTAGGAATTTCAAATTTTTTAATCAGGTATTTAGGTATAATTGAATAATCTATTTTTACATAAAATGCATAACTCATTAATTTATGTTTACGTGTTAAACGTGTTTTACATTTTTTATTACATTGTTTAGTTAAAACATTCTTTAAATAGCATTCGAAATCTGAATAAATTACGATAGGTATTCGCTGTGTTTTTTGATAATTTTTAAAATATATGAAATCATCATCACCATTCTCAAACATTATCGGTAGTCCGAGTTTATTTTTATTACATATAGTTTTATGTTTTTTAAGTCCGTGAGTGCCCCAAAATTTATTCTTACAAGGTTTATTATTGAAAACAGTGAAACATCTTTTACATATAATTAATTTAGATTTATGTTTAGTCCTCTGATTTCGTATAAACCTCGAAAAATTATTAATATAGGTATAATGTGATGTTTCATTTTTAGTGAAAAAAAATAAATCGGAATGATTAATGCATTCAGTATTATTAATATATAATGGAAAAATTATGCTTTTCTCGTTTAAACTGAACACATTTACTGAAACATTATTAATACGCTCAAATTTCTTAATCTGTTTAATAGGTGTCGGGTAGTCACACTTAAAATTTAAGCCAGATTTTTTTTCTAAAATATTAAAATTATGTTTGCTAAATTTGCTTTTATTTAGACGAGTGTCAAATTTTGAAAGAATTGCATATTTAAAACATTTGTTATCTATATTTTTTACATTTATTACTGCTTTTTTATTTTGTATGAATTTAGGTAGACTTATGTAGGTTGAACCACTAAGCGGATTTACTTTATTAATTCTTAATTGTAACAAATCTATTGAAACTAAACTCCATCCACTGCCTTTTGTAACGAAATCACTCTCTTCATTTAAAATCTTATTAAACATTTTATTTAATAAATTAGAAAAATCTGATTGTGAATATCCTAATACATTATTTGTTTTAAAAGATATATCACGTTCTTCTTTCGATATTAAATTCACATATAAACAGTCTAAATGTAAATTAAATTTAATTGAGGTATTTGATGATGCTTTTTCTAATTTATGAATTAACATGTTTGAACTATAGTTAAAAAATTGTTTAAAATCTAAAAACTTGTTTACATTTTTCAAGACAAATGTTTTTGAAGTTGTTTTAAATCGCTCTATTTCAACAAGTCCATCTTCAACCACATTCATACGAGTTCTTTTTAAAATTCGTGGCATTTTCACTAAAAAATTGATAAAAAAAAATAAATAAATAAAAAAATAAATAAAAATAATTTTTTTTTTTTTAAAATAAATAAAATAAATTTATAACTTGATTTAGCAATTATAATTCAAAACTGAGTATTATTTTTAATGGAAATAAATAAATTTAAAACAATCTAGATGTATAAAAAATATGTTTGAATAATATTTTTCATGTGTTGTGGAAAAGTAAGCTTATAGATGCTCTCTGTATGAGAAAAGTAACACGACTGAATACAAATACAAATTACCAATAATAACCTACATGGATGACTGCATGACTGCATATTATGTTCTAAGAAATGATTATGTATGATTTCTGAATATCCAATTATTTTAATATTGAGGTAGATCTGTACACAATCAAATTAAACACGTTTTACGATCTATAAAAAATAATAACCTACATGGATGACTGCATGACTGCATATTATGTTCTAAGAAATGATTATGTATGATTTCCGAATACTCAAGCAAATTATGATTTCCGGTGAAAAGAATTAAATATTTTTACAACTCTAGACGTAATTATTGTTATACCTGTTGGATTTTTTATGATGTATTTCTAATTTAATAGAATAATTGTATATATTTATTTCATTACATGTGGTTTTATAATCAGTAAACAAAAGGTGAATAATCAATTAATTTAACTGCTTTTTCTCAACGGTAGGACTGTAGGAGTACCTATTTCTACTATAAAATGTATAAGCAGTTCATATAATATTATCAGTTTGCAGTGAAACGTCCAACGTGTTTTATTTATTTCAAGTGCTGACTGTATTTATAAATAAAATAGTGTTTTAATTTTAAAACAATCTTGCTAAATCGTTAAAGTAAATTTTTTTTGTTGTTCTTATAAAAAATGGAAAGTTTTCAAGAATATACACCAGTTTCTGAGGTAGATACAGACGAGGAAGTTACATCTGATGTAAGTAAATAGTTGTTTTAAACATAAAACATTTTTATATTTTATTATTATTATTTAGTATACTGAAAATATGAGTGATATGGGTAAAAATAAGACTAAAGGGAAAGCTAAAGTTGTCAAGCGAAAACCTTTGGCAAACCCAGCATCGTCGGCAAAAAAAAATGAAACAGCAAAAGGTATTAAAAATAAATAAAATGTTTGCAATTTCATAAAAAAATATAATTCGAATTTGCAACCAATTTTTAGAATACATCATATTTAGATAATATCGGGGAGATTATTGAGACGGAAAATGTATATGAAGAAAGCACAAATTCGATGACTGTCAAACAGGATAAGCATAACTATACATTTAAATATCCGATTACGAATGGAGAAGATTATTGGATTTTACAACATTATAAAATGCAAGATATTAAAAATGTTACACCAGCAGAAAGGTAATAAAATTATTTGATTATTTTAGTTTTATAAGTAGTTTTTTTTTTTTGAAATTTACATTTCCGCTTCAACAGCTGAGGCCATTAGCGTTACATTAAAAAAAAAAAATACATCTATATGTAAATATAATTTTACAATATTGGTATTTTATCTTAAAGTAAATTTATTAATTTAGTTGCTTTTAAAAATTGTATTGTGTTGATTTCGTTTTCTGGGTTTGGGCATAAGAATTTATATTTTAATAGTTTTATGATATAGGAAATTGTTGAAATAATCATGTACATGTTTTATTAGATGGAAACATTCTATGTGTTCGATAAGGATGCATACATCGAAAAAAATATCAAAAGATGTGAATATCATCAGTCAATTAAACAAACTCATCGAATCAATATCGGGGAGATTTGTAGACGACTCGAAAAAACAAATAACCAAGCGGAAGATAGATAATAACTGATTATAATATTATACAAAATAATCTTTTAATAAAACGAGAATATCTTATATTAAAATATAATATTGTGTTTAAATTATTTTTTTATTTCCATATTTCTAGCTTTACTGATATCTGCTAATGCTAAATAATTACAATGTTATATCAAATTGAAAAACAAAAAATACAAATATAAAAACAAAAAATATATTATATATTTATATATTTCATACAAAAATAAAAAATACAAAGTTATATTTCAACCGGTCACTTATTTTATTATATTTATTAATACCTGGTAATATCAAATAACTGCAATATTTATAGTAGTATTAATCTTGTAATATTATATCGAATTGAAAAACAGAAAATATAAATAGAAAAACAAAAACTATATTATATAATAAAAATATATATTTCATACAAAAATAAAAAGTTATATTTCAACCGGTTACTTATTTTATTATATTTATTAATACCTGGTAATACCAAATAACTGTAATATTTCTAGTAGTATTAATCTTGTAATATTATATCGAAATGAAAAACAAAAATACAAATAGAAAAACAAAATTATATTATATAATAAAAATATATATTTCATACAAAAAATAAAAAGTTATATTTCAACCGGTTACTTATTTTATTATATTTATTAATACCCGGTAATACCAAATAACTGTAATATTTCTAGTAGTATTAATCTTGTAATATTATATCGAATTGAAAAAACAAAAACATAGAAAAAAACAAAATTATATAATATAATAAAAATACAAATACAATATTTATATTTCAACCGATCATTTATTTTATTTTATTTATTAATACTGTCTTGATAATGCTAAATAATTGAAAATTTTACTGGTATAAATCTTTTAATATTAAATTAGACAATGCAGCATATTGATACTGTTGGATTTCACTTATTAAAGACATACCCCTCAGGTTGAAGTTATAATCATAATTTTGTATAAATTGATATGTAAAAGCACTTAATTGACAGTCAGCTGGAAGATTTGATATAGATTCTTTTAATGTCGAGTAGAATAAATTGAAATAACTTTGATGATCACTAATTTTCTTCTGCTTTTCTAAGATGTATGATTCAACACAAATTTGAATTTGTTTTAAACGACATAGATCAATAACACTTAATGTCACCTGATGATTATCTAATTTTAATGTAATTGAAGAGTATTTTGCATTTATTGTATAACATAAATTATCATTTATTTTAACTGGAGACTTGGAATGTGTTTGTACATTTTTAAAAATTAAATTAAAATTTGAATCAAGCATTAAATCATTCCAATTTGCTAAATTTAGTATGAAAACATTTTTACTTGATTCGATTAATACAACAGTTGAAATTTCTTTATTAACTAAATATCCAACTGAAACATATTTTTTATTATGAATTTCAAATTTTGTTTTTTCAACAATTGGAACTAATGAAGACATGATTAAAAAAATATATATTCTAAATATCACAATAGCGTAGCGGTACTCTTTTTATTCTAGTTGATCGTCGTTGTTTTGTATTCTGATTTTTTTCTAAAAGACGTTTAATTAATTTTAAAATTTTAACACAGTGAATACAACCGGTCTCGCTTGACGATGCACACATGACTAATACGGTAAACAATTTATTTTATTTATATATTGAGATAAAAAAAAGTGAACACTGTGTTCTAATGGTTTAAGACATACCTTTTTATTATACTTACCTACATCGATTGAACTGCTACCTATTTAATTATTATAGAACTACATCAATTTTATCCCTACTTATTAAATTATTATTATGATTTGAACTTGGGTATATTAACTTTAAGAGAGACGCCTTAAACCTTTAGAACACAGTGTTCACGAATATATTAAGATTAAAATAAAACATTTAAGTAGTAATTATATCATTTATTAACCAGTATAATGGATTTTTTAAAATTTATTATAATATGAATGTATGGTTTTACTTTGTAAAACGTAATATAACTTAATTTTATACCACATTTCTACCACTTACTTTTATTTCACCAACAATCTTTGTTTTATGAACAAAATTTTTTTTTTCAAATCATGGAAAGTGAAATTAGCAGATATACATGAACAAGTATCTGGTCCACATAAACAATTTTTATTTGACCACGGACAGATATTATAATGATCATTTATTTTTTCGATACCGCATCTAGCAGCTAAAGTTTGAAGTTTACTTAATTGAGTATAAAATTCTGCTAATTCAGTATAAGAAAAACGTGATGGGTAAATTATTCCAATTGTGGCAATATCAATTTCAATTTCTGCTAATAAATCCATTTTATAATTAATGTGTATAATATTTTAACTGTTTTAAAAAATCACTATATTGAGCATGTAATCAATCACTAATTCGTTAACGGAATGAGCTACAAGCATTAAAAACATGGTTTTAAATATAAAAAAGAAATTAATTAGTGTTATAAAAATTAGTTTTAACGCTATCTAGCAATAATGAATAACGCTAGCGGAAAATATAGAATCGTATATTCGTAAAAATTTTTCCAAGGAAAATTACATTCTGTAGATGTGATCGGTTAGAGGTACGACATGCCTAGCATGCAGATGGCTTGGTTCCAGTAACTCTCTTAGAGTTCCACGTTATTAGGTGTATCGCTCCGAGCTGCCTGTTTCGTGTGCTGCTATAATGACTGTCAATACCTTTAACATGACTCCAAATCCGATAATTCGGTGGCTACAACGTTGTTGAATAACATACGATATTCTGTTTGAAACAGATGTTATATTTATAGAAAACATAAACTTACGATGTGTACACTCAAATCTTTTTTTGTAAAAATGTACGCAGAAGCCCCATTATACATATTTGAAATTTTTTGAAAATTGTCCATACAGGGAGATTTGATTTCATGCAAACGGGAGAAGTGCCCTTGCAAAAAAAATTTCTCCCTGGAAAAATGGACGCAGAAGCCCCATTTTACTACTACTCACATTATTGTTATATAAATAATTTTTCGCGTTTAATAAGGCCACAAAGGACTAAACATTGTTCTAAATTAATTATTTGTAAACGATGCTTTACTACATTTAGTAATACACCTAATAATAATAAACCATGGGGTCTGCTAGGATTAAACAGACATAAAAAAGTTTGCAACAAGCATAAATTATGTAATCCTGTAATGAATACTGATGTAGATGATAAATTTATTTATTTTAAACATTTTAATTATGTTGAGTTGGTGCCGATTGTAATTTATGCAGATTTTGAATGCTATTTAAAACGAACTGATAAAATAGAATCTAAAACTTATATTACTCATATTCACGAGCCTATGAGTTATGGATACTTTGTTAAAATCGACTTTAATATAATACCTGAAGCCTTAATTAGACAATTTAAAATCCCTCAAAAACCTATAATTTACAGAGATAAAAATCCAGCTAAACATTTTATGAGATCGATGATAAATATTTGTAATAAAATTCATAAGTTGTATAAAACCAATATCCCCATGAAAAAACTTACAAATGAAGAACAATTTAAATTTAATAATGCAAAATCTTGTAATATGTGTTCAAAACCATTCGATAGTGTTAGTAAATTTAAAGTAAGAGATCATTCACATTTTAACGGGGAATTTAGAAGGGCATTATGTTTGGAGTGTAATTTTTTAGCAACAAACCCGTCATTTGTTCCTATATTTTTTCATAATTTAGTGTACGACAGTCATTTTATTGTTCACGAGTTAGGATGTAACGATAACGAAATTCGGGTTATACCCAATTCATCAGAAAAATACATTTCATTTAGTAAACAAATCGAAGACGAGTTTTATATGAAGTTTATTGATACTTTTCGTTTCATGTCTGAATCTCTAGCTAATTTGTCTTCTAATTTAGCTGAAGATAAAACCAGATTTAGAGAAACAATAAAAATATTCCCGCTCGAATTAATTGACATGGTTAGTCGAAAAGGAATTTTCCCCTATGAATATGTAGATTGCCCCGCAAAATTAGAAGAAAAATCATTACCTAATAAATCTGCTTTTTATAACTCTTTAAAAGATGAAAAAATTAGTGAAAATGATTACACTCATGCCTGTGCAATTTGGTCAACTTTCGGCATAAATTCATTAGGGGAATATAGTGATTTTTATTTGTTGACAGACATATTAATTCTTGCTGATGTATTCGAAAACTTTAGGGACATTTGTTTAAAGACACTTAATTTGGATGCAGCACATTTTATTACTGCCCCAGGACTAGCCTTTGATGGTATGTTGAAATATACCAATATTAAACTAGAAAAATTAAGTTGTTATGAAATGCATTTAATGATAGAAAACGGCATGAGAGGTGGAATATGCCAAGCAGTTCAACGATATGCTAAAGCTAACCTACCTAATATTGATGGCCTTACGTTTAATTCTAATAAAATTCAATTTAATTCTAAACTTGAGGAAAAAAAAAAATAAAATTTTTTCAGAACGGTAAAATCAAGTTTTTTTATGTAGGAATTCCTACCTCCAGAATTTTGATCTCCCTGTAATTGAAAATGGTGACAGAACATACATTTTTTCACCAAAAATTTTTTTCACTTTTTCAGATCACGGTAATTCCAAAAATTTTATATAAAAATCCCCTAAGCCAATTCAAATTTTTCTTCTAATTTTTTTCAAATTTTTCTTCTAATTTTTTTATTAAAAATGAATAGTTTTATGGAAAGTTATTTCAAACAAAATAATTATAATATAAAAAATATATTAATAAGATATAAAAAATAATTTTCATGAATGTCACTTTTCAGTGCACGGTAATTCCAAAAATGTTATAAGGAAATTCCCTATAGCAATTTTTATTTTTCCCTGTAATCATAAAAGTAGTAAACTTGAGGAAAAAAAAATAAAATTTTTTCAGAACGGTAAAATCAAGTTTTTTTATGTAGGAATTCCTACCTCCAGAATTTTGATCTCTCTGTAATTGAAAATGGAGACAGAACATACATTTTTTTCAACAAAAATTTTTGTCACTTTTTCAGACCACGGTAATTCCAAAAATTTTATATAGAAATCCCCTATGCCAATTCAAATTTTTCTTCTAATTTTTTTATTAAAAATGTTTAGTTTTATGGAAAGTTATTTCAAACAAAATAATCATAATATAAAGAGCGGTAAAATCAAGTTTTTTATGTAGGAATTCCTACCTCCAGAATTTTACTACTTTACTACTTTATTTACGGTACAGTACTCTCTTAGTTGCTCTGCAACTATGTACTGTCCGTTCATGTTGTGCTGGACTAACATCAACATGGGGCTTTGTTTATTATTCGGAGTCGGATTGTGCGTCGACTATGTCCGAATCGAACTGGGTCCGTTTGAGGATGTTCGTGACACGCCGGTGTTGTACCGCGCAGTGTTTCGAATATGTAGGGTGCTTGCCCTTACATTCAAGACATTTCGGGGCGATCCCGATGTTTTTGTCTGGGCACTCCTTTGCTGTGTGGTTCGAACCTCCACAGTGCCAGCATGTAACGTGCTTCGTACAATCAGCGGTCTTGTGTCCCTTGGCGAGACACCTGCGGCAGCTAGAGGTCTCGATATACTTGTCGACCCTGCATCGCATAAGGCCGACGTATATGTATCCGCCGCAGAACCTCTTATACGCTTCTGGGGAGACCTCCGTCACCCAATGAACGAGGTCAGCCCGCCTCGGGCCTGTCCTGTACGCTAGACGGAAGTGCTTCTTCGCGTCTGCGACCCCGTTCTGTTCGCCTATGTACCCGATTACCTCCTCCGGGGTATCGTCGCGGTTGGCGTTTCTAATAACGACCTTTGGTCGTCTCGGCTCTGCCGGTCTGACGAGAGGGTGACTTCTTTTTGACATGTTAGTAGTAATAATATAGGGCTTCTGACCATGGTTTTTCAGTTTTTATTTTTCGAGGTAGTTTTCCCCCGACAAATTAACGAAATTTAGCTTCTTTTCCAATCGTGTTTTTAGCTTCTCTTTTTATTTCAAATTTTTTATTCTCCGAGGTAGTTTCACTGCGGTAAATTTATGAATTTTAGCCTCTTTTTCAATTATGATTTTGGCTTCTCTTATTTATTTCCGAGGTAGTTTTACCTCGGTATGTTTATTAAATTTACATTATTTTTAAACCATATTATTAGCTACATATTTTTTCAAATTAATAAACATTTTATTTTGAAATATCTTTAGATTTAATATAAGAGTTATGACTTGAGTCGAAACCTAACCATTTAACCAGGATTTTATTTTTATTTTTTTTTATAACACGTTCAATGAGAAACGTGTTCGGAAATTTGGTCTTTTGAATTTCTTGTTCATAAAAACAACCTACTATTATATTATTTGCTAAATCTTTTAATCTATATGTTATCGGATTTGTTGGTAATACATTTGCAATTTGAAAAACTTCTGTTGTCCAATTCGGTGTATAACCCTTAGCAAAAGCATGTTTGTACTTTGAAATCCTAACATTGTCATTTATTTTAAACTTCGAATTTCTAGGTTTTTCGTGATTAAATTTAAATTTTATTGATTTTGTTCGAGCTTCGTGAGGTGTGCATTTAATTGTAGTGTGAAATGAATTATTATAACTGTTTATCAATTTTGATATTGAATTATACCAATTCCAAGAACCTGTTGCTGTAAAATGTTTATAGATTTTATTTTTTAATGTCCTTATAACGCGTTCGACCATTCCAGCTTTTATACTAGTGTATGTTGAGTAGTGTTTGATATTAAACTGTTTCATAAGAATTTGAAACTCTTTATTATAAAATTCAGTTCCATTATCTGTTTGCAATAACTTAGGCTGATTTAATTTTAATATTTTACGCATACCTAATGTAACATCTTTTGCGCTTTTATTTTTTAAAGCTTGCACCCACACATACTTTGTAAAGGTATCTATAACAATAAGAATATATTTAAATCCATTATTTTTTTTAGAGTGTAATTGCATATCCATTAGGTCGGCCTGCCATAGATCATCTTTAAATCTTGTTATAACCAACCGTCGAGGAAAATTTTTTCTTGCTGGTCGATGTAACTCGTTTGCAATACCTTCTAATGCAGACATTATACTATTAGATTTCTCTCACGTAATTCTTCTAATACAGAAATAATTTCATTATTTACACCAGTATTCCCAGCTGTCTGAGAAGCTATTAAAAGATTTAGTCTTGTCACTAATTCATTCGGGTCATCATAATAAACTAACTGTGTATTAGGAATCACGTTTTTATATAAACCTGAACCCTTTTTAACTGGTGGAGATAAACTGAACTTAAATAATTTATCAGTTGGAGGTTCCTCGAATTTCAGGCTGTTTACTGAAGAATCAAAATCAAACGATTTATTTGCTATTGTTGTATTATCATTAATTTTACTTCGTTTAGCATTTACACTATGTAAATAGTTATCAAACGGTTTTAAATTTAAGTTAGTTTTTTCTCTAGAACTATTAATATTTGCAATTTCCGCGCTTAACTGTTTTTCCTCCGTTTTCATTCTATCATATAGAGGTCTTACAACGTTCATCCATTTAAAGAATCTTGAAGTCTTTGGTTTCCCGTCAGGCTTTAAATGAACTTTAGTGGTTTTCAAAATATTATAATATGCTTCCATATCTTCTATAGTTGTATTTTTAGGTTCTTTTTCACATAATAAAGACCAAAGACCAATAGTCCAAGGATAGTAACTATCGAGTAAATGTAAGTTACCATGACTAAAAGAAACAGGAAATTCCGATATTTTTAGTTGATCATTAGCTCTATCATAATATAAACCATATGATTTATCATAACGTCGTAATTGCGGTCGTGTGTTAAAAAAGTTATTAAATGTTGTATTTAATAACGTACCATCATCTTCTTCATCACTAGGGTAACGTACTTCCGCATTAATATTTTCAGTTGAAGAATCGTGTGATATATTTTTCTTTGATAGCGTATTTAATGGTTCGAGTATTGGTTTAAATGTTTCACGAAAATAAGTATCGGAATCTATAACATTACGTTTCATATCCATAACTTTACGTTTAATATTTCTTTTACATAATATTATATTATTTAACAAGGCTTTTTCTCCACTCATAATTTACATTAATTATAAATTGTTCGTTTGTATGCAACCGACTGCATATCACTAAAACTTATTATTTTCTTTTATACTAATTATTTCATATTTATAAATGTATGAAATTCATATCTATATCTTCCCTGATCCATTTCACGAGTTTTATCTATAACTATAAACCCATATTTTTTCTTGTTCCAACATAAATGACATATTTTACGAAATTCTGAAAAATCCATATCTGCTGAACAATGGTCATCGAAAATATGTCGTAGATTCTTATCATCTTGCTTAAATATTATTAAAAAGTTTGCGTTATCTCTCACTAGCTGTTTTGGTATTTTTGAGTATGTTTGTGCTAAATAAAATATAGAATTAGCACCAGAATGTCTACCCATACTGAAGTAATCGCGAATAGGTGTCTGATTATCACAAATTACATCATCAAATATAAAAATTGAATTTTTTTTAATTAAATTTGGTTTTATAACTTTATCTGCATTCGTAAATATGTAAAAATTAACACCTTTAATACTATTAATTATATTTTTTAATAGTATATATTTTTCTTGCTCAGGTGTTTTAGAGTATAAATAAATATTTTCAAATTTTAATCCATTTCTATTAGTTATAAGATTAAACATAACATTTGTTTTTCCTGATCCTGAAGGTCCAACCAATATTCCACGAATACTGTCTGGTAATAATGGTCCGTGTCTTGATAGATTTTTTATAACTTGTGTGTCAACATTTTCAATGTTTAATTTATCTTTTTGCTCGATTAATTCCATTTTTTTATATATAAATACTAAAGAGTTTTAAATTATGAATCCAGTTATACATAATGCGTTCAACTCGTAAGTTAAAATCTGGTAAAGGCTTCTTAAATACGCTTATAAATAAGCTTCCATTCGAAGCTCATGTACCAGGATATCAGTATTGTGGTCCTGGTACTAAGTTAAAAGAGAGATTAGCACGTGGAGACAAAGGTGTAAATCCGTTAGATTCTGCTTGTCGAACACACGACATTGCTTATGAGAACAGTAATAATTTAGATATTAGACATAAAGCTGATAAGTTATTAGAAGAACAGGCTTGGGAAAGAGTTAAAGCTAGTGATAGTTCTAAAAAAGAAAAACTTGTTGCGTACGCGGTGGTGAACGCTATGAAAGCTAAAAGAAAAATCGGTATGGGTTGTAAAGGTAATAATAAAAAAATATTGTTAGCAGCAAAGAAAAAAAATAAGAAAACGAGAAAAAATGGTAAGAGAATAATTTTAACTCCGAACCAGTTGGGAGGTGTATTACCGCTTATGCCAATATTTGCTGGGTTGTCAGCTTTAGGAAGTTTAGCTTCTGGTGCGTCAAGTCTATATAATGCTGTGAAAAATCGTAAAAAAGGTAATGGTTTATACTTAAACAATCCTATTGGAAAAGGTTTGTATTTGAATCCGAAAGGTCTAGGAATGAACAGAAAAAAAAAAACGAGAAAAAATTAATGTTACCCAACAGAGCTCTCACCAGTGAGGATATTATAAAGTACGTTAAAAAGTTGGAAATCAATCACTTTCGTGGCGTCTTTTCGCGAGACAACTTACCTAAAAAACCACATAATAACGAATGTGCAATAATTAATTTGGATTCGTATTTAGGCGACGGTACACACTGGGTTAGTCATTACCGACTTGGAGATAAAGTTATATATTTTGACCCGTTTGGTGATCTTACACCTCCGGTTGAACTTCAAAATTATTTTAAAGATTTGAATATATTGTACAATTATTCAAATTATCAAAAATACAATACATATATCTGTGGACATTTATGTATTAATTTTTTACAATGGATGAATCAATCACATTAAGGATATCAGGGAATGGTACCTCAATAACATCGACTTATTCTCCGGTAATAAATGTAAACGGTGGTTCTGAAATTGCTCTTGTGTGTTTAAAAACATCCGAAACTATTCTTATGAATGATTCTGAAAAAATTCTTGTAAATGAAACAAATGACGATTTTAAAGTTATAACTAAAACTTACACTGATAGTTTAAAAATTCCTCACGGCACTTACACTATTGAAGATATTAGTAAATACATTTCTAAAACCACTAGAGATAGCATTAGTTTTAGTCTAACGCTTTCAGCTTCGCGTACGACATGTTTTATGGAATCTAATTGTGTAATAGATTTCAAACGTAAAAACAGTATAGCCAAAACATTAGGATTTAAAAATGAATTATATGAAGTCCTACAAGATAAAAATCGATACTATGAATCAGATAAAATTGATTATATACCAATTGCTGTTAATTCTATAAAAGCCATGTGTAATATAGTTAAAGGCTCATTTGATAATGGGAAACAATCAAATTCGATTTATGAATGTTTTACACAACAGAGATTAGGAACAGGACTTGTAGAACAACCAGCTAATTTAATATATTATAAACTTAAAACAGCAGTTATTAAAAATATTAAAATTGATTTAGTAGATCAGGAAAATAATTCTATTAAAAACTCTAACGTTCAAGTAACGGTCATATTACATATTAGACCTATTAGATCTTAAATAACAGGGAAATGAATGAATCAATTACTGTAAGCATGTCGGGGAAAATGACATCTTTATCATCGACTTATTTTCCAGCAATAAATGTATACAATGATTCAGAAATCGCATTATTATGCCTACATACATATAATACGTTTCCGAACGTGAATGAGACAAATAACAATATTCGTATTATTGTGAACGAACGTAATTTAGATATTCAACTCCCCTTTGGCTGTTACGAAATTGAAGATATTACACAATATATTTGCAATCAAATTCATGAAGATAATGAACGTTTAAACAGTGTAACAAATGTATACAAAACGTATGATCCTATAGATTTTACCATGAATACCGATATTACCCGAATGAAATGTATAATGAGTTGTAATTATCCGATAGATTTTACAATCGAAAACAGTCTAGCAAGTCTATTAGGATTTAAAAAAAAAATATGGCAACGGAGGTTTATCAAGTTTTAGATCAACGAAAAATATTGATATAAACGCTGTTAACTCTATAAAAGTGTTGTGTAATGTCGCAAATGGTTCATACGATAATGGTCTTCAATCTCACTCGATATATGAATTTTTTCCTCGAGCGAGGTCTGGTGCTAAAATAATTGAGTCACCGGCTAATTTAATATATTATAAACTCAATACTGAAGTTCTGAATACTATAAATATTAATTTAGTTGATCAAGAAAATAATCCCATTCATAACTTTAATGAAAGAATAACAGTTGTGTTGCACATTAGGTGTTGTAAAACTTAAATATGGGGTTAATATTTAAGAATATAAAGCAGTTACAATCGATTAAACCGATTAGTCATTTAATAGAGTCACAATCAAAAGTATCTAAAAGAAAACCTGTAAATATAAAACTAACTCGTAAAAGCAAACAAATTTTAAAACGGTTAGGATTTCAATTAAAATAAAATGCCTGAAAGCAGTATTTTAGATATTGAATCAGATTTTATTACAGAATCGAAAATAAATAAAGTTGAATATCATTCAAATATTCCTTATACTAACTTGTTTAAAAATAATGATGAAATACGAATTGGAGTTCAGCAAACAGATGTTTATCCTTATCTACATGAAAGTTTCCTTTTAATCGAAGGAAAAATAGCAGATCCGAAAACTGTGAAATTGTCCAATAACGGTTTATCGTTTCTTTTCGATCAGGTTAGATTAGAAATTAACGGTGTAGAAGTTGATGGAACTCGGGTTTTAGGAATAACAAGTTCATTAAAAGGATATTTGACATGTACGTTAAATAATTATCATTGCTATCAGAATGCTGGATGGGATTTAGACAATAAAAGTATTGTTAATGAAGCAGGAGAATTTAGTGTCTGTATACCATTAAAGTATTGGCTAGGTTTTTTTGAAGATTTTAAAAAAATTTTAGTAAATTCTCGAATAGAATTAATACTAACAAGAAGTAATACTGATTTAGCTTGTTTACACAGCAAAATCGATAACGCAACTACAACTACAGGTATTGTCACTCTAGATAAAGTAATTTGGAAAATTCCACATATAAGTGTAGATGATTCTGAACGACTAAAATTATTGAAAATTGTAGAAAAGGGGAAAAGTTTATTTATTCCGTTCAGATCGTATGAAACTTATGAATATCCTGAACTCGGTAAATCTAAAAATATAGTTTGGAATTTAAAAACTGCATCAAAATTAGAAAAACCGCGATTTGTTGTAATAGGTTTGCAAAAGAATCGAAAAAACAATATTGTAAAAGATCCAAGTGTTTTTGATCATTGTAAATTAGTTAATATAAAAGTTATTTTGAACTCTGTTATTTATCCGTATGATAATTTAAATTTAGATTTCACTAAAAAAAAATATGGAGAGTTATATAATATGTATACATCATTTCAAGAATCATATTATGGAAAATATAATGGTAAACCGGTATTGAGTCCAGCTGATTTCGAAACAATAGCACCAATTGCTGTAATAGATACGTCGAAACAAAATGATTCAGGTACAGCTTCAACTGTTGACGTTAGTATACAAATTGAATCTATGGAAAATCTAGAAGGTGTTAGTGCTTATTGTCTTTTAATTCATGATCGTATTATAGAATATGTACCTCTTAACAGAGAAGTAAAAAAACTTATATAAATGTTAAACTGTATATGTTATAAATTAAATGTGTAAAAATTGTATGTGTTTAATAAAAAACCTTTAGTGTAAACACACTGTTTTGTGTAACATGATATTATTTATGTTACATCACACATTTCTGTGATATAACATTAGGTCTTAGTGTTCAATATAATTTACACACAGATAAAATTAATATTCATGAAAAATCAATTGATAAAGTCCTTAGACAATTATATTGTTGTATGTACATTTTGTATGAATCATAATGTCTCAAAGTTCACAATCGTCAGCCGACATATTGTATAGTAGTCGATTGTAGAGTGCTAATAAAAAAAAAATCAACCTTATTCATATTTTCAATGTATATTATCAGTTGCTTGCGAATCATTGTTCGGTGAAGTTGTTTTTTATTTCGAGTAGAGTCACAATTATTTATTTTTTTTCATAAAATATTAATTCTATTATTTTTATAAAAATATTTTTACTACGAGTATAAACATGAACATATTAAAATATTCTAAAGATTTTCCATCATTACTATATTTAGTACGAAATAATCTATATCCAGTATACCCGGAATATTCAAGTTTCTTATCAAGACTTAAAACATATGAATCATGTCCATCAAATTTATTAAAAGATAAATATTCGCTTGCTGAATGCGGTTTTAAGTATACAGGAACACAAGATATGGTACAATGCTTCTTTTGTGGTTTGATTTTAAAAAACTGGATGCAAGAAAGTGGTGATACATGGTTTGAACATTCTAAGTCGAACCCAAATTGTTTATTTGTATTATTATATAAAGGAAACCAGTTTATAGAGAATGTTAAAAATAATCATGTTTGTAATTGTAAATCAGAAAAATCGTATGATGTTGTCGGATAATACATTGCAATTCTTGTATAAAATGTAATATAAAAATAAAATATTAAATTATACTAAACAAATTATATGTGTAAATACTTTATGTAATATTTCGTGAACATGTAGTCTAGTGGGTTAAGGCGTGTAGTAAAAAATTAAATATGATAGGATTAAATAAAAGGTAAGGGTTACTCTATAAACTTAAATATATAAAAAATATCATTACTATCCAACTCTCACAGATAACATTTCATGTTAATTTTTATTTTTATTTTTTACGTACATGTTAAGTTTATTTTAGGTTACAAATTTTATAGTAATATTTTAGTAAGCATTTGTGTTTAAAATAGTTCACACACCATGTATAATTTTTAATTATAAACATTGATGATAAATAGATATACAAATAAAATATATTTATAATCTCATTTTAAAAATGTGCAACACGCTCTAAAAAACATTTAGACCAATAAACCCTATACTGATTAGCTATAGGAAAATGTTCCTCTACGCTTTGTAAACCGTTTTCATTGATACGAAAAATATCTTTTGGTTTGAATACGTACACCCCTCTTGCTAAATACCGTTTGCAATTGTAACAATGTTCTTTTTTAAACCAATTTCGATAGCTTATACTTGATTCAAATCTATGTACAGTGTATGATTCATAACCACGATTGTTGGAATCATCAGAATGAGTTTTGTAGCAGTGATATGAACACCAACCAGCAGATTCAGTTGTTTGAGCATCCCGTATTGACAGTCTCACGCAAAATAAATTTCCGCATGGGTCTTTCATTCTGTTTAGTTCTGAATCAACTACTATATGAGGATAAAACTCCACAACTTGACTAACAGTAATTTCAGTTCCTCGAAATGGTGATAAAGATTTTAATAAATTCCTAATAGCATGTTGATGGTTTGCAAAATCATCCATAATAGTGGGTATAGTAATAATGTCGTTACTTGAAAACATACTGAACTAAAAAAAAACAATAATTCACATAAATAAATACACAGTAATTATACGCACTATATGTGACGTATTTAAACATTAATATTTTTTTTATATATATATTAAAAAAAGTAAACTTATAAATTAACAATAAATAGAAGCTATTGTAAATAAAAAATATATACAAAAATATAAATATAAACATTATTATTAACAATCAATAATAATTAAACAAAACAATTGAATGACAAAATATATATTAATAGTTAAAAATAATAATTTATTATTATTTAAAGTTCGAACACTATACATGCACATTAAATTAGGTACTTATCTAATAAAAAATGATTTAAATAACATAATTAAAGAATTTAATTTTTTTTATAATTATATTGATTAAAGAAATTTATTAAAATGACAATTTTACTTTTATTTTTTGAATACTATACTAATTATAATTTATTGAATATATTAAGAGCTTAATTTATAATGACCATACGCTAATGTATTAATTCCATCTCTCATTATATATCTCTTATCATCGTCACCGTTTAAAACCTTTTTGTTTATAGTTTTTGAATACACGTAATGGTTGTGCGATTGAATTAAATTCATATCACGATAAACAGATTTTCCTTTTACTTTATTATCAATATGAGCATTTAAAACATTTAAGTATTCATCGAATTTTAAATGTTTTTTAATTATATATTTTTTAACACCTTTTGCTTTATTTATTTCTTTATTAGCAACTCGATAAGAGTATAATTTAGGACGTAGAGCTATGAATTCTAACAAAATCTCGCCTTTTAATTCATCTTTAAAAAATCCTGGCTGGTTTTTTCGACTTTCATTGAAACAAAAATGATTTTTAGGAAAATTAGAAGTATCGAAGTATGGTAATAACTCATTTTTTAGATCGTCAAAAAAATTATTTGTGTTTATTTCATAAACTAAAGAATCTGTATCCGAATAAACAATATTTAAATTATGTTCATATTTTTTCTTCATAATATTATAATGGAAATCATACATGAAAGTTTTTGAAATATCTAAAATAGTAAACCCTACGTAAAGAGGTTTATCAAATTTCATTTTTTCATTAAACAAATGAACTGCCATTAAGTTTTTAGAATATATTGTTCTATCTTTAAAAGTAGGTTTAATCATGTATTTATGTGCTTTTTTTTCACTAGAAATTAATTTAATTGATACACGCTTTCTTATATTTTCCATACACTTTCCAAAAACACTATTAACCATTAATTTCCAAAACTGCCGTTCAAACTCACTTTTAGATCCAACCCTCATACCCGTACATAATTCAATGTATGGTGCTAGCCATGTGGATTGTTTAAAACGAATAATTTTATGAACTTTGATTACATTTATACCGTTAGCAATTGCCTGTTTTAAATTTTTATAATGTACAACATAATTAGTCTTAGGAGTTAGCGTTGTTAATAATTTTCGAACTTTTGAGTTAGGGGGATAAGAATTTTCAAGTAAAAATGGAAAATCATTATGAAATGTATGTAAATATTTAGAATAGTCAGTATCCACTTCCAATATATATCCATACTCAGCATCATTTTCAATTTTAGTTACGTCTAATGTTAAATCATTATACCACTCGAAATTTTGGTAAGGTAATTCACTAAGCATGGATTTTCCATAAAGATTCACGCAGTCTAGGTAAGTTATCCAAGTATTAGGTTTAGTACTATTATAATTAAGACCTTGAACATTAGGTATATTTGCCTTAACATATCTTTTTACAGACTGACAAATTCCTCCTCGAATACCACGCTCTAACATTAGTTGCATATCATAATCTTTTAAACGTTCTAACTCAATTTTTGTATATTTAAGCATACAATCCATACCTAGACCGGGGATTGTTAAATAATGCGATGCATCTAATTTAAGCGTTCTTAAACAAATATCACGAACATTTTCAAACACATCAGTTAAAATACTTACATCGGTTGCTAAGTATAAATCACTATAGTCACCTAATGTTTTTAAGTCAAACATTTTCCAAACATTTTGAGCATGAATATAATCTTGGTCGCTAATTTGCTCATCTTTTAATGAATTATAAAATTTATTTTTTGGAGGTAAAGTAGTTTCATTTAGTTTATTCCAATCATCGATATATTCATAAGGAAAAACTCCTTTACGTATAACCAAATCTAAATTATTTGAGGAAAATACTTTTAACGTTTCTCTAAATCTTGTGGGATCCTCAGCTAGATTTTTAGCTAAAGAATCTAACGAATCTGATAAAAAACGGTAAGTGTCCACAAATTTAATTTTAAAATTTGATGAAATTGATTTACTAAATGATATATATTTTTCATTTGAATTTGGGATTACATCAATATTTTTTTCATCGCACCCGAGCTCACGAACAATAAAATGACTATCGTAGGTTAAATTATGAAAATATATTGGAACAAATGAGACATTGGACATTTCAAAATTACAATATATGCACAAGACGGATCTAAAATTTCCCGTGAAATGATCATGGTCGCGACATTTTATTAAATTATTTTTTTTAAAATCTTTAAAACAACACTCGCAAAACTGAGCACTTTGAAATCGCGATTCCTCTTCATTAGTTAATTTTTTTATTGGGATATTAATTTTATACAGACTACATATTTTAATTCCAAGATCAATCATAGTTTTTATAAAATGTTTCGCCGAATTTTTACCTCTATAAATTGTTAATGATTTAGAGATTTTAAACTTTTTTATAAAATATTTTGGTATAATAGTATAATCTATTTTAACATAATATCCATAACTCATTGGCTTATGTATATGTGTAATTTTGGTTTTAGTTTTAGTATTTTTAGATTGTTTTTTATTCGTTATTTTCTTTAACAAACATTCGAAATCTGCATATATTACAATAGGTATTCTTTGTGTTCTTTTATAGTTTTGAAACTTGATAAAGTCCTGATCACCATTTTCAAACATAACAGACCTTCCTATTTTATTTTTATCACACATTTTTTTATGTTCTTTTAATCCATGTTCACCCCATAGTTTATTTTTGCATGGTTTATTATTAAAAACTGTGAAACACCTTTTACAAATTATTAATTTTGATTTACACCGTGTTCTCTGACTACGTACGAGCCTAGAAAAATTTTTAATATAACAGTAATGTGATCTAATACCATCTTCAAATAAAAACAAATCAAAATGTAATGATTTTTCACTCTCAATTAAATATATTGGGTAAAAAAATCCTTCGCCGTCTAAACTAAAAATATTAACTGAAACATTATTGATTCGTTCAAAAATTTTTACCTGTTTAACAGGTGTTGGAAAATCAACACAGTTAAAGTTTAATTTAGATTTTTTTTCGAGAAAATTAAAATATTTTGTGGAATATATATATTTATCACGACGATTGTCGTATTTAGACAAAATTGAATATTTAAAACATTTATAATCGCCTTCTTATTTTCTATATGTTTTGGTAAAGGTATATAACTTAATCCTCTTAAAGGATTTACAATATTAATTCTTAACTGTAGTCCATCTATCCTATTTAAATTCCAACCACTTCCTTTAGCTATGAATTCTGACTCTTCTTTTAAAATTTTATTAAACATATTATTTAGTAAAACAGAAAAATTTGAGTGTGAATGTGCAAAAACATTTGTAGTTTTAAACGCAATGTCTTGAATATCGTGTGTTAAAAAATGTTCATATGTACATTCTATATAAATATTAAATTTTAAAGTACTTTTTTCTACAATTTCTTTTAACTTATTAATAACTAGTTTCTTACAATATTTAAAAAATAAATTAAAATCAAAAGATTCTTCTTCGTTTTTTATGAAAAAAGTCTTAGAGGTCTTTTTAAATCTTTGAATTTCAATTAAGCCATTGCCAACTAAATTTAAACGATTAATTTTCGATTTATTTATATTATTCAACATATTTTGATCCATAATAAATCCGAAAAATATAAAAGAAGCTACTATTTGGTTTAAATATAAAACATTTTATTTTATTTTAAAAATATTTTTGTCAATAGATAAAATAAAATTAATAATACATTTTGTTATTTTCACATCGTTAACAGGTTCATGCATACATACTATATTATGATTATTACTACAAATTAAATTATGAGTTTCAAGCAGTGTTAATAACCTTCCATTTTTTTTAACATATCCTAATTTATGTACAAATATTAAACTATTATTATTATAATCTATTAACTTTAAATAAAATATTTTATCATTATATTCATCATAAGCAGTTAAATTTAACATATTACAATTAATACCTAGTCTTAATAATATACGTTTATCTGTACTACCATTCCATAATACTAGTGTATTATAATTAAAACATTTTTTTAAAAATTGACTGGTTAAGTTAGAAACTAAATCATTTCTCATAGAATTTTCTAGTTCTTTTAAAATAATATCGAGCCGTTCAGGTTGATTTTTAAATGCATTATGTAATAAATATTTTGTTTTTTCTTTTATGTAATCGTTCATTATCATTGTTCCACCTTCTGGAGTAATTATAAGCGGTTTTCCTTGTAGTTTATAGATTTTTTGATTTATATTATTAATTTCATTGCAACTTGTAAAAGCACCTGATATTAATATAATATCATTCCTTCTATAGTTAAAAAATTCAAAGTCTGCTATAACAATTTTAGGTGATCTATTTTCCCTGAAAAATATATATATATAGCATATAAAATTACCCATTCTTCAAATAATAAAAATATATTTATATTTATATTAAAAAACAATAATCTAATAATGAAACAATAAACTAAGTTAAAACTGAAGAAATGTTAATTTATAAACTTACAAAGCTTATTATGTTAGTATACAAGACACAAAATAAATTTGATACGAGCTCAATTAAAATAATTTAAAATTTATATATTTATGCTTACATATTTGTGACTTTTCTTGAAAATATATTCAAATAATTAGCTTGAAACTTCTGTTTTAAAAAAACTTCAAACAACTAAACAAAATACTGAATTACTATTCAAACACTAATTTAATTTATGATATTGAATTTATATTTATGCCTTTACGTTTTAATACATAACTATCAATTGAAGCGCTCGGCCGAACAACGTGGCAAGCGTCAGTTTCGGTAATATTGCGTTTTTCGGTGGAATATTGGGGGATTTAATGAATATGATATCTAAGTTGATAATGAAAAGACGAGTGGAACAACGAGCTATGTGCAAAGTTCACCCAAGACGTATAGAAATAGCAGGCAATTATTGAAAACTTTTTTTAATTTAGTCTAATGTATATTGAATTGTAAATCGTAAGATGCGATAAAATTTAATTTTTTTAAATTGTGTTGAATCATTATAAAAATAATTAATATTAATATTATCATTATTTCCTTTTAATAAAAAACTATTAATAATAAATTCGGTAATCAAATTACATAAGCCGCATAACAATTTGCATATTTATCGATTTTTGGAAATTCAGCATAAATCGTGAAGGTTGAACTATTATAATAAGATTATTGATTTTAATTTGTTATATCAAATCATATTAGATGATAACTTTTAATAGGAATAATTTGCAATATAATATTTTACGTTAATTATAATAAAAGTACTATTTTTTCCTTCATTATATTTTATATAATAATTTATATTTCATTATATTATATTTCATTATATTTTTAACTAATACGTAATTAACATATTATTGTATTTTTTTTGCTTATATAATTCTATTGAAAGGTTTAAATACTGTTTTTACTTTTATATATCTGATTTAAATCACACCACTTCTTTAAGGTCAAAACTTTTGATAACTATTAACTACGCTTTAATAAAAGTTGTTTCTCTCTCTCTATTGCTATAAAAGAGTATTGAATATACTATATATACTTGGTGTTATTTCTATAATAGTGTTATTTTAATTTTAAATTATACATTGTTGTACTTTTAATCATTCGTTTAAATAATAATTAATTTAAAAAAAAAAATGGAAAATATAAAGAAATATACTGCAGTAACAGAGGATGATTCTAGTGATGTAAGTATACCTACTTAAAATATAAAAACTATTTTTTTATTATTTTGTTTTTATTATTTAAGTATACAGAAACTGACGAGAAAAGTAAAACTTCAAAAAGTAAATCTAAGGTCATAAAAAAAAGAAAAACACAACCATCGAAATCATTATCACCAGCAAAAAAAATTAAACCATTGAAGGTACGTTTTAAAAAAACTTTAATAAAATATGTTTTTCTAATCCATTTTTTCTTTTTTTAGATGAAATCTTATATGGACAAAATTGAAAAATTCATTGAAAATGAAAATACGAGTGTATTTGATGAAAAAGAGAACTCAATGACTGTAAAACAGGATGGATATAATTTCACGTTTAAATGTCCGGTAAATAATGGAAAGGACTATTGGGTATTGCAACATTATAAAATGAAAGACATAAAAGATATATCGGTTAATGACAGGTAATATATAGTTAAATCATTTCTAAACAAAATTAATCTGTTTCAATTTGTATATTATGACTTCATATTTGTAAATAATTTGTGATCATTTCCATTATCATATTTCTATTTAAACTCCTATGATACGTTTTTTTATTAAACAATATCAGTTATAATAATAATTTTGTATTATTAGGTGGAAACATTCAAACTGCTCAATTAAAGTATATACATCAAATGACAATTCTAGAGATGTGAATATTACAAATGAATTTACTAATTTGATTGAAATAATAACAGGAAGATTCACTTCTGACCCGGAAAGAAAAGTAACAAAGCGAAAAAATGATAAATTATGATTGATTGATGTAGAATATTTTTAATTAATTGTTTGAAAAATAAAAAAGTACTATTAACATTTTATTTTTTTATTATATTGATAACATACTTATACTAATAAACATACTTAACATATTAATAATAATTAATATTATTGAAAAATCGAAATTATAATATAAAAAACAAGTGATATAACACGTAAATATTTTAAAAAACATGTCTAACAATAATCGTCATTGAAATATTACAATTAAAAAATAAAATATTAATTTGCACAACGTAAATCATAACTAAGGTTAAATTAATAATTTTGAACGCATGCATTTAACAATTATTCATTTCTTTAAAGTTTTATTGGTAAAAGTTAATCGTCTCAATTGGATAATGAAAAAACTCAATCGAAACATATTATTTGTATATTTCTTTTAATACCATATCTGAAATTTTTTCACAGTGAAACTGTTGTAATTCAAGAATAAAATATTTATCTTCACAGCGCACATTACTTAAATTGAATTCATAATTTTGAACATATGCATTTACTAATTCTTTCTTTTGACACGATACTGGTAAATCTGTAATATCTTGTTTGATTAATGATAATACTAAATCCAAACATGTTTGATACAAATTCAACTGTTTTTGTTTTGTAAGAATACATGCATTAACACAATATTGTAATTGTTTTAATCGTGATAAATTGTAGCGAGATAATGTTATACGGTTGTTATCGACTCGTAATGTAATAGTTTCATTATTTGCATTAATTGAATAAAAAATATCATCGGTTAGTACAGTTCGTTTAGAATGAGTATAAAGTTTATTAAGAATCATATTAAAATTAGATTCAGCCATTATGTGATTCCATTTTTCTTCATCTAATTTCAAAGTCTGTTTTGTTAATTCACACTCGAGTAGAATAACAATTGTAATTTGATAATCAACTAAAAATCCAATTGAAATTTTTTTTTTATTATTATAAGGCTGAATACTGAAAATTGATTTACATACTACTGTTAAGCTCATTATTTTTTAATAATATATTGTAGAAAATAATTAAAAAATGTTAATAACCAAATTCATCGTGAAAACGTATTGGTGGTTTTGAAATCCTTGTAGACTTCCTAATAGTTTCAGTTTTGTTCTCTAAATTATATTTTAATAATATAAATTTTTTTACATATATATTTTTAAAATCGACACTAACAACAGTATTAGAAGAAAACATGACTTGTAAAAAAATAAAATATAATTTAAAAAACCATAAGTAAATTATTTGTTGACTAGTAACAGCATACTGACTGATGAACTTATTCTAAAGTAATAAATATTTATAAAAAAATAAAAATGTATAGATATATTTAAAAAGTTATATTATTTACAAACGACATCTAGTTAACTAAAAAATAATTTTACCGTAGTAAAAAATATCTACCAATTAAGCAAATTGCTGAAAATGTATTATTTTTACAAATATTACAAAACTGTATAGAGTATAATCCAGGTAGCTATCGTCAGAAGTAAAATAATATAAAATTGTTAAATTATATAAAAAATAAGGTAAAGTTAATAAATTTACCGCAGTGAAACTACCTCGGCAAATAAAAAAGAAGCTAAAACACGATTGAAAAAGAGGCTAAATTTCGTAAATTTACCGCAGCGAAACTACCTCGGAAATAAATAAGAGAAGCCAAAATCATAATTGAAAAAGAGGCTAAAATTCATAAATTTACCGCAGTGAAACTACCTCGGAGAATAAAAAATTTGAAATAAAAAGAGAAGGTAAAAACACAATTGGAAAAGAAGCTAAATTTCGTTAATTTGTCGGGGGAAAACTACCGCGAAAAATAAAAACTGAAAAACCATGGTCAGAAGCCCTATATTATTACTACTTCGGCATCTTTGGTTTTCACCAAGAGCTTGCCTTCCAGCTGACGTACTACGTCAAGTTTGGGAGCGGGCACCATTGCGCGAAGACTAGACCACAGTTCGCGCTTGACTGAGGCTGCAGTCTTGTCTCCCTGCTTCATCACGAAGGCAGGCGAGACGGGGTGCTCCTCGGCCGCTTTGCGTGCCGTCGCCTTCCGCTCCGAGGTCCCTTTCGGTGCCTTTTTCGTTACCTCCGCGAATGTCGGCCTTTTCTTTTTATCTTTCCGGCCTAGTCGACCGAAGACATTCTTAGTAGGTTCGCGGGGGTTGTCCGCCCGTACCGCGCAACTTGTCATTTCCGGGGGAGCACTAGGCCTCGGTGAGGTACTAGGCCCCGCTCTGCAGGCTGCCTGCTGTGGGTTGACCCTGCTGTCCGACACAAGGTCCAGCTTCAGCTGCAATTGCCGGTTTGACGTACGTTCCTGGGCGAACATGAGTCGACTTTCGTCGACTCTGCCAACTAGCACGGCATTCTCGACGGCTAAGAGCCTGATCTGCGCTGTCAGCTCATCATAATCCTCTTCGAGGAGGGCTACCCATTTGCCCGGGACTTTGGCTGCCTTTGCCATATCGCCGACCGTCCTTCTCATCTTTGAGAAGTGGTCATCTATTTTTTCCAGTATTTTGCTGGTTACTGTCCCTGCCGGAGGGCTAGCACTAGTGGGCGACGCTGCCTTTCTCTTCTTTGCCCTACCAGAGAAATGGTGGCCCGGCGTACATTCGTCAAATATATCCATGGAACCATCAGATTCCATGGAGTCACCCTCTTTAGTCATACTCAATAGTCTTGTAGCATTTGTCATTTTAACGTCGTACGACTTGTCAGGTTTGCGGGGTGTTTTACCACCGCCGAGGTCAGTTGGGGGCCTCCCATTCACCGACCTTTGTTCGGCCTCACCGGTGTGGAGGTCAGACACTCCGGCGAGGGACTCTGAGGCATCCAAAACCTCTGAGTCGGTAACTACAGTCCGTTTACAAAACTTTTCCATAGTGGTTTTTGTAGGGTTTTTCCTATCCCTTGCATTTTATACCTACTGCCAGGTGATCCGTTTGCTGCGTGTTAGCAGGTGGATCGGTCCTGCCCACCTTTTCAGGGAGTGGGCGCTAGTTGTTTGGTCCGTTTGCTTGTGTAAGCAGGTGGAACCGTACCTGCCCGGTTGGTCAGACCGGGCTCTAGTGTAGTGACGTGAGGGGACGTTGGCCGGATACTACGGTCGCCCGAGGGCGGCCGCACGTTCCGTTGACATCCAGGGCCACGAGGAGGCCTCCCCTCCTGCACAGAGAGCCGAGTCACTATCTCGACACCCCGCCAAGACTGGTTATAAATAACACAATCTCGCTGGATTGAAAGAATAACAGTTGTGTTACACATTAGATGTTGTAAAACTTGAATATGGGGTTAATATTTAAAAATATAAAGCAGTTGGACACAATAAATCCGGTTAGTCATTCAACAGAATTACCGTCTAAAGTATTAAAAATAAAAACAAGAAATATAAAACTAGCTTGTAAAAGCAAAGCAATTTTAAAAAACTTAGGATTTAAATTGGGACAAAATTCCTGAAAGTGATATTTTAGATATTGAGTCAAATTATATTACAGATTCGAAAATAAGTAAAATTGAATATCATTCATATATTCCATATACAGACTCGTTTAAACTTAATGATGAAATACGTCAAATACGGATTGGAGTCCAACAAACAGATGCATACCCGCATCTGCATGAAAGCTATCTTTTTATTGAGGATAAAATAGAAGATGCACATTCATGAAAATTATTTTTTATATTTTATTAATATATTTTTTATATTATAATTATTTTGTTTGAAATAACTTTCCATAAAACTATTCATTTTTAATAAAAAAATTAGAAGAAAAATTTGAAAAAAATTAGAAGAAAAAAAACTTGATTTTACCGTTCTGAAAAAATTTTATTTATTTTTTTCCTCAAGTTTACTACTTCTATGATTACAGGGAAAAATAAAAATTGCTATAGGGAATTTCCTTATAACATTTTTGGAATTACCGTGCACTGAAAAGTGACATTCATGAAACATTTTTGAATTACACGGTAATATCGAGCTCTCGAGGCAGGAATTCCCGCTTAGCACTTTTTTGATCTTCCTGTAATTGAAAAAAAGGTGACAGAACATACATTTCCCTACTACTGATGTATTGACAGGTAAAGACGTCTCTTTGACCAGCCGTATGAATACACAACAGAAATCAATAAATTTTTTTTCTCGGTGCGGACCGCGTGCCTCGGGAGAAGGGAAAAAAATATTTTTCTCCCGCCGCGAGACCGGCGCGCGTTCCCCGGGCGTTTCGCGGTCGCCGCGTACCGGGCCACCGTGCGCCGGTCTCGGGAAAAAAAAAAAAATTTATTTCTCCCGCCGCGAGACCGGCGCGCGTTCCCCTGGCGTTTCGCGGTCGCCGCGTACCGTGCCACCGTGCGCCGGTCTCGGGAAAAAAAAAAAATTTTTTTCTCCCGCCGCGACACCGGCGCCCGTTCCCCGGGTGTTTCGCGTGCCGGGCACATGCTGCAGCGCCAGTCGTACATGTTTGGGTATCGGACGTGCCGCAGCGCACGGTCGGTACGGGGCACGGGCGGTCGCGAGTTGCGTACGTCGGCCGGCCACGGACAGCGTGCCTCGGGAGAAGGGAAAAAATTTTTTTTCTCCCGCCGCGAGACCGGCGCGCGTTCCCCGGACGTTTCGCGGTCGCCGCGTGCCGGGCTACCGTGCGCCGGTCTCGGGGAAAAAAAAAAAAAAATTTTTTTCTCCCGCCGCGTGCGGTCGGGCGGAGGTACGTATTCGTACCTCTCCGGGCGTGGTTCGCGCCTTGCCGAGTACGAATAAAAATATTTTTTCTCCCGCGGCGACACCGGCGCCCGTTCCCCGGGCGTTTCGCGTGCCGGGCACATGTAGGAATTCCTACATAAAAAAACTTGATTTTACCGTTCTGAAAAAATTTTATTATTTTTTCCTCAAGTTTACTACTTTAATGATTACAGGGAAAAATAAAAATTGCTATAGGGAATTTCCTTATAACATTTTTGGAATTACCGTGCACTGAAAAGTGACATTCATGAAAATTATTTTTTATATTTTATTAATATATTTTTTATATTATAATTATTTTGTTTGAAATAACTTTCCATAAAACTATTCATTTTTAATAAAAAAATTAGAAGAAAAATTTGAATTGGCCTAGGGGATTTTTATATAAAATTTTTGGAATTACCGTGATCTAAAAAAGTGAAAAAATTTTTTGGTGAAAAAATGTATGTTCTGTCACTATTTTCAATTACAGGGAGATCAAAATTCTGGAGGTAGGAATTCCTACATAAAAAAACTTGATTTTACCGTCCTGAAAAAATTTTATTTTTTTTTTTCCTCAAGTTTACTACTTTTATGATTACAGGGAAAAATAAAAATTGCTATAGGGAATTTCCTTATAACATTTTTGGAATTACCGTGCACTGAAAAGTGACATTCATGAAACATTTTTGAATTACACGGTAATATCGAGCTCTCGAGGCAGGAATTCCCGCTTAGCACTTTTTTGATCTCCCTGTAATTGAAAAATAGGTGACAGCACATACATTTCCCTACTACTGATGTATTGACTGGTAAAGACGTCTCTTTGACCAGCCATACGAATACACAACAGAAATCAATAAATTTTTTTTCTCGGTGCGGACCGCGTGCCCCGGGAGAAGGGAAAAAAATTTTTTTCTCCCGCCGCGAGACCGGCGCGCGTTCCCCGGGTTGTGTAATGTCGCAAATGGTTCATTCGATAATGGTCTTCAATCTCACTCGATATATGAATTTTTTCCTCGAGCGAGGTCTGGTGCTAAAATAATTGAGTCACTGGCTAATTTAATATATTATCATAAACTTAATACTAAAGTTCTGAATACTATAAATATTACTTTAGTTGATCAAGAAAAAAATCCTATTCATAACTTTAATGAAAGAATAACAGTTGTGTTACACATTAGATGTTGTAAAACTTGAATATGGGGTTAATATTTAAAAATATAAAGCAGTTGGAGACAATAAAACCGGTTAGTCATTCAACAGAATTACCGTCTAAAGTATTAAAAATAAAACCAAGAAATATAAAAATAGCTTGTAAAAGCAAAGCAATTTTAAAAAACTTAGGATTTAAATTGTGACAAAATTCCTGAAAGTGATATTTTAGATATTGAGTCAAATTTTATTACAGATTCGAAAATTAGTAAAATTGAATATCATTCATATATTCCATATACAGACTCGTTTAAGCTTAATGATGAAATACGGATTGGGGTCCAACAAACAGATGTATACCCGTATCTGCATGAAAGCTATATTTTTATTGAGGGTAAAATAGAAGATGCAAATAAAGTGAAATTATCAAATAACGGATTATCGTTTCTTTTCGATCAGGTTCGATTAGAGATTAATGGTATAGAAGTCGATAGAAGCCGTGTTCTTGGAATAACTAGCTCGTTGAAAGGATATTTAACATGTACGACGGTGAATATAGTGATCTTTATCTGAAAACTGATATCACTATTTTAGCTGATGTTTTTGAAAATTTTAGAAATTTATGTATTTCAACTCTTAAATTAGATCCAGCTCATTATATGACTGCTCCAGGGTTTGCTTTTGATTGTATGCTTAAATATACTAAAGTAAAATTAGAACGTTTAAAAGATTATGATTTTTATCTTTTTTTCGAACAATCAATAAGAGGAGGTATCTGTCAATCATCTAAAAGATATTCAAAAGCGAACATTCCTGATATAAAAGGGTTAAATTATAATTCTAATGAACCAAATAAATGGATTATGTACTTTGATTGTGTGAATTTATACGGGAAATCTATGTTAACAGAATTACCATATAAAGATTTTCAATGGTTTGACAATCTTAATTTAGATGTAACAACAATTCCTGACGATTCTAAAGTTGGATTTATATTAGAAGTAGATATAGAATACCCTAAATATTTACACAAATTACATAATGATTTCCCATTTTTACCATATAACGAATGTCCGCCAAATTCAAAAGTTAAAAAATTACTTACCACGTTATTACCAAAATAAAAATATATAGTCCATTATAAAAATTTAAAACAAGCAATTTCTAACGGGGTTAAAGTAACGAGAATTCATCGGATTATCCGCTTTTCTCAGAGTTGTTGGATGGCACCGTATATTGAACTATGTACTAATATGAGAGTTCATGCTAAAAATGAGTTTGAGAAAAATTTCTGGAAATTGTTAATTAACAGTGTGTTTGGTAAAACTATGGAAAACGTGCGTTCTAGAACATCGATTTGTCTTGTTTCGTCGGAAAAAAAAGCTAATAAATTATTAATGAAAACAAATTTTAAAGATAGAACTATTTACACAAATGGCCGTTCATCAGTTTAAAGATACTATTAAATTTGATAAACCAATTTATGTGGGGTCTGCAATTTTAGACGTATCAAAAACATTTATGTATTCATTTCACTATGATATAATGAAACCAAAATATGGTAATAAAATAAGTATTTTGTACTCGGATACAGATTCATTAATATATGAAATTATAACAAAAAATTTTTTTTCTGATTTAAAAAATTATTTACTAACATATTTTGACACATCAAACTATCCTAAAGATCATAATTGTTTGAGTAATGACCATAAAAATCGACCAGGTTATTTCAAAGATGAATTGAAAGGTGTTATACTAAAAGAATTTATTTCGTTAAGACCGAAATTATACGCTTACAAGACTGTAGACGATGAAGAAATAAAAAAAGCGAAAGGTGTAAAACAATATGTAATCGAAAAACATGTAAGATTTGATAATTATATGCATATATTAAATGCGTACATAAATCATAAACCTGTTTCTAAAGAACAAGCTTATCGAAACATGAATTTTATTCAATCGAATAAACATGTAGTCCGCTCTAAAACGTTAAATAAGCTTGTTTTAAATGCTTCTGATGATAAACGATTTATTTTAGCTGATGGTATTAACACCTTAGCTTACGGACACTTTAAACTAAAAAAATAAAAATATATATAATATACTAAAATAATATAAAACGGGTAAATACATATTCATTTTTTTTTTATTTAATATATATATATATATATATATACAATAATCTCTTATTTTACAACATCCGATGAATTAACGTATGAATTAAATTCTGGACCCAGACCTAACCATTTAACGAACATTTTATTTCCATTTTTTCTTATAATACGTTCTATGAGAAAGGTGTCTGGAAAATTAGTTAATTTAATTTCTTGTTCATAGAAACAGCCACGGATTATATTGTCTGATGAATCTTTTAGTTGATAAGTTACTGGATTTGTTTGAAACATTTTTGAAATAGTAAAAATTTCTGTTGTCCAATTTGGTGTATATCCTTTATTGAATATATGTTTGTACTTAGATATCCTAACTTTATCATTGATATTATATTTTGACTGATGTATAATTTTTTTTTTTTTCACCAATTGTATTTAATTTTATATTTATATTTTTTTTTTTATTAATTCGAGCTATATGTGGTGTACATTTAATTGTTCTATGTATAGTGTTATTGTAATTATGTATAATATTTGATATTGAATTGTACCAATTATATGAACCGGTTGCTGTAAACTGTTTATAAATTTTATTTTTAATTGTTCGTATAACACGTTCTGCCATTGCTGCTTTTATACCACTGTATGTTGAATAATGTTTAATATTATACTTGGTCATGAGATCTTGAAATTGTTTATTATAAAATTCTGTACCGCTATCTGTTTGTAAAAATTTCGGGTGATTTATTTTTAATATATTTAACATGCCTTGTGTAACTTGTTTTGCTGATTTATTTTTTAATTCATGCACCCATACATACTTAGTATATGTGTCTATAACTATTAAAATAAATTTAAAACCTTTATTATTTTTTGAATACGATTGAATATCAATGAGGTCTGCCTGCCAGAGATCATCCTTGAATAGAGAAATTATTTTTCGTCTAGGAAAAGTTTTTCTCACTGGTTTATGTAGCTCGTCTGCTATTTTTTCTAATGTAGTCATAATAATAGTCACGTAATAACTTTAATGTAATACTTATTTTAATATAAAAAAACTTTTTTTTCAGTATATAATGAATAATGATACGAGTTCTACTTGGTATCCTACACCAATATGTCAAAACGTGAAAGGACTATGTTGTTATTCACATTATATGAAATGTCCAATTAATCAAGTTCATGTAGTACCTAAACGTAAAATGAAAAAACATTTACAAAAAGTTCACAATTTAGAAAAGTTTGAACCAGGATTATATGGAGTAGACTTCGATAACCATATTTTTTGGTATCGATTAAGTAACTATGAAGTTTATGAATAAAATTATGAATTTATAATTTTAAAATTCTTTATTTACAAGATTTTTACACTATAAGTTTCCTCTCCCGTAATTCTTCTAGAATAGATATAATTTCATTATTAACACCTGTATTACCAGCATTCTGAGAAGATATTAAAAGGTTTAATCTGATTATCAATTCATTAGGATTATCATAATAAACTAACTGTGTATTAGGGATTATGTCTTTATATAGACTTGAACCTATTTGGTCAGAATGTAACGTTTCATCGAATTGTATCAAGTTTGAACCTACTCCTGTACTACTATGTATATTTTCTGTAGACTGTGGAAACTGTGATGAATCACTTTCAAGTGATAAGTTATCGAGAGATTTACTAGTGTTTAATTTTTCTTTAGACTGAGAATACTTAAATTTCTTGCTTTCAAGTGACGGATCGCTCAAAGTTTTATTTCGTTTTTTTTTTCACTCATATTTGGTACTGTATATTCTTTTTTCAAATTATTTGATTCTTTCACCATACGTTCGTACAAAGGTTTAACAATATGTGCCCATTTATAGTGCTTATTAGCTTTAGGTTTTCCATCTTGTTTGAGATGAACTTTAGTAGATTTTAAAATTTCATAATATGCCTCATAATCATTAGATTTCTGATGTCTTGGAACTTTCTCGCATAATAAAGACCAAAGACCATAAGTCCACGGATAGTATTTGTCTAGAACTTGCAAATTATCATTAATAATAGTTACGGGGACATTTGCTATTTTAAGTTTCTCATCTTTTCTATCATAATGTAAACCAAACGCTTTATCATAAGTTCTACTCTGAGGTGAAGTGTTTAAAAAATGTGCAAAATCAGAAAGCCCGTTATCTCCTTCATTTTCATCGCTATATCCGTCATTATTAATATTTTTTACCGGTTGTACATTGTTGATATTTTTATTTTCAATGATTGTGTTCAGTGGCTCAATTATCGGTTGAAATGCATCACGGAAATAATTGTTGGAATCTATAGTACCTCTTTTCATGTCTAAAACTTTACGTTTTATATTTTTCTTACACTGTATTAAATTATTTAGTAATTTTTTTTTTTTCACTCATTTTAATCACTTATTAGAAATTTGATATTGAATGAACGTATTCAGTCAGTGTAATGCCGAAAAGTTGAAAATACATTAATATTTATATACTAATTTATTTCATATTTATAAACGTATGAAAACCGCATCTATATCTACCATGATCTACTTCACTAGTCTTATCAATAACCATAAATCCATAAGTTTTACGGTTCCAACATAAATGGCATAATTTACGAAACTGTGAAAAGTCCATATCTGCGGAACAATGATCATTGAATATATGTCGTAAATTTTTATCATCTTGCTTGAATACTACTAAAAAATTTGCGTTGTCTCTCACTAATTGTTTCGGTATTTTTGAGTATGTTTGAGCTAAATAAAAAATAGAATTAGCACCAGAATGTCTACCCATACTAAAGTAATCGCGAATAGGTGTCTGATTGTCACAAATAACGTCATCAAACATAAAAATTGAATTTTTTTTTTACTAAACTTGGTTTTATAACCTGATCTGCATTTGTAAATATATAAAAATTAACGCCTTTGATACTATCTATTATATTTTTTAACACTATATATTTTTCTTGGTCAGGTGTTTTAGAGTATAAATAAATATTTTCGAATTTTACTCCATTTCTATTAGTTATAAGATTAAACATAACATTTGTTTTTCCTGACCCTGAAGGTCCTACAAATATTCCACGAATACTATCCGGCAATAATGATCCGTGTCTTGACCGCTTTTTAATAATTTGTGCATCAACATTTTCAATGTTTAATTTTTCTTTTTGTTCGATTAATCTCATTTTTTATATAAATACAATAGAATTTTAAAAAATGAAATCAGTTATATAAAATGCGCTCAACGCGTAAGTCGAAATTGATTAAGACTGGTAAAGGTTTCTTAAATAGTGCTATAAATAGGCTTCCATTCGAAGTTCATGTACCCGGATATCAGTTTTGCGGACCTGGTACTAATCTAAAAAAGAGATTGGTACGTGGAGACAAAGGAATCAATCCGTTAGATTCTGCTTGTCGAACACATGATATTGCTTACGAAAACAGTAATAATTTGGATATAAGGCATAAAGCTGATAAACTATTGGAAGAACAGGCTTGGGAGAGAGTCAAGGCCTCTGATAGTTCTAAAAAAGAAAAACTTGTTGTATACGCGGTGGTGAACGCTATGAAAGCTAAAAGAAAAATCGGTATGGGTTGTAAAGGTAATAATAAAAAAATATTGTTAGCAGCAAAGAAAAAAAAATAAGAAAACGAGAAAAAATGGTAAGAGAATAATTTTAACTCCGAACCAGTTGGGGGGTGTATTACCGCTTATGCCAATATTTGCTGGGTTGTCAGCTTTAGGCAGTTTAGCTTCTGGTGCGTCAAGTGTATATAATGCTGTAAAAAATCGTAAAAAAGGTAATGGTTTATACTTAAACAATCCTATTGGAAAAGGTTTGTATTTGAATCCGAAAGGTCTAGGAATGAACAGAAAAAAAAAAAACGAGAAAAAATTAATGTTACCCAACAGAGCTCTCACCAGTGAGGATATTATAAAGTACGTTAAAAAGTTGGAAATCAATAACTTTTTATTATGCCTACATACATATAATACGTTTCCGAACGTGAATGAGACAAATAACAATATTCGTATTATTGTGAACGAACGTAATTTAGATATTCAACTCCCCTTTGGCAATCAAATTCATGAAGATAATGAACGTTTAAACAGTGTAACAAATGTATACACAACGTATGATCCTATAGATTTTACCATGAATACCGATATTACCCGAATGAAATGTATAATGAGTTGTAATTATCCGATAGATTTTACAATCGAAAACAGTCTAGCAAGTCTATTAGGATTTAAAAAAAAAAATATATGGCAACGGAGTTTTAACAAGTTTTAAATCAACGAAAAATATTGATATAAACGCTGTTAACTCTATAAAAGTGTTGTGTAATGTCGCAAATGATTCATTCGATAATGGTCTTCAATCTCACTCGATATATGAATTTTTTCCTCGAGCGAGGTCTGGTGCTAAAATAATTGAGTCACCGGCTAATTTAATATATTATAAACTCAATACTGAAGTTCTGAATACTATAAATATAACTTTAGTTGATCAAGAAAAAAATCCTATTCATAACTTTAATGAAAGAATAACAGTTGTGTTACACATTAGATGTTGTAAAACTTGAATATGGGGTTAATATTTAAAAATATAAAGCAGTTGGAGACAATAAATCCGGTTAGTCATTCAACAGAATTACAGTCGAAAGTATTAAAAATAAAACCAAGAAATATAAAACTAACTTGTAAAAGCAAAGCAATTTTAAAAAACTTGGGATTTAAATTGAGACAAAATGCCTGAAAGTGATATTTTAGATATTGAATCAAATTATATTACAGATTCAAAAATTAGTAAAATTGAATATCATTCATATATTCCATATACAAACTCGTTTAATCTTAATGATGAAATACGGATTGGGGTCCAACAAACAGATGTATACCCGTATCTGCATGAAAGCTATATTTTTATTGAGGGTAAAATAGAAGATGCAAATAAAGTGAAATTATCAAATAACGGATTATCGTTTCTTTTCGATCAGGTTCGATTAGAGATTAATGGTATAGAAGTCGATAGAAGCCGTGTTCTTGGAATAACTAGCTCGTTGAAAGGATATTTAACATGTACGACAAATAATTATAATTGTTACCAGAATGCAGGATGGAGTTTATATGATAAAAATATAGTTAATGATAAAGGGGAATTTAGCGCTTGCATACCATTAAAATATTGGTTGGGATTTTTTGAAGATTTTAAAAAAATATTAATAAACTGTCGAATAGAATTAATTTTAACGAGATGTTATAACGATTTAAATAGTTTGCACACTAAAACTGCGAATTTAGCGACTACAGGTACTGTTACACTCAATAAAGTAATTTGGAAAATCCCACATATTAGTGTGGATGATTCAGAACGGTTAAAATTAATGAAAATTGTAGAAAGAGGAAAAAGTTTATTTATTCCATTCAGATCGTTTGAAACTTATGAATATCCTGAGCTTGGTAAATCTAAAAACATAGTTTGGAATTTAAAGACCGCGTCAAAATTAGAAAAACCTCGATATGTCATAATAGGTTTACAAAAAAGTAGAAAAAATAATATCGAGCTAGATGCAAGTTTCTTTAATCATTGTAAACTAACCAACATTAAAGTAATACTAAACTCTGTTGTTTATCCGTACGATAATTTAAATTTAAACTTTGACAGAAAAAATTATGCAATATTGTATAATATGTATACATCGTTTCAAGAATCATATTACGGAAAAGATGAAGGTAAGCCAATATTAAGTCCAGAATCTTTCGAGACTCAAGCACCGATTGTTGTCATAGATACTTCTAAACAAAATGATACAGGTACAGCGTCTACTGTAGATGTAAGCATTGAAATTGAATCTTTAGATAATCTAGATGGTGTAAGTGCTTATTGTATTTTAATACATGATCGTATAATAGAATATGTACCTCTTAGTAGAGAAGTAAAAAAACTTGTATAAACTTTTCTTAAAACTAAAAAATTATTATATTAATACATTTATATTACTTGTGAATTGTAATACTTCTGAAAATAATAAAAATTCTATAAAATAAAAAAAAGTTGTTATAATTTATTTAGTTGAATGTTTGTAAAAAAAAAAAATGGACTCAGAACATACATGTACGTTTTGGGGAAAAAATAAAATGGACTCAGAACATACATGTACGTTTTGGGAAAAAATAAAATAGACTCAGAACATACATGTACGTTTTGGGAAAAAATAAAATGGACTCAGAACATACATGTACGTTTTGAGAAAAAATGTGAGCACGGTAACACAGTCTTGTCGATGTAGAAATCACCTATCGAAAAAGTAACAATCTCCCTGTAAAAAAAAAAAAAATGGACTCAGAACATACAAATCCCTACTACTCCCGTTCCCCGGGCGTTTCGCGTGCCGGGCACATGCCGCAGCGCCGGTCGTACGTGTTTGGGTATCGGACGTGCCGCAGCGCACGGTCGGTACGGAGCACGGGCGGTCGCCCCTGCGGCGCGCCCGCGAGTCGCGTACGTCGGCCGGCCACGGACCGCGTGCCTCGGGAGAAGGGAAAAAAATTTTTTTTCCCGCCGCGAGACCGGCGCGCGTTCCACGGGCGTTTCGCGGTCGCCGCGTACCGGGCCACCGTGCACCGGTCTCGGGAGAAAAAAAAAAATTTTTTTTCTCCCGCCGCGTGCGGTCGGCCCGGAGGTACGTATTCGTACCTCTCCGGGCGCGGTGCGCGCCGTGCCGAGTACGAATAAAAATATTTTTTCTCCCGCGGCGACACCGGCGCCCGTTCCCCGGGCGTTTCGCGTGCCGGGCACATGTAGGAATTCCTAAATAAAAAAACTTGATTTTACCGTTCTGAAAAAATTTTATTTTTTTTTCCTCAAGTTTACTACTTTTATGATTACAGAGAAAAAACAAAATTGCTATAGGGAATTTCCTTATAACATTTTTGGAATTACCGTGCACTGAAAAGTGACATTCATGAAAATTATTTTTTATATTTTATTAATATATTTTTAATATTATAATTATTTTGTTTGAAATAACTTTCCATAAAACTATTCATTTTTAATAAAAAAATTAGAAGAAAAATTTGAAAAAAATTAGAAGAAAAATTTGAAAAAAATTAGAAGAAAAATTTGAATTGGCCTAGGGGATTTTTATATAAAATTTTTGGAATTACCGTGATCTAAAAAAGTGAAAAAATTTTTTGGTGAAAAAATGTATGTTCTGTCATTATTTTCAATTACAGGGAGATCAAAATTCTGGAGGTAGGAATTCCTACATAAAAAAACTTGATTTTACCGTTCTGAAAAAATTTTATTTTTTTTTTCCTCAAGTTTACTACTTTTATGATTACAGGGAAAAATAATAATTGCTATAGGGCATTTCCTTACAACATTTTTGGAATTACCGTGCACTGAAAAGCGACATTCATGAAAATTATTTTTTATATTTTATTAATATATTTTTTATATTATAATTATTTTGTTTGAAATAACTTTCCATAAAACTATTAATTTTCAATAAAAAAATTAGAAGAAAAATTTGAATTGGCCTAGGGGATTTTTATATAAAATTTTTGGAATTACCGTGATCTAAAAAAGTGAAAAAACTTTTTGGTGAAAAAATGTATGTTCTGTCACTATTTTCAATTACAGGGAGATCAAAATTCTGGAGGTAGGAATTCCTACATAAAAAAACTTGATTTTACCGTCCTGAAAAAATTTTATTTTTTTTTTTCCTCAAGTTTACTACTTTTATGATTACAGAGAAAAATAAAAATTGCTATAGGGAATTTCCTTATAACATTTTTGGAATTACCGTGCACTGAAAAGTGACATTCATGAAACATTTTTGAATTACACGGTAATATCGAGCTCTCGAGGCAGGAATTCCCGCTTAGCACTTTTTTGATCTCCCTGTAATTGAAAAATAGGTGACAGCACATACATTTCCCTACTACTGATGTATTGACTGGTAAAGACGTCTCTTTGACCAGCCATACGAATACACAACAGAAATCAATAAATTTTTTTTCTCGGTGCGGACCGCGTGCTCCGGGAGAAGGGAAAAAAATTTTTTCTCCCGCCGCGAGACCGGCGCGCGTTCCCCTGGCGTTTCGCGTGCCGGGCACATGTAGGAATTCCTACATAAAAAAACTTGATTTAACCGTTCTGAATAAATTTTATTTTTTTTTTTCTCAAGTTTACTACTTTTATGATTACAGGGAAAAATAAAAATTGCTATAGGGAATTTCCTTATAACATTTTTGGAATTACCGTGCACTGAAAAGTGACATTCATGAAACATTTTTGAATTACACGGTAATATCGAGCTCTTGAGGCAGGAATTCCCGCTTAGCACTTTTTTGATCTCCCTGTAATTGAAAAATAGGTGACAGCACATACATTTCCCTACTACTGATGTATTGACTGGTAAAGACGTCTCTTTGACCAACCATACGAATACACAACAGAAATCAATAAATTTTTTTTCTCGGTGCGGACCGCGTGCCCCGGGAGAAGGGAAAAAAATTTTTTTCTCCCGCCGCGAGACCGGCGCGCGTCCCCTGGCGTTTCGCGGTCGCCGCGTACCGGGCCACCGTGCGCCGGTCTCGGGGAAAAAAAAAAATTTATTTCTCCCGCCGCGCGTTCCCCTGGCGTTTCGCGTGCCGGGCACATGTAGGAATTCCTACATAAAAAAACTTGATTTTACCGTTCTGAAAAAATTTTATTTTTTTTTTTCCTCAAGTTTACTACTTTTATGATTACAGGGAAAAATAAAAATTGCTATAGGGAATTTCCTTATAACATTTTTGGAATTACCGTGCACTGAAAAGTGACATTCATGAAACATTTTTGAATTACACGGTAATATCGAGCTCTCGAGGCAGGAATTCCCGCTTAGCACTTTTTTGATCTCCCTGTAATTGAAAAATAGGTGACAGCACATACATTTCCCTACTACTGATGTATTGACTGGTCAAGACGTCTCTTTGACCAGCCATACGAATACACAACAGAAATCAATAAATTTTTTTTCTCGGTGCGGACCGCGTGCCCCGGGAGAAGGGAAAAAAATTTTTTTCTCCCGCCGCGAGAGCTGCGCGCGTTCCCCTGGCGTTTCGCGGTCGCCGCGTACCGGGCCACCGTGCGCCGGTCTCGGGGAAAAAAAAAAATTTATTTCTCCCGCCGCGCGTTCCCCTGGCGTTTCGCGTGCCGGGCACATGTAGGAATTCCTACATAAAAAAACTTGATTTTACCGTTCTGAAAAAATTTTATTTTTTTTTTCCTCAAGTTTACTACTTTTATGATTACAGGGAAAAATAAAAATTGCTATAGGGAATTTCCTTATAACATTTTTGGAATTACCGTGCACTGAAAAGTGACATTCATGAAACATTTTTGAATTACACGGTAATATCGAGCTCTCGAGGCAGGAATTCCCGCTTAGCACTTTTTTGATCTCCCTGTAATTGAAAAATAGGTGACAGCACATACATTTCCCTACTACTGATGTATTGACTGGTAAAGACGTCTCTTTGACCAACCATACGAATACACAACAGAAATCAATAAATTTTTTTTCTCGGTGCGGACCGCGTGCCCCGGGAGAAGGGAAAAAAATTTTTTTCTCCCGCCGCGTGCGGTCGGCCCGGAGGTACGTATTGGTACCTCTCCGGGCGCGGTGCGCGCCGTGCCGAGTACGAATAAAAAATTTTTTTCTCCCGCCGCGAGACCGGCGCGCGTTCCCCGGGCGTTTTGCGTGCCGGGCACATGTAGGAATTTCTACATAAAAAAACTTGATTTTACCGTTCTGAAAAAATTTTATTTTTTTTTTTTCTCAAGTTTACTACTTTTATGATTACAGGGAAAAATAATAATTGCTATACGGCATTTCCTTATAACATTTTTGGAATTACCGTGCACTGAAAAGTGACATTCATGAAAATTATTTTTTATATTTTATTAATATATTTTTTATATTTTATTAATATATTTTTTATATTATAATTATTTTGTTTGAAATAACTTTCCATAAAACTATTCATTTTTAATAAAAAAATTAGAAGAAAAATTTGAAAAAAATTAGAAGAAAAATTTGAAAAAAATTAGAAGAAAAATTTGATTTGGCCTAGGGGATTTTTATATAAAATTTTTTGAATTACCGTGATCTGAAAAAGTGAAAAAAATTTTTGGTAAAAAAATGTATGTTCTGTCACCATTTTTAATTACAGGGAGATCAAAATTCTGGAGGTAGGAATTCCTACATTAAAAAACTTGATTTTACCGTTCTGAAAAAATTTTATTTTTTTTTCCTTAAGTTTACTACTTTTATGATTACAGGGAAAAATAATAATTGCTATAGGGCATTTCCTTATAACATTTTTGGAATTACCGTGCACTGAAAAGTGACATTCATGAAAATTATTTTTTATATTTTATTAATATATTTTTTATATTATAATTATTTTGTTTGAAATAACTTTCCATAAAACTATTAATTTTTAATAAAAAAATTAGAAGAAAAATTTGAAAAAAATTAGAAGAAAAATTTGAATTGGCCTATGGGATTTTTATATAAAATTTTTGGAATTACCGTGAACTAAAAAAGTGAAAAAATTTTTTGGTGAAAAAATGTATGTTCTGTCACTATTTTCAATTACAGGGAGATCAAAATTCTGGAGGTAGGAATTCCTACATAAAAAAAATTGATTTTACCGTCCTGAAAAAATTTTATTTTTTTTTTTCCTCAAGTTTACTACTTTTATGATTACAGGGAAAAAAAAAAATTGCTATAGGGAATTTCCTTATAACATTTTTGGAATTACCGTGCACTGAAAAGTGACATTCATGAAACATTTTTGAATTACACGGTAATATCGAGCTCTCGAGGCAGGAATTCCCGCTTAGCACTTTTTTGATCTCCCTGTAATTGAAAAATAGGTGACAGCACATACATTTCCCTACTACTGATGTATTGACTGGTAAAGACGTCTCTTTGACCAGCCATACGAATACACAACAGAAATCAATAAATTTTTTTTCTCGGTGCGGACCGCGTGCTCCGGGAGAAGGGAAAAAAATTTTTTCTCCCGCCGCGAGACCGGCGCGCGTTCCCCTGGCGTTTCGCGTGCCGGGCACATGTAGGAATTCCTACATAAAAAAACTTGATTTTACCGTTCTGAAAAAATTTTATTTTTTTTTTTCCTCAAGTTTACTACTTTTATGATTACAGGGAAAAATAAAAATTGCTATAGGGAATTTCCTTATAACATTTTTGGAATTACCGTGCACTGAAAAGTGACATTCATGAAACATTTTTGAATTACACGGTAATATCGAGCTCTCGAGGCAGGAATTCCCGCTTAGCACTTTTTTGATCTCCCTGTAATTGAAAAATAGGTGACAGCACATACATTTCCCTACTACTGATGTATTGACTGGTAAAGACGTCTCTTTGACCAACCATACGAATACACAACAGAAATCAATAAATTTTTTTTCTCGGTGCGGACCGCGTGCCCCGGGAGAAGGGAAAAAAATTTTTTTCTCCCGCCGCGTGCGGTCGGCCCGGAGGTACGTATTGGTGCGCGCCGTGCCGAGTACGAATAAAAAATTTTTTTCTCCCGCCGCGAGACCGGCGCGCGTTCCCCGGGCGTTGCGCGGTCGCCGCGTACCGGGCCACCGTGCGCCGGTCTCGGGGAAAAAAAAAAAAATTTATTTCTCCCGCCGCGAGACCGGCGCGCGTTCCCCTGGCGTTGCGCGGTCGCCGCGTACCGGGCCACCGTGCGCCGGTCTCGGGGAAAAAAAAAAAAAATTTTTTTTCTCCCGCCGCGTGCGGTCGGCCCGGAGGTACGTATTCGTACCTCTCCGGGCGCGGTGCGCGCCGTGCCGAGTACGAATAAAAATATTTTTTCTCCCGCGGTGACACCGGCGCCCGTTCCCCGGGCGTTTTGCGTGCCGGGCACATGTAGGAATTTCTACATAAAAAAACTTGATTTTACCGTTCTGAAAAAATTTTATTTTTTTTTTTCCTCAAGTTTACTACTTTTATGATTACAGGGAAAAAAAAAATTGCTATAGGGAATTTCCTTATAACATTTTTGGAATTACCGTGCACTGAAAAGTGACATTCATGAAACATTTTTGAATTACACGGTAATATCGAGCTCTCGAGGCAGGAATTCCCGCTTAGCACTTTTTTGATCTCCCTGTAATTGAAAAATAGGTGACAGCACATACATTTCCCTACTACTGATGTATTGACTGGTAAAGACGTCTCTTTGACCAGCCATACGAATACACAACAGAAATCAATAAATTTTTTTTCTCGGTGCGGACCGCGTGCTCCGGGAGAAGGGAAAAAAATTTTTTCTCCCGCCGCGAGACCGGCGCGCGTTCCCCTGGCGTTTCGCGTGCCGGGCACATGTAGGAATTCCTACATAAAAAAACTTGATTTTACCGTTCTGAAAAAATTTTATTTTTTTTTTCCTCAAGTTTACTACTTTTATGATTACAGGGAAAAATAATAATTGCTATACGGCATTTCCTTATAACATTTTTGGAATTACCGTGCACTGAAAAGTGACATTCATGAAAATTATTTTTTATATTTTATTAATATATTTTTTATATTTTATTAATATATTTTTTATATTATAATTATTTTGTTTGAAATAACTTTCCATAAAACTATTCATTTTTAATAAAAAAATTAGAAGAAAAATTTGAAAAAAATTAGAAGAAAAATTTGAAAAAAATTAGAAGAAAAATTTGATTTGGCCTAGGGGATTTTTATATAAAATTTTTTGAATTACCGTGATCTGAAAAAGTGAAAAAAATTTTTGGTAAAAAAATGTATGTTCTGTCACCATTTTTAATTACAGGGAGATCAAAATTCTGGAGGTAGGAATTCCTACATTAAAAAACTTGATTTTACCGTTCTGAAAAAATTTTATTTTTTTTTCCTTAAGTTTACTACTTTTATGATTACAGGGAAAAATAATAATTGCTATAGGGCATTTCCTTATAATATTTTTGGAATTACCGTGCACTGAAAAGTGACATTCATGAAAATTATTTTTTATATTTTATTAATATATTTTTTATATTATAATTATTTTGTTTGAAATAACTTTCCATAAAACTATTAATTTTTAATAAAAAAATTAGAAGAAAAATTTGAAAAAAATTAGAAGAAAAATTTGAATTGGCCTATGGGATTTTTATATAAAATTTTTGGAATTACCGTGATCTAAAAAAGTGAAAAAATTTTTTGGTGAAAAAATGTATGTTCTGTCACTATTTTCAATTACAGGGAGATCAAAATTCTGGAGGTAGGAATTCCTACATAAAAAAAATTGATTTTACCGTCCTGAAAAAATTTTATTTTTTTTTTTCCTCAAGTTTACTACTTTTATGATTACAGGGAAAAAAAAAAATTGCTATAGGGAATTTCCTTATAACATTTTTGGAATTACCGTGCACTGAAAAGTGACATTCATGAAACATTTTTGAATTACACGGTAATATCGAGCTCTCGAGGCAGGAATTCCCGCTTAGCACTTTTTTGATCTCCCTGTAATTGAAAAATAGGTGACAGCACATACATTTCCCTACTACTGATGTATTGACTGGTAAAGACGTCTCTTTGACCAGCCATACGAATACACAACAGAAATCAATAAATTTTTTTTCTCGGTGCGGACCGCGTGCTCCGGGAGAAGGGAAAAAAATTTTTTCTCCCGCCGCGAGACCGGCGCGCGTTCCCCTGGCGTTTCGCGTGCCGGGCACATGTAGGAATTCCTACATAAAAAAACTTGATTTTACCGTTCTGAAAAAATTTTATTTTTTTTTTTCCTCAAGTTTACTACTTTTATGATTACAGGGAAAAATAAAAATTGCTATAGGGAATTTCCTTATAACATTTTTGGAATTACCGTGCACTGAAAAGTGACATTCATGAAACATTTTTGAATTACACGGTAATATCGAGCTCTCGAGGCAGGAATTCCCGCTTAGCACTTTTTTGATCTCCCTGTAATTGAAAAATAGGTGACAGCACATACATTTCCCTACTACTGATGTATTGACTGGTAAAGACGTCTCTTTGACCAACCATACGAATACACAACAGAAATCAATAAATTTTTTTTCTCGGTGCGGACCGCGTGCCCCGGGAGAAGGGAAAAAAATTTTTTTCTCCCGCCGCGTGCGGTCGGCCCGGAGGTACGTATTGGTGCGCGCCGTGCCGAGTACGAATAAAAAATTTTTTTCTCCCGCCGCGAGACCGGCGCGCGTTCCCCGGGCGTTGCGCGGTCGCCGCGTACCGGGCCACCGTGCGCCGGTCTCGGGGAAAAAAAAAAAAATTTATTTCTCCCGCCGCGAGACCGGCGCGCGTTCCCCTGGCGTTGCGCGGTCGCCGCGTACCGGGCCACCGTGCGCCGGTCTCGGGGAAAAAAAAAAAAAATTTTTTTTCTCCCGCCGCGTGCGGTCGGCCCGGAGGTACGTATTCGTACCTCTCCGGGCGCGGTGCGCGCCGTGCCGAGTACGAATAAAAATATTTTTTCTCCCGCGGTGACACCGGCGCCCGTTCCCCGGGCGTTTTGCGTGCCGGGCACATGTAGGAATTTCTACATAAAAAAACTTGATTTTACCGTTCTGAAAAAATTTTATTTTTTTTTTTCCTCAAGTTTACTACTTTTATGATTACAGGGAAAAAAAAAATTGCTATAGGGAATTTCCTTATAACATTTTTGGAATTACCGTGCACTGAAAAGTGACATTCATGAAACATTTTTGAATTACACGGTAATATCGAGCTCTCGAGGCAGGAATTCCCGCTTAGCACTTTTTTGATCTCCCTGTAATTGAAAAATAGGTGACAGCACATACATTTCCCTACTACTGATGTATTGACTGGTAAAGACGTCTCTTTGACCAGCCATACGAATACACAACAGAAATCAATAAATTTTTTTTCTCGGTGCGGACCGCGTGCTCCGGGAGAAGGGAAAAAAATTTTTTCTCCCGCCGCGAGACCGGCGCGCGTTCCCCTGGCGTTTCGCGTGCCGGGCACATGTAGGAATTCCTACATAAAAAAACTTGATTTTACCGTTCTGAAAAAATTTTATTTTTTTTTTCCTCAAGTTTACTACTTTTATGATTACAGGGAAAAATAATAATTGCTATACGGCATTTCCTTATAACATTTTTGGAATTACCGTGCACTGAAAAGTGACATTCATGAAAATTATTTTTTATATTTTATTAATATATTTTTTATATTTTATTAATATATTTTTTATATTATAATTATTTTGTTTGAAATAACTTTCCATAAAACTATTCATTTTTAATAAAAAAATTAGAAGAAAAATTTGAAAAAAATTAGAAGAAAAATTTGAAAAAAATTAGAAGAAAAATTTGATTTGGCCTAGGGGATTTTTATATAAAATTTTTTGAATTACCGTGATCTGAAAAAGTGAAAAAAATTTTTGGTAAAAAAATGTATGTTCTGTCACCATTTTTAATTACAGGGAGATCAAAATTCTGGAGGTAGGAATTCCTACATTAAAAAACTTGATTTTACCGTTCTGAAAAAATTTTATTTTTTTTTCCTTAAGTTTACTACTTTTATGATTACAGGGAAAAATAATAATTGCTATAGGGCATTTCCTTATAATATTTTTGGAATTACCGTGCACTGAAAAGTGACATTCATGAAAATTATTTTTTATATTTTATTAATATATTTTTTATATTATAATTATTTTGTTTGAAATAACTTTCCATAAAACTATTAATTTTTAATAAAAAAATTAGAAGAAAAATTTGAAAAAAATTAGAAGAAAAATTTGAATTGGCCTATGGGATTTTTATATAAAATTTTTGGAATTACCGTGATCTAAAAAAGTGAAAAAATTTTTTGGTGAAAAAATGTATGTTCTGTCACTATTTTCAATTACAGGGAGATCAAAATTCTGGAGGTAGGAATTCCTACATAAAAAAAATTGATTTTACCGTCCTGAAAAAATTTTATTTTTTTTTTTCCTCAAGTTTACTACTTTTATGATTACAGGGAAAAAAAAAAATTGCTATAGGGAATTTCCTTATAACATTTTTGGAATTACCGTGCACTGAAAAGTGACATTCATGAAACATTTTTGAATTACACGGTAATATCGAGCTCTCGAGGCAGGAATTCCCGCTTAGCACTTTTTTGATCTCCCTGTAATTGAAAAATAGGTGACAGCACATACATTTCCCTACTACTGATGTATTGACTGGTAAAGACGTCTCTTTGACCAGCCATACGAATACACAACAGAAATCAATAAATTTTTTTTCTCGGTGCGGACCGCGTGCTCCGGGAGAAGGGAAAAAAATTTTTTCTCCCGCCGCGAGACCGGCGCGCGTTCCCCTGGCGTTTCGCGTGCCGGGCACATGTAGGAATTCCTACATAAAAAAACTTGATTTTACCGTTCTGAAAAAATTTTATTTTTTTTTTCCTCAAGTTTACTACTTTTATGATTACAGGGAAAAATAATAATTGCTATACGGCATTTCCTTATAACATTTTTGGAATTACCGTGCACTGAAAAGTGACATTCATGAAAATTATTTTTTATATTTTATTAATATATTTTTTATATTTTATTAATATATTTTTTATATTATAATTATTTTGTTTGAAATAACTTTCCATAAAACTATTCATTTTTAATAAAAAAATTAGAAGAAAAATTTGAAAAAAATTAGAAGAAAAATTTGAAAAAAATTAGAAGAAAAATTTGAAAAAAATTAGAAGAAAAATTTGATTTGGCCTAGGGGATTTTTATATAAAATTTTTTGAATTACCGTGATCTGAAAAAGTGAAAAAAATTTTTGGTAAAAAAATGTATGTTCTGTCACCATTTTTAATTACAGGGAGATCAAAATTCTGGAGGTAGGAATTCCTACATTAAAAAACTTGATTTTACCGTTCTGAAAAAATTTTATTTTTTTTTCCTTAAGTTTACTACTTTTATGATTACAGGGAAAAATAATAATTGCTATAGGGCATTTCCTTATAACATTTTTGGAATTACCGTGCACTGAAAAGTGACATTCATGAAAATTATTTTTTATATTTTATTAATATATTTTTTATATTATAATTATTTTGTTTGAAATAACTTTCCATAAAACTATTAATTTTTAATAAAAAAATTAGAAGAAAAATTTGAAAAAAATTAGAAGAAAAATTTGAATTGGCCTATGGGATTTTTATATAAAATTTTTGGAATTACCGTGATCTAAAAAAGTGAAAAAATTTTTTGGTGAAAAAATGTATGTTCTGTCACTATTTTCAATTACAGGGAGATCAAAATTCTGGAGGTAGGAATTCCTACATAAAAAAAATTGATTTTACCGTCCTGAAAAAATTTTATTTTTTTTTTTCCTCAAGTTTACTACTTTTATGATTACAGGGGAAAAAAAAATTGCTATAGGGAATTTCCTTATAACATTTTTGGAATTACCGTGCACTGAAAAGTGACATTCATGAAACATTTTTGAATTACACGGTAATATCGAGCTCTCGAGGCAGGAATTCCCGCTTAGCACTTTTTTGATCTCCCTGTAATTGAAAAATAGGTGACAGCACATACATTTCCCTACTACTGATGTATTGACTGGTAAAGACGTCTCTTTGACCAGCCATACGAATACACAACAGAAATCAATAAATTTTTTTTCTCGGTGCGGACCGCGTGCTCCGGGAGAAGGGAAAAAAATTTTTTCTCCCGCCGCGAGACCGGCGCGCGTTCCCCTGGCGTTTCGCGTGCCGGGCACATGTAGGAATTCCTACATAAAAAAACTTGATTTTACCGTTCTGAAAAAATTTTATTTTTTTTTTTCCTCAAGTTTACTACTTTTATGATTACAGGGAAAAATAAAAATTGCTATAGGGAATTTCCTTATAACATTTTTGGAATTACCGTGCACTGAAAAGTGACATTCATGAAACATTTTTGAATTACACGGTAAAACATTTTTGAATTACACGGTAATATCGAGCTCTCGAGGCAGGAATTCCCGCTTAGCACTTTTTTGATCTCCCTGTAATTGAAAAATAGGTGACAGCACATACATTTCCCTACTACTGACGTATTGACTGGTAAAGACGTCTCTTTGACCAGCCATACGAATACACAACAGAAATCAATAAATTTTTTTTCTCGGTGCGGACCGCGTGCCCCGGGAGAAGGGAAAAAAATTTTTTTCTCCCGCCGCGTGCGGTCGGCCCGGAGGTACGTATTGGTGCGCGCCGTGCCGAGTACGAATAAAAAATTTTTTTCTCCCGCCGCGAGACCGGCGCGCGTTCCCCGGGCGTTGCGCGGTCGCCGCGTACCGGGCCACCGTGCGACGGTCTCGGGAAAAAAAAAAAAATTTATTACTCCCGCCGCGAGACCGGCGCGCGTTCCCCTGGCGTTGCGCGGTCGCCGCGTACCGGGCCACCGTGCGCCGGTCTCGGGGAAAAAAAAAAAAATTATTTTTCTCCCGCCGCGTGCGGTCGGCCCGGAGGTACGTATTCGTACCTCTCCGGGCGCGGTGCGCGCCGTGCCGAGTACGAATAAAAATATTTTTTCTCCCGCGGTGACACCGGCGCCCGTTCCCCGGGCGTTTTGCGTGCCGGGCACATGTAGGAATTTCTACATAAAAAAACTTGATTTTACCGTTCTGAAAAAATTTTATTTTTTTTTTTTCTCAAGTTTACTACTTTTATGATTACAGGGAAAAATAATAATTGCTATACGGCATTTCCTTATAACATTTTTGGAATTACCGTGCACTGAAAAGTGACATTCATGAAAATTATTTTTTATATTTTATTAATATATTTTTTATATTATAATTATTTTGTTTGACATAACTTTCCATAAAACTATTCATTTTTAATAAAAAAATTAGAAGAAAAATTTGAAAAAAATTAGAAGAAAAATTTGAAAAAAATTAGAAGAAAAATTTGAAAAAAATTAGAAGAAAAATTTGATTTGGCCTAGGGGATTTTTATATAAAATTTTTTGAATTACCGTGATCTGAAAAAGTGAAAAAAATTTTTGGTAAAAAAATGTATGTTCTGTCACCATTTTTAATTACAGGGAGATCAAAATTCTGGAGGTAGGAATTCCTACATTAAAAAACTTGATTTTACCGTTCTGAAAAAATTTTATTTTTTTTTTTTCTCAAGTTTACTACTTTTATGATTACAGGGAAAAATAATAATTGCTATACGGCATTTCCTTATAACATTTTTGGAATTACCGTGCACTGAAAAGTGACATTCATGAAAATTATTTTTTATATTTTATTAATATATTTTTTATATTATAATTATTTTGTTTGAAATAACTTTCCATAAAACTATTCATTTTTAATAAAAAAATTAGAAGAAAAATTTGAAAAAAATTAGAAGAAAAATTTGAATTGGCCTAGGGGATTTTTATATAAAATTTTTGGAATTACCGTGATCTAAAAAAGTGAAAAAATTTTTTGGTGAAAAAATGTATGTTCTGTCACTATTTTCAATTACAGGGAGATCAAAATTCTGGAGGTAGGAATTCCTACATAAAAAAACTTGATTTTACCGTCCTGAAAAAATTTTATTTTTTTTTTCCTCAAGTTTACTACTTTTATGATTACAGGGAAAAAAAAAATTGCTATAGGGAATTTCCTTATAACATTTTTGGAATTACCGTGCACTGAAAAGTGACATTCATGAAACATTTTTGAATTACACGGTAATATCGAGCTCTCGAGGCAGGAATTCCCGCTTAGCACTTTTTTGATCTCCCTGTAATTGAAAAATAGGTGACAGCACATACATTTCCCTACTACTGATGTATTGACTGGTAAAGACGTCTCTTTGACCAGCCATACGAATACACAACAGAAATCAATAAATTTTTTTTCTCGGTGCGGACCGCGTGCTCCGGGAGAAGGGAAAAAAATTTTTTCTCCCGCCGCGAGACCGGCGCGCGTTCCCCTGGCGTTTCGCGTGCCGGGCACATGTAGGAATTCCTACATAAAAAAACTTGATTTTACCGTTCTGAAAAAATTTTATTTTTTTTTTTCCTCAAGTTTACTACTTTTATGATTACAGGGAAAAATAAAAATTGCTATAGGGAATTTCCTTATAACATTTTTGGAATTACCGTGCACTGAAAAGTGACATTCATGAAACATTTTTGAATTACACGGTAATATCGAGCTCTCGAGGCAGGAATTCCCGCTTAGCACTTTTTTGATCTCCCTGTAATTGAAAAATAGGTGACAGCACATACATTTCCCTACTACTGACGTATTGACTGGTAAAGACGTCTCTTTGACCAGCCATACGAATACACAACAGAAATCAATAAATTTTTTTTCTCGGTGCGGACCGCGTGCCCCGGGAGAAGGGAAAAAAATTTTTTTCTCCCGCCGCGTGCGGTCGGCCCGGAGGTACGTATTGGTACCTCTCCGGGCGCGGTGCGCGCCGTGCCGAGTACGAATAAAAAATTTTTTTCTCCCGCCGCGAGACCGGCGCGCGTTCCCCGGGCGTTGCGCGGTCGCCGCGTACCGGGCCACCGTGCGACGGTCTCGGGAAAAAAAAAAAAATTTATTTCTCCCTCCGCGTGCGGTCGGCCCGGAGGTACGTATTCGTACCTCTCCGGGCGCGGTGCGCGCCGTGCCGAGTACGAATAAAAATATTTTTTCTCCCGCGGTGACACCGGCGCCCGTTCCCCGGGCGTTTTGCGTGCCGGGCACATGTAGGAATTTCTACATAAAAAAACTTGATTTTACCGTTCTGAAAAAATTTTATTTTTTTTTTTTCTCAAGTTTACTACTTTTATGATTACAGGGAAAAATAATAATTGCTATACGGCATTTCCTTATAACATTTTTGGAATTACCGTGCACTGAAAAGTGACATTCATGAAAATTATTTTTTATATTTTATTAATATATTTTTTATATTATAATTATTTTGTTTGAAATAACTTTCCATAAAACTATTCATTTTTAATAAAAAAATTAGAAGAAAAATTTGAAAAAAATTAGAAGAAAAATTTGAAAAAAATTAGAAGAAAAATTTGATTTGGCCTAGGGGATTTTTATATAAAATTTTTTGAATTACCGTGATCTGAAAAAGTGAAAAAAATTTTTGGTAAAAAAATGTATGTTCTGTCACCATTTTTAATTACAGGGAGATCAAAATTCTGGAGGTAGGAATTCCTACATTAAAAAACTTGATTTTACCGTTCTGAAAAAATTTTATTTTTTTTTTTTCTCAAGTTTACTACTTTTATGATTACAGGGAAAAATAATAATTGCTATACGGCATTTCCTTATAACATTTTTGGAATTACCGTGCACTGAAAAGTGACATTCATGAAAATTATTTTTTATATTTTATTAATATATTTTTTATATTATAATTATTTTGTTTGAAATAACTTTCCATAAAACTATTCATTTTTAATAAAAAAATTAGAAGAAAAATTTGAAAAAAATTAGAAGAAAAATTTGAATTGGCCTAGGGGATTTTTATATAAAATTTTTGGAATTACCGTGATCTAAAAAAGTGAAAAAATTTTTTGGTGAAAAAATGTATGTTCTGTCACTATTTTCAATTACAGGGAGATCAAAATTCTGGAGGTAGGAATTCCTACATAAAAAAACTTGATTTTACCGTTCTGAAAAAATTTTATTTTTTTTTTCCTCAAGTTTACTACTTTTATGATTACAGGGAAAAATAAAAATTGCTATAGGGAATTTCCTTATAACATTTTTGGAATTAACGTGCACTGAAAAGTGACATTCATGAAACATTTTTGAATTACACGGTAATATCGAGCTCTCGAGGCAGGAATTCCAGCTTAGCACTTTTTTGATCTCCCTGTAATTGAAAAATAGGTGACAGCACATACATTTCCCTACTACTGATGTATTGACTGGTAAAGACGTCTCTTTGACCAGCCATACGAATACACAACAGAAATCAATAAATTTTTTTTCTCGGTGCGGACCGCGTGCCCCGGGAGAAGGGAAAAAAATTTTTTTCTCCCGCCGCGTGCGGTCGGCCCGGAGGTACGTATTGGTACCTCTCCGGGCGCGGTGCGCGCCGTGCCGAGTACGAATAAAAAATTTTTTTCTCCCGCCGCGAGACCGGCGCGCGTTCCCCGGGCGTTGCGCGGTCGCCGCGTACCGGGCCACCGTGCGACGGTCTCGGGAAAAAAAAAAAAATTTATTTCTCCCTCCGCGTGCGGTCGGCCCGGAGGTACGTATTCGTACCTCTCCGGGCGCGGTGCGCGCCGTGCCGAGTACGAATAAAAATATTTTTTCTCCCGCGGTGACACCGGCGCCCGTTCCCCGGGCGTTTTGCGTGCCGGGCACATGTAGGAATTTCTACATAAAAAAACTTGATTTTACCGTTCTGAAAAAATTTTATTTTTTTTTTTTCTCAAGTTTACTACTTTTATGATTACAGGGAAAAATAATAATTGCTATACGGCATTTCCTTATAACATTTTTGGAATTACCGTGCACTGAAAAGTGACATTCATGAAAATTATTTTTTATATTTTATTAATATATTTTTTATATTATAATTATTTTGTTTGAAATAACTTTCCATAAAACTATTCATTTTTAATAAAAAAATTAGAAGAAAAATTTGAAAAAAATTAGAAGAAAAATTTGAAAAAAATTAGAAGAAAAATTTGATTTGGCCTAGGGGATTTTTATATAAAATTTTTTGAATTACCGTGATCTGAAAAAGTGAAAAAAATTTTTGGTAAAAAAATGTATGTTCTGTCACCATTTTTAATTACAGGGAGATCAAAATTCTGGAGGTAGGAATTCCTACATTAAAAAACTTGATTTTACCGTTCTGAAAAAATTTTATTTTTTTTTTTCTCAAGTTTACTACTTTTATGATTACAGGGAAAAATAATAATTGCTATACGGCATTTCCTTATAACATTTTTGGAATTACCGTGCACTGAAAAGTGACATTCATGAAAATTATTTTTTATATTTTATTAATATATTTTTTATATTATAATTATTTTGTTTGAAATAACTTTCCATAAAACTATTAATTTTTAATAAAAAAATTAGAAGAAAAATTTGAAAAAAATTAGAAGAAAAATTTGAATTGGCCTAGGGGATTTTTATATAAAATTTTTGGAATTACCGTGATCTAAAAAAGTGAAAAAATTTTTTGGTGAAAAAATGTATGTTCTGTCACTATTTTCAATTACAGGGAGATCAAAATTCTGGAGGTAGGAATTCCTACATAAAAAAACTTGATTTTACCGTCCTGAAAAAATTTTATTTTTTTTTTCCTCAAGTTTACTACTTTTATGATTACAGGGAAAAAAAAAATTGCTATAGGGAATTTCCTTATAACATTTTTGGAATTACCGTGCACTGAAAAGTGACATTCATGAAACATTTTTGAATTACACGGTAATATCGAGCTCTCGAGGCAGGAATTCCCGCTTAGCACTTTTTTGATCTCCCTGTAATTGAAAAATAGGTGACAGCACATACATTTCCCTACTACTGATGTATTGACTGGTAAAGACGTCTCTTTGACCAGCCATACGAATACACAACAGAAATCAATAAATTTTTTTTCTCGGTGCGGACCGCGTGCTCCGGGAGAAGGGAAAAAAATTTTTTCTCCCGCCGCGAGACCGGCGCGCGTTCCCCTGGCGTTTCGCGTGCCGGGCACATGTAGGAATTCCTACATAAAAAAACTTGATTTTACCGTTCTGAAAAAATTTTATTTTTTTTTTCCTCAAGTTTACTACTTTTATGATTACAGGGAAAAATAAAAATTGCTATAGGGAATTTCCTTATAACATTTTTGGAATTACCGTGCACTGAAAAGTGACATTCATGAAACATTTTTGAATTACACGGTAATATCGAGCTCTCGAGGCAGGAATTCCCGCTTAGCACTTTTTTGATCTCCCTGTAATTGAAAAATAGGTGACAGCACATACATTTCCCTACTACTGACGTATTGACTGGTAAAGACGTCTCTTTGACCAGCCATACGAATACACAACAGAAATCAATAAATTTTTTTTCTCGGTGCGGACCGCGTGCCCCGGGAGAAGGGAAAAAAATTTTTTTCTCCCGCCGCGTGCGGTCGGCCCGGAGGTACGTATTGGTACCTCTCCGGGCGCGGTGCGCGCCGTGCCGAGTACGAATAAAAAATTTTTTTCTCCCGCCGCGAGACCGGCGCGCGTTCCCCGGGCGTTGCGCGGTCGCCGCGTACCGGGCCACCGTGCGACGGTCTCGGGAAAAAAAAAAAAATTTATTTCTCCCTCCGCGTGCGGTCGGCCCGGAGGTACGTATTCGTACCTCTCCGGGCGCGGTGCGCGCCGTGCCGAGTACGAATAAAAATATTTTTTCTCCCGCGGTGACACCGGCGCCCGTTCCCCGGGCGTTTTGCGTGCCGGGCACATGTAGGAATTTCTACATAAAAAAACTTGATTTTACCGTTCTGAAAAAATTTTATTTTTTTTTTTTCTCAAGTTTACTACTTTTATGATTACAGGGAAAAATAATAATTGCTATACGGCATTTCCTTATAACATTTTTGGAATTACCGTGCACTGAAAAGTGACATTCATGAAAATTATTTTTTATATTTTATTAATATATTTTTTATATTATAATTATTTTGTTTGAAATAACTTTCCATAAAACTATTCATTTTTAATAAAAAAATTAGAAGAAAAATTTGAAAAAAATTAGAAGAAAAATTTGAAAAAAATTAGAAGAAAAATTTGATTTGGCCTAGGGGATTTTTATATAAAATTTTTTGAATTACCGTGATCTGAAAAAGTGAAAAAAATTTTTGGTAAAAAAATGTATGTTCTGTCACCATTTTTAATTACAGGGAGATCAAAATTCTGGAGGTAGGAATTCCTACATTAAAAAACTTGATTTTACCGTTCTGAAAAAATTTTATTTTTTTTTTTTCTCAAGTTTACTACTTTTATGATTACAGGGAAAAATAATAATTGCTATACGGCATTTCCTTATAACATTTTTGGAATTACCGTGCACTGAAAAGTGACATTCATGAAAATTATTTTTTATATTTTATTAATATATTTTTTATATTATAATTATTTTGTTTGAAATAACTTTCCATAAAACTATTCATTTTTAATAAAAAAATTAGAAGAAAAATTTGAAAAAAATTAGAAGAAAAATTTGAATTGGCCTAGGGGATTTTTATATAAAATTTTTGGAATTACCGTGATCTAAAAAAGTGAAAAAATTTTTTGGTGAAAAAATGTATGTTCTGTCACTATTTTCAATTACAGGGAGATCAAAATTCTGGAGGTAGGAATTCCTACATAAAAAAACTTGATTTTACCGTTCTGAAAAAATTTTATTTTTTTTTTCCTCAAGTTTACTACTTTTATGATTACAGGGAAAAATAAAAATTGCTATAGGGAATTTCCTTATAACATTTTTGGAATTAACGTGCACTGAAAAGTGACATTCATGAAACATTTTTGAATTACACGGTAATATCGAGCTCTCGAGGCAGGAATTCCAGCTTAGCACTTTTTTGATCTCCCTGTAATTGAAAAATAGGTGACAGCACATACATTTCCCTACTACTGATGTATTGACTGGTAAAGACGTCTCTTTGACCAGCCATACGAATACACAACAGAAATCAATAAATTTTTTTTCTCGGTGCGGACCGCGTGCCCCGGGAGAAGGGAAAAAAATTTTTTTCTCCCGCCGCGAGACCGGCGCGCGTTCCCCTGGCGTTTCGCGGTCGCCGCGTACCGGGCCACCGTGCGCCGGTCTCGGGGAAAAAAAAAAATTTATTTCTCCCGCCGCGCGTTCCCCTGGCGTTTCGCGTGCCGGGCACATGTAGGAATTCCTACATAAAAAAACTTGATTTTACCGTTCTGAAAAAATTTTATTTTTTTTTTCCTCAAGTTTACTACTTTTATGATTACAGGGAAAAATAAAAATTGCTATAGGGAATTTCCTTATAACATTTTTGGAATTAACGTGCACTGAAAAGTGACATTCATGAAACATTTTTGAATTACACGGTAATATCGAGCTCTCGAGGCAGGAATTCCAGCTTAGCACTTTTTTGATCTCCCTGTAATTGAAAAATAGGTGACAGCACATACATTTCCCTACTACTGATGTATTGACTGGTAAAGACGTCTCTTTGACCAGCCATACGAATACACAACAGAAATCAATAAATTTTTTTTCTCGGTGCGGACCGCGTGCCCCGGGAGAAGGGAAAAAAATTTTTTTCTCCCGCCGCGAGACCGGCGCGCGTTCCCCTGGCGTTTCGCGGTCGCCGCGTACCGGGCCACCGTGCGCCGGTCTCGGGGAAAAAAAAAAATTTATTTCTCCCGCCGCGCGTTCCCCTGGCGTTTCGCGTGCCGGGCAAATGTAGGAATTCCTACATAAAAAAACTTGATTTTACCGTTCTGAAAAAATTTTATTTTTTTTTTCCTCAAGTTTACTACTTTTATGATTACAGGGAAAAATAAAAATTGGTATAGGGAATTTCCTTATAACATTTTTGGAATTACCGTGCACTGAAAAGTGACATTCATGAAACATTTTTGAATTACACGGTAATATCGAGCTCTCGAGGCAGGAATTCCCGCTTAGCACTTTTTTGATCTCCCTGTAATTGAAAAATAGGTGACAGCACATACATTTCCCTACTACTGATGTATTGACTGGTAAAGACGTCTCTTTGACCAGCCATACGAATACACAACAGAAATCAATAAATTTTTTTTCTCGGTGCGGACCGCGTGCTCCGGGAGAAGGGAAAAAAATTTTTTCTCCCGCCGCGAGACCGGCGCGCGTTCCCCTGGCGTTTCGCGTGCCGGGCACATGTAGGAATTCCTACATAAAAAAACTTGATTTTACCGTTCTGAAAAAATTTTATTTTTTTTTTTCCTCAAGTTTACTACTTTTATGATTACAGGGAAAAATAAAAATTGCTATAGGGAATTTCCTTATAACATTTTTGGAATTACCGTGCACTGAAAAGTGACATTCATGAAACATTTTTGAATTACACGGTAATATCGAGCTCTCGAGGCAGGAATTCCCGCTTAGCACTTTTTTGATCTCCCTGTAATTGAAAAATAGGTGACAGCACATACATTTCCCTACTACTGATGTATTGACTGGTAAAGACGTCTCTTTGACCAGCCATACGAATACACAACAGAAATCAATAAATTTTTTTTCTCGGTGCGGACCGCGTGCCCCGGGAGAAGGGAAAAAAATTTTTTTCTCCCGCCGCGTGCGGTCGGCCCGGAGGTACGTATTGGTGCGCGCCGTGCCGCGTACGAATAAAAAATTTTTTTCTCCCGCCGCGAGACCGGCGCGCGTTCCCCGGGCGTTGCGCGGTCGCCGCGTACCGGGCCACCGTGCGACGGTCTCGGGAAAAAAAAAAAAATTTATTTCTCCCGCCGCGAGACCGGCGCGCGTTCCCCTGGCGTTGCGCGGTCGCCGCGTACCGGGCCACCGTGCGCCGGTCTCGGGGAAAAAAAAAAAAATTTTTTTTCTCCCGACGCGTGCGGTCGGCCCGGAGGTACGTATTCGTACCTCTCCGGGCGCGGTGCGCGCCGTGCCGAGTACGAATAAAAATATTTTTTCTCCCGCGGTGACACCGGCGCCCGTTCCCCGGGCGTTTTGCGTGCCGGGCACATGTAGGAATTTCTACATAAAAAAACTTGATTTTACCGTTCTGAAAAAATTTTATTTTTTTTTTTCTCAAGTTTACTACTTTTATGATTACAGGGAAAAATAATAATTGCTATACGGCATTTCCTTATAACATTTTTGGAATTACCGTGCACTGAAAAGTGACATTCATGAAAATTATTTTTTATATTTTATTAATATATTTTTTATATTATAATTATTTTGTTTGAAATAACTTTCCATAAAACTATTCATTTTTAATAAAAAAATTAGAAGAAAAATTTGAAAAAAATTAGAAGAAAAATTTGAAAAAAATTAGAAGAAAAATTTGAAAAAAATTAGAAGAAAAATTTGATTTGGCCTAGGGGATTTTTATATAAAATTTTTTGAATTACCGTGATCTGAAAAAGTGAAAAAAATTTTTGGTAAAAAAATGTATGTTCTGTCACCATTTTTAATTACAGGGAGATCAAAATTCTGGAGGTAGGAATTCCTACATTAAAAAACTTGATTTTACCGTTCTGAAAAAATTTTATTTTTTTTTCCTTAAGTTTACTACTTTTATGATTACAGGGAAAAATAATAATTGCTATAGGGCATTTCCTTATAACATTTTTGGAATTACCGTGCACTGAAAAGTGACATTCATGAAAATTATTTTTTATATTTTATTAATATATTTTTTATATTATAATTATTTTGTTTGAAATAACTTTCCATAAAACTATTAATTTTTAATAAAAAAATTAGAAGAAAAATTTGAAAAAAATTAGAAGAAAAATTTGAATTGGCCTAGGGGATTTTTATATAAAATTTTTGGAATTACCGTGATCTAAAAAAGTGAAAAAACTTTTTGGTGAAAAAATGTATGTTCTGTCACTATTTTCAATTACAGGGAGATCAAAATTCTGGAGGTAGGAATTCCTACATAAAAAAACTTGATTTTACCGTCCTGAAAAAATTTTATTTTTTTTTTTCCTCAAGTTTACTACTTTTATGATTACAGAGAAAAATAAAAATTGCTATAGGGAATTTCCTTATAACATTTTTGGAATTACCGTGCACTGAAAAGTGACATTCATGAAACATTTTTGAATTACACGGTAATATCGAGCTCTCGAGGCAGGAATTCCCGCTTAGCACTTTTTTGATCTCCCTGTAATTGAAAAATAGGTGACAGCACATACATTTCCCTACTACTGATGTATTGACTGGTAAAGACGTCTCTTTGACCAGCCATACGAATACACAACAGAAATCAATAAATTTTTTTTCTCGGTGCGGACCGCGTGCTCCGGGAGAAGGGAAAAAAATTTTTTCTCCCGCCGCGAGACCGGCGCGCGTTCCCCTGGCGTTTCGCGTGCCGGGCACATGTAGGAATTCCTACATAAAAAAACTTGATTTAACCGTTCTGAATAAATTTTATTTTTTTTTTTCTCAAGTTTACTACTTTTATGATTACAGGGAAAAATAAAAATTGCTATAGGGAATTTCCTTATAACATTTTTGGAATTACCGTGCACTGAAAAGTGACATTCATGAAACATTTTTGAATTACACGGTAATATCGAGCTCTCGAGGCAGGAATTCCCGCTTAGCACTTTTTTGATCTCCCTGTAATTGAAAAATAGGTGACAGCACATACATTTCCCTACTACTGATGTATTGACTGGTCAAGACGTCTCTTTGACCAGCCATACGAATACACAACAGAAATCAATAAATTTTTTTTCTCGGTGCGGACCGCGTGCTCCGGGAGAAGGGAAAAAAATTTTTTCTCCCGCCGCGAGACCGGCGCGCGTTCCCCTGGCGTTTCGCGGTCGCCGCGTACCGGGCCACCGTGCGCCGGTCTCGGGGAAAAAAAAAAATTTATTTCTCCCGCCGCGCGTTCCCCTGGCGTTTCGCGTGCCGGGCACATGTAGGAATTCCTACATAAAAAAACTTGATTTTACCGTTCTGAAAAAATTTTATTTTTTTTTTCCTCAAGTTTACTACTTTTATGAGAACAGGGAAAAATAAAAATTGGTATAAGGAATTTCCTTATAACATTTTTGGAATTACCGTGCACTGAAAAGTGACATTCATGAAACATTTTTGAATTACACGGTAATATCGAGCTCTCGAGGCAGGAATTCCCGCTTAGCACTTTTTTGATCTCCCTGTAATTGAAAAATAGGTGACAGCACATACATTTCCCTACTACTGACGTATTGACTGGTAAAGACGTCTCTTTGACCAGCCATACGAATACACAACAGAAATCAATAAATTTTTTTTCTCGGTGCGGACCGCGTGCCCCGGGAGAAGGGAAAAAAATTTTTTTCTCCCGCCGCGTGCGGTCGGCCCGGAGGTACGTATTGGTGCGCGCCGTGCCGAGTACGAATAAAAAATTTTTTTCTCCCACCGCGAGACCGGCGCGCGTTCCCCGGGCGTTGCGCGGTCGCCGCGTACCGGGCCACCGTGCGACGGTCTCGGGAAAAAAAAAAAAATTTATTTCTCCCTCCGCGTGCGGTCGGCCCGGAGGTACGTATTCGTACCTCTCCGGGCGCGGTGCGCGCCGTGCCGAGTACGAATAAAAATATTTTTTCTCCCGCGGTGACACCGGCGCCCGTTCCCCGGGCGTTTTGCGTGCCGGGCACATGTAGGAATTTCTACATAAAAAAACTTGATTTTACCGTTCTGAAAAAATTTTATTTTTTTTTTTCTCAAGTTTACTACTTTTATGATTACAGGGAAAAATAATAATTGCTATACGGCATTTCCTTATAACATTTTTGGAATTACCGTGCACTGAAAAGTGACATTCATGAAAATTATTTTTTATATTTTATTAATATATTTTTTATATTATAATTATTTTGTTTGAAATAACTTTCCATAAAACTATTCATTTTTAATAAAAAAATTAGAAGAAAAATTTGAAAAAAATTAGAAGAAAAATTTGATTTGGCCTAGGGGATTTTTATATAAAAATTTTTGAATTACCGTGATCTGAAAAAGTGAAAAAAATTTTTGGTAAAAAAATGTATGTTCTGTCACCATTTTTAATTACAGGGAGATCAAAATTCTGGAGGTAGGAATTCCTACATTAAAAAACTTGATTTTACCGTTCTGAAAAAATTTTATTTTTTTTTTCCTCAAGTTTACTACTTTTATGATTACAGGGAAAAATAATAATTGCTATAGGGCATTTCCTTATAACATTTTTGGAATTACCGTGCACTGAAAAGTGACATTCATGAAAATTATTTTTTATATTTTATTAATATATTTTTTATATTATAATTATTTTGTTTGAAATAACTTTCCATAAAACTATTAATTTTTAATAAAAAAATTAGAAGAAAAATTTGAAAAAAATTAGAAGAAAAATTTGAATTGGCCTAGGGGATTTTTATATAAAATTTTTGGAATTACCGTGATCTAAAAAAGTGAAAAAATTTTTTGGTGAAAAAATGTATGTTCTGTCACTATTTTCAATTACAGGGAGATCAAAATTCTGGAGGTAGGAATTCCTACATAAAAAAACTTGATTTTACCGTCCTGAAAAAATTTTATTTTTTTTTTCCTCAAGTTTACTACTTTTATGATTACAGGGAAAAAAAAAATTGCTATAGGGAATTTCCTTATAACATTTTTGGAATTACCGTGCACTGAAAAGTGACATTCATGAAACATTTTTGAATTACACGGTAATATCGAGCTCTCGAGAAAGGAATTCCCGCTTAGCACTTTTTTGATCTCCCTGTAATTGAAAAATAGGTGACAGCACATACATTTCCCTACTACTGATGTATTGACTGGTAAAGACGTCTCTTTGACCAGCCATACGAATACACAACAGAAATCAATAAATTTTTTTTCTCGGTGCGGACCGCGTGCTCCGGGAGAAGGGAAAAAAATTTTTTCTCCCGCCGCGAGACCGGCGCGCGTTCCCCTGGCGTTTCGCGTGCCGGGCACATGTAGGAATTCCTACATAAAAAAACTTGATTTTACCGTTCTGAAAAAATTTTATTTTTTTTTTCCTCAAGTTTACTACTTTTATGATTACAGGGAAAAATAAAAATTGCTATAGGGAATTTCCTTATAACATTTTTGGAATTACCGTGCACTGAAAAGTGACATTCATGAAACATTTTTGAATTACACGGTAATATCGAGCTCTCGAGGCAGGAATTCCCGCTTAGCACTTTTTTGATCTCCCTGTAATTGAAAAATAGGTGACAGCACATACATTTCCCTACTACTGATGTATTGACTGGTAAAGACGTCTCTTTGACCAACCATACGAATACACAACAGAAATCAATAAATTTTTTTTCTCGGTGCGGACCGCGTGCCCCGGGAGAAGGGAAAAAAATTTTTTTCTCCCGCCGCGTGCGGTCGGCCCGGAGGTACGTATTGGTACCTCTCCGGGCGCGGTGCGCGCCGTGCCGAGTACGAATAAAAAATTTTTTTCTCCCGCCGCGAGACCGGCGCGCGTTCCCCGGGCGTTGCGCGGTCGCCGCGTACCGGGCCACCGTGCGACGGTCTCGGGAAAAAAAAAAAATTTATTTCTCCCGCCGCGAGACCGGCGCGCGTTCCCCTGGCGTTGCGCGGTCGCCGCGTACCGAGCCACCGTGCGCCGGTCTCGGGGAAAAAAAAAAATTTATTTCTCCCGCCGCGCGTTCCCCTGGCGTTTCGCGTGCCGGGCACATGTAGGAATTCCTACATAAAAAAACTTGATTTTACCGTTCTGAAAAATTTTTATTTTTTTTTTCCTCAAGTTTACTACTTTTATGATTACAGGGAAAAATAAAAATTGGTATAGGGAATTTCCTTATAACATTTTTGGAATTACCGTGCACTGAAAAGTGACATTCATGAAACATTTTTGAATTACACGGTAATATCGAGCTCTCGAGGCAGGAATTCCCGCTTAGCACTTTTTTGATCTCCCTGTAATTGAAAAATAGGTGACAGCACATACATTTCCCTACTACTGACGTATTGACTGGTAAAGACGTCTCTTTGACCAGCCATACGAATACACAACAGAAATCAATAAATTTTTTTTCTCGGTGCGGACCGCGTGCCCCGGGAGAAGGGAAAAAAATTTTTTTCTCCCGCCGCGTGCGGTCGGCCCGGAGGTACGTATTGGTGCGCGCCGTGCCGAGTACGAATAAAAAATTTTTTTCTCCCGCCGCGAGACCGGCGCGCGTTCCCCGGGCGTTGCGCGGTCGCCGCGTACCGGGCCACCGTGCGACGGTCTCGGGAAAAAAAAAAAAATTTATTTCTCCCGCCGCGAGACCGGCGCGCGTTCCCCTGGCGTTGCGCGGTCGCCGCGTACCGGGCCACCGTGCGCCGGTCTCGGGGAAAAAAAAAAAAAATTTTTTTTCTCCCGCCGCGTGCGGTCGGCCCGGAGGTACGTATTCGTACCTCTCCGGGCGCGGTGCGCGCCGTGCCGAGTACGAATAAAAATATTTTTTCTCCCGCGGTGACACCGGCGCCCGTTCCCCGGGCGATTTGCGTGCCGGGCACATGTAGGAATTTCTACATAAAAAAACTTGATTTTACCGTTCTGAAAAAATTTTATTTTTTTTTTTCTCAAGTTTACTACTTTTATGATTACAGGGAAAAATAATAATTGCTATACGGCATTTCCTTATAACATTTTTGGAATTACCGTGCACTGAAAAGTGACATTCATGAAAATTATTTTTTATATTTTATTAATATATTTTTTATATTATAATTATTTTGTTTGAAATAACTTTCCATAAAACTATTAATTTTTAATAAAAAAATTAGAAGAAAAATTTGAAAAAAATTAGAAGAAAAATTTGAATTGGCCTAGGGGATTTTTATATAAAATTTTTGGAATTACCGTGATCTAAAAAAGTGAAAAAATTTTTTGGTGAAAAAATGTATGTTCTGTCACTATTTTCAATTACAGGGAGATCAAAATTCTGGAGGTAGGAATTCCTACATAAAAAAACTTGATTTTACCGTTCTGAAAAAATTTTATTTTTTTTTTCCTCAAGTTTACTACTTTTATGATTACAGGGAAAAATAAAAATTGCTATAGGGAATTTCCCTATAACATTTTTGGAATTACCGTGCACTGAAAAGTGACATTCATGAAACTTTTTTGAATTACACGGTAATATCGAGCTCTCGAGGCAGGAATTCCAGCTTAGCACTTTTTTGATCTCCCTGTAATTGAAAAATAGGTGACAGCACATACATTTCCCTACTACTGATGTATTGACTGGTAAAGACGTCTCTTTGACCAGCCATACGAATACACAACAGAAATCAATAAATTTTTTTTCTCGGTGCGGACCGCGTGCCCCGGGAGAAGGGAAAAAAATTTTTTTCTCCCGCCGCGAGACCGGCGCGCGTTCCCCTGGCGTTTCGCGGTCGCCGCGTACCGTTCCACCGTGCGCCGGTCTCGGGGAAAAAAAAAAATTTATTTCTCCCGCCGCGCGTTCCCCTGGCGTTTCGCGTGCCGGGCACATGTAGGAATTCCTACATAAAAAAACTTGATTTTACCGTTCTGAAAAAATTTTATTTTTTTTTTCCTCAAGTTTACTACTTTTATGATAACAGGGAAAAATAAAAATTGCTATAGGGAATTTCCTTATAACATTTTTGGAATTACCGTGCACTGAAAAGTGACATTCATGAAACATTTTTGAATTACACGGTAATATCGAGCTCTCGAGGCAGGAATTCCAGCTTAGCACTTTTTTGATCTCCCTGTAATTGAAAAATAGGTGACAGCACATACATTTCCCTACTACTGATGTATTGACTGGTAAAGACGACTCTTTGACCAGCCATACGAATACACAACAGAAATCAATAAATTTTTTTTCTCGGTGCGGACCGCGTGCCCCGGGAGAAGGGAAAAAAATTTTTTTCTCCCGCCGCGTGCGGTCGGCCCGGAGGTACGTATTGGTGCGCGCCGTGCCGAGTACGAATAAAAAATTTTTTTCTCCCGCCGCGAGACCGGCGCGCGTTCCCCGGGCGTTGCGCGGTCGCCGCGTACCGGGCCACCGTGCGACGGTCTCGGGAAAAAAAAAAAAATTTATTTCTCCCTCCGCGTGCGGTCGGCCCGGAGGTACGTATTCGTACCTCTCCGGGCGCGGTGCGCGCCGTGCCGAGTACGAATAAAAATATTTTTTCTCCCGCGGTGACACCGGCGCCCGTTCCCCGGGCGTTTTGCGGTCGCCGCGTACCGGGCCACCGTGCGCCGGTCTCGGGGAAAAAAAAAAATTTATTTCTCCCGCCGCGCGTTCCCCTGGCGTTTCGCGTGCCGGGCAAATGTAGGAATTCCTACATAAAAAAACTTGATTTTACCGTTCTGAAAAAATTTTATTTTTTTTTTCCTCAAGTTTACTACTTTTATGATTACAGGGAAAAATAAAAATTGGTATAGGGAATTTCCTTATAACATTTTTGGAATTACCGTGCACTGAAAAGTGACATTCATGAAACATTTTTGAATTACACGGTAATATCGAGCTCTCGAGGCAGGAATTCCCGCTTAGCACTTTTTTGATCTCCCTGTAATTGAAAAATAGGTGACAGCACATACATTTCCCTACTACTGACGTATTGACTGGTAAAGACGTCTCTTTGACCAGCCATACGAATACACAACAGAAATCAATAAATTTTTTTTCTCGGTGCGGACCGCGTGCCCCGGGAGAAGGGAAAAAAATTTTTCTCCCGCCGCGTGCGGTCGGCCCGGAGGTACGTATTGGTGCGCGCCGTGCCGAGTACGAATAAAAAATTTTTTTCTCCCGCCGCGAGACCGGCGCGCGTTCCCCGGGCGTTGCGCGGTCGCCGCGTACCGGGCCACCGTGCGACGGTCTCGGGAAAAAAAAAAAAATTTATTTCTCCCGCCGCGAGACCGGCGCGCGTTCCCCTGGCGTTGCGCGGTCGCCGCGTACCGGGCCACCGTGCGCCGGTCTCGGGGAAAAAAAAAAAAAATTATTTTTCTCCCGCCGCGTGCGGTCGGTCCGGAGGTACGTATTCGTACCTCTCCGGGCGCGGTGCGCGCCGTGCCGAGTACGAATAAAAATATTTTTTCTCCCGCGGTGACACCGGCGCCCGTTCCCCGGGCGTTTTGCGTGCCGGGCACATGTAGGAATTTCTACATAAAAAAACTTGATTTTACCGTTCTGAAAAAATTTTATTTTTTTTTTTTCTCAAGTTTACTACTTTTATGATTACAGGGAAAAATAATAATTGCTATACGGCATTTCCTTATAACATTTTTGGAATTACCGTGCACTGAAAAGTGACATTCATGAAAATTATTTTTTATATTTTATTAATATATTTTTTATATTATAATTATTTTGTTTGACATAACTTTCCATAAAACTATTCATTTTTAATAAAAAAATTAGAAGAAAAATTTGAAAAAAATTAGAAGAAAAATTTGAAAAAAATTAGAAGAAAAATTTGAAAAAAATTAGAAGAAAAATTTGATTTGGCCTAGGGGATTTTTATATAAAATTTTTTGAATTACCGTGATCTGAAAAAGTGAAAAAAATTTTTGGTAAAAAAATGTATGTTCTGTCACCATTTTTAATTACAGGGAGATCAAAATTCTGGAGGTAGGAATTCCTACATTAAAAAACTTGATTTTACCGTTCTGAAAAAATTTTATTTTTTTTTTCCTCAAGTTTACTACTTTTATGATTACAGGGAAAAATAATAATTGCTATAGGGCATTTCCTTATAACATTTTTGGAATTACCGTGCACTGAAAAGTGACATTCATGAAAATTATTTTTTATATTTTATTAATATATTTTTTATATTATAATTATTTTGTTTGAAATAACTTTCCATAAAACTATTAATTTTTAATAAAAAAATTAGAAGAAAAATTTGAAAAAAATTAGAAGAAAAATTTGAATTGGCCTAGGGGATTTTTATATAAAATTTTTGGAATTACCGTGATCTAAAAAAGTGAAAAAATTTTTTGGTGAAAAAATGTATGTTCTGTCACTATTTTCAATTACAGGGAGATCAAAATTCTGGAGGTAGGAATTCCTACATAAAAAAACTTGATTTTACCGTCCTGAAAAAATTTTATTTTTTTTTTCCTCAAGTTTACTACTTTTATGATTACAGGGAAAAAAAAAATTGCTATAGGGAATTTCCTTATAACATTTTTGGAATTACCGTGCACTGAAAAGTGACATTCATGAAACATTTTTGAATTACACGGTAATATCGAGCTCTCGAGGCAGGAATTCCCGCTTAGCACTTTTTTGATCTCCCTGTAATTGAAAAATAGGTGACAGCACATACATTTCCCTACTACTGATGTATTGACTGGTAAAGACGTCTCTTTGACCAGCCATACGAATACACAACAGAAATCAATAAATTTTTTTTCTCGGTGCGGACCGCGTGCTCCGGGAGAAGGGAAAAAAATTTTTTCTCCCGCCGCGAGACCGGCGCGCGTTCCCCTGGCGTTTCGCGTGCCGGGCACATGTAGGAATTCCTACATAAAAAAACTTGATTTTACCGTTCTGAAAAAATTTTATTTTTTTTTTCCTCAAGTTTACTACTTTTATGATTACAGGGAAAAATAAAAATTGGTATAGGGAATTTCCTTATAACATTTTTGGAATTACCGTGCACTGAAAAGTGACATTCATGAAACATTTTTGAATTACACGGTAATATCGAGCTCTCGAGGCAGGAATTCCCGCTTAGCACTTTTTTGATCTCCCTGTAATTGAAAAATAGGTGACAGCACATACATTTCCCTACTACTGACGTATTGACTGGTAAAGACGTCTCTTTGACCAGCCATACGAATACACAACAGAAATCAATAAATTTTTTTTCTCGGTGCGGACCGCGTGCCCCGGGAGAAGGGAAAAAAAATTTTTTTCTCCCGCCGCGTGCGGTCGGCCCGGAGGTACGTATTGGTGCGCGCCGTGCCGAGTACGAATAAAAAATTTTTTTCTCCCGCCGCGAGACCGGCGCGCGTTCCCCGGGCGTTGCGCGGTCGCCGCGTACCGGGCCACCCGTGCGACGGTCTCGGGAAAAAAAAAAAAATTTATTACTCCCGCCGCGAGACCGGCGCGCGTTCCCCTGGCGTTGCGCGGTCGCCGCGTACCGGGCCACCGTGCGCCGGTCTCGGGGAAAAAAAAAAAAAAATTATTTTTCTCCCGCCGCGTGCGGTCGGCCCGGAGGTACGTATTCGTACCTCTCCGGGCGCGGTGCGCGCCGTGCCGAGTACGAATAAAAATATTTTTTCTCCCGCGGTGACACCGGCGCCCGTTCCCCGGGCGTTTTGCGTGCCGGGCACATGTAGGAATTTCTACATAAAAAAACTTGATTTTACCGTTCTGAAAAAATTTTATTTTTTTTTTTTCTCAAGTTTACTACTTTTATGATTACAGGGAAAAATAATAATTGCTATACGGCATTTCCTTATAACATTTTTGGAATTACCGTGCACTGAAAAGTGACATTCATGAAAATTATTTTTTATATTTTATTAATATATTTTTTATATTATAATTATTTTGTTTGACATAACTTTCCATAAAACTATTCATTTTTAATAAAAAAATTAGAAGAAAAATTTGAAAAAAATTAGAAGAAAAATTTGAAAAAAATTAGAAGAAAAATTTGAAAAAAATTAGAAGAAAAATTTGATTTGGCCTAGGGGATTTTTATATAAAATTTTTTGAATTACCGTGATCTGAAAAAGTGAAAAAAATTTTTGGTAAAAAAATGTATGTTCTGTCACCATTTTTAATTACAGGGAGATCAAAATTCTGGAGGTAGGAATTCCTACATTAAAAAACTTGATTTTACCGTTCTGAAAAAATTTTATTTTTTTTTTCCTCAAGTTTACTACTTTTATGATTACAGGGAAAAATAATAATTGCTATAGGGCATTTCCTTATAACATTTTTGGAATTACCGTGCACTGAAAAGTGACATTCATGAAAATTATTTTTTATATTTTATTAATATATTTTTTATATTATAATTATTTTGTTTGAAATAACTTTCCATAAAACTATTAATTTTTAATAAAAAAATTAGAAGAAAAATTTGAAAAAAATTAGAAGAAAAATTTGAATTGGCCTAGGGGATTTTTATATAAAATTTTTGGAATTACCGTGATCTAAAAAAGTGAAAAAATTTTTTGGTGAAAAAATGTATGTTCTGTCACTATTTTCAATTACAGGGAGATCAAAATTCTGGAGGTAGGAATTCCTACATAAAAAAACTTGATTTTACCGTCCTGAAAAAATTTTATTTTTTTTTTCCTCAAGTTTACTACTTTTATGATTACAGGGAAAAAAAAAATTGCTATAGGGAATTTCCTTATAACATTTTTGGAATTACCGTGCACTGAAAAGTGACATTCATGAAACATTTTTGAATTACACGGTAATATCGAGCTCTCGAGGCAGGAATTCCCGCTTAGCACTTTTTTGATCTCCCTGTAATTGAAAAATAGGTGACAGCACATACATTTCCCTACTACTGATGTATTGACTGGTAAAGACGTCTCTTTGACCAGCCATACGAATACACAACAGAAATCAATAAATTTTTTTTCTCGGTGCGGACCGCGTGCTCCGGGAGAAGGGAAAAAAATTTTTTCTCCCGCCGCGAGACCGGCGCGCGTTCCCCTGGCGTTTCGCGTGCCGGGCACATGTAGGAATTCCTACATAAAAAAACTTGATTTTACCGTTCTGAAAAAATTTTATTTTTTTTTTCCTCAAGTTTACTACTTTTATGATTACAGGGAAAAATAAAAATTGGTATAGGGAATTTCCTTATAACATTTTTGGAATTACCGTGCACTGAAAAGTGACATTCATGAAACATTTTTGAATTACACGGTAATATCGAGCTCTCGAGGCAGGAATTCCCGCTTAGCACTTTTTTGATCTCCCTGTAATTGAAAAATAGGTGACAGCACATACATTTCCCTACTACTGACGTATTGACTGGTAAAGACGTCTCTTTGACCAGCCATACGAATACACAACAGAAATCAATAAATTTTTTTTCTCGGTGCGGACCGCGTGCCCCGGGAGAAGGGAAAAAAATTTTTTTCTCCCGCCGCGTGCGGTCGGCCCGGAGGTACGTATTGGTGCGCGCCGTGCCGAGTACGAATAAAAAATTTTTTTCTCCCGCCGCGAGACCGGCGCGCGTTCCCCGGGCGTTGCGCGGTCGCCGCGTACCGGGCCACCGTGCGACGGTCTCGGGAAAAAAAAAAAAATTTATTACTCCCGCCGCGAGACCGGCGCGCGTTCCCCTGGCGTTGCGCGGTCGCCGCGTACCGGGCCACCGTGCGCCGGTCTCGGGGAAAAAAAAAAAAATTATTTTTCTCCCGCCGCGTGCGGTCGGCCCGGAGGTACGTATTCGTACCTCTCCGGGCGCGGTGCGCGCCGTGCCGAGTACGAATAAAAATATTTTTTCTCCCGCGGTGACACCGGCGCCCGTTCCCCGGGCGTTTTGCGTGCCGGGCACATGTAGGAATTTCTACATAAAAAAACTTGATTTTACCGTTCTGAAAAAATTTTATTTTTTTTTTTTCTCAAGTTTACTACTTTTATGATTACAGGGAAAAATAATAATTGCTATACGGCATTTCCTTATAACATTTTTGGAATTACCGTGCACTGAAAAGTGACATTCATGAAAATTATTTTTTATATTTTATTAATATATTTTTTATATTATAATTATTTTGTTTGAAATAACTTTCCATAAAACTATTCATTTTTAATAAAAAAATTAGAAGAAAAATTTGAAAAAAATTAGAAGAAAAATTTGAAAAAAATTAGAAGAAAAATTTGAAAAAAATTAGAAGAAAAATTTGATTTGGCCTAGGGGATTTTTATATAAAATTTTTTGAATTACCGTGATCTGAAAAAGTGAAAAAAATTTTTGGTAAAAAAATGTATGTTCTGTCACCATTTTTAATTACAGGGAGATCAAAATTCTGGAGGTAGGAATTCCTACATTAAAAAACTTGATTTTACCGTTCTGAAAAAATTTTATTTTTTTTTTCCTCAAGTTTACTACTTTTATGATTACAGGGAAAAATAATAATTGCTATAGGGCATTTCCTTATAACATTTTTGGAATTACCGTGCACTGAAAAGTGACATTCATGAAAATTATTTTTTATATTTTATTAATATATTTTTTATATTATAATTATTTTGTTTGAAATAACTTTCCATAAAACTATTAATTTTTAATAAAAAAATTAGAAGAAAAATTTGAAAAAAATTAGAAGAAAAATTTGAATTGGCCTAGGGGATTTTTATATAAAATTTTTGGAATTACCGTGATCTAAAAAAGTGAAAAAATTTTTTGGTGAAAAAATGTATGTTCTGTCACTATTTTCAATTACAGGGAGATCAAAATTCTGGAGGTAGGAATTCCTACATAAAAAAACTTGATTTTACCGTCCTGAAAAAATTTTATTTTTTTTTTCCTCAAGTTTACTACTTTTATGATTACAGGGAAAAAAAAAATTGCTATAGGGAATTTCCTTATAACATTTTTGGAATTACCGTGCACTGAAAAGTGACATTCATGAAACATTTTTGAATTACACGGTAATATCGAGCTCTCGAGGCAGGAATTCCCGCTTAGCACTTTTTTGATCTCCCTGTAATTGAAAAATAGGTGACAGCACATACATTTCACTACTACTGATGTATTGACTGGTAAAGACGTCTCTTTGACCAGCCATACGAATACACAACAGAAATCAATAAATTTTTTTTCTCGGTGCGGACCGCGTGCTCCGGGAGAAGGGAAAAAAATTTTTTCTCCCGCCGCGAGACCGGCGCGCGTTCCCCTGGCGTTTCGCGTGCCGGGCACATGTAGGAATTCCTACATAAAAAAACTTGATTTTACCGTTCTGAAAAAATTTTATTTTTTTTTTTCCTCAAGTTTACTACTTTTATGATTACAGGGAAAAATAAAAATTGCTATAGGGAATTTCCTTATAACATTTTTGGAATTACCGTGCACTGAAAAGTGACATTCATGAAACATTTTTGAATTACACGGTAATATCGAGCTCTCGAGGCAGGAATTCCCGCTTAGCACTTTTTTGATCTCCCTGTAATTGAAAAATAGGTGACAGCACATACATTTCCCTACTACTGACGTATTGACTGGTAAAGACGTCTCTTTGACCAGCCATACGAATACACAACAGAAATCAATAAATTTTTTTTCTCGGTGCGGACCGCGTGCCCCGGGAGAAGGGAAAAAAATTTTTTTCTCCCGCCGCGTGCGGTCGGCCCGGAGGTACGTATTGGTACCTCTCCGGGCGCGGTGCGCGCCGTGCCGAGTACGAATAAAAAATTTTTTTCTCCCGCCGCGAGACCGGCGCGCGTTCCCCGGGCGTTGCGCGGTCGCCGCGTACCGGGCCACCGTGCGACGGTCTCGGGAAAAAAAAAAAAATTTATTTCTCCCTCCGCGTGCGGTCGGCCCGGAGGTACGTATTCGTACCTCTCCGGGCGCGGTGCGCGCCGTGCCGAGTACGAATAAAAATATTTTTTCTCCCGCGGTGACACCGGCGCCCGTTCCCCGGGCGTTTTGCGTGCCGGGCACATGTAGGAATTTCTACATAAAAAAACTTGATTTTACCGTTCTGAAAAAATTTTATTTTTTTTTTTTCTCAAGTTTACTACTTTTATGATTACAGGGAAAAATAATAATTGCTATACGGCATTTCCTTATAACATTTTTGGAATTACCGTGCACTGAAAAGTGACATTCATGAAAATTATTTTTTATATTTTATTAATATATTTTTTATATTATAATTATTTTGTTTGAAATAACTTTCCATAAAACTATTCATTTTTAATAAAAAAATTAGAAGAAAAATTTGAAAAAAATTAGAAGAAAAATTTGAAAAAAATTAGAAGAAAAATTTGATTTGGCCTAGGGGATTTTTATATAAAATTTTTTGAATTACCGTGATCTGAAAAAGTGAAAAAAATTTTTGGTAAAAAAATGTATGTTCTGTCACCATTTTTAATTACAGGGAGATCAAAATTCTGGAGGTAGGAATTCCTACATTAAAAAACTTGATTTTACCGTTCTGAAAAAATTTTATTTTTTTTTTTTCTCAAGTTTACTACTTTTATGATTACAGGGAAAAATAATAATTGCTATACGGCATTTCCTTATAACATTTTTGGAATTACCGTGCACTGAAAAGTGACATTCATGAAAATTATTTTTTATATTTTATTAATATATTTTTTATATTATAATTATTTTGTTTGAAATAACTTTCCATAAAACTATTCATTTTTAATAAAAAAATTAGAAGAAAAATTTGAAAAAAATTAGAAGAAAAATTTGAATTGGCCTAGGGGATTTTTATATAAAATTTTTGGAATTACCGTGATCTAAAAAAGTGAAAAAATTTTTTGGTGAAAAAATGTATGTTCTGTCACTATTTTCAATTACAGGGAGATCAAAATTCTGGAGGTAGGAATTCCTACATAAAAAAACTTGATTTTACCGTCCTGAAAAAATTTTATTTTTTTTTTCCTCAAGTTTACTACTTTTATGATTACAGGGAAAAAAAAAATTGCTATAGGGAATTTCCTTATAACATTTTTGGAATTACCGTGCACTGAAAAGTGACATTCATGAAACATTTTTGAATTACACGGTAATATCGAGCTCTCGAGGCAGGAATTCCCGCTTAGCACTTTTTTGATCTCCCTGTAATTGAAAAATAGGTGACAGCACATACATTTCCCTACTACTGATGTATTGACTGGTAAAGACGTCTCTTTGACCAGCCATACGAATACACAACAGAAATCAATAAATTTTTTTTCTCGGTGCGGACCGCGTGCTCCGGGAGAAGGGAAAAAAATTTTTTCTCCCGCCGCGAGACCGGCGCGCGTTCCCCTGGCGTTTCGCGTGCCGGGCACATGTAGGAATTCCTACATAAAAAAACTTGATTTTACCGTTCTGAAAAAATTTTATTTTTTTTTTTCCTCAAGTTTACTACTTTTATGATTACAGGGAAAAATAAAAATTGCTATAGGGAATTTCCTTATAACATTTTTGGAATTACCGTGCACTGAAAAGTGACATTCATGAAACATTTTTGAATTACACGGTAATATCGAGCTCTCGAGGCAGGAATTCCCGCTTAGCACTTTTTTGATCTCCCTGTAATTGAAAAATAGGTGACAGCACATACATTTCCCTACTACTGACGTATTGACTGGTAAAGACGTCTCTTTGACCAGCCATACGAATACACAACAGAAATCAATAAATTTTTTTTCTCGGTGCGGACCGCGTGCCCCGGGAGAAGGGAAAAAAATTTTTTTCTCCCGCCGCGTGCGGTCGGCCCGGAGGTACGTATTGGTACCTCTCCGGGCGCGGTGCGCGCCGTGCCGAGTACGAATAAAAAATTTTTTTCTCCCGCCGCGAGACCGGCGCGCGTTCCCCGGGCGTTGCGCGGTCGCCGCGTACCGGGCCACCGTGCGACGGTCTCGGGAAAAAAAAAAAAATTTATTTCTCCCTCCGCGTGCGGTCGGCCCGGAGGTACGTATTCGTACCTCTCCGGGCGCGGTGCGCGCCGTGCCGAGTACGAATAAAAATATTTTTTCTCCCGCGGTGACACCGGCGCCCGTTCCCCGGGCGTTTTGCGTGCCGGGCACATGTAGGAATTTCTACATAAAAAAACTTGATTTTACCGTTCTGAAAAAATTTTATTTTTTTTTTTCTCAAGTTTACTACTTTTATGATTACAGGGAAAAATAATAATTGCTATACGGCATTTCCTTATAACATTTTTGGAATTACCGTGCACTGAAAAGTGACATTCATGAAAATTATTTTTTATATTTTATTAATATATTTTTTATATTATAATTATTTTGTTTGAAATAACTTTCCATAAAACTATTCATTTTTAATAAAAAAATTAGAAGAAAAATTTGAAAAAAATTAGAAGAAAAATTTGAAAAAAATTAGAAGAAAAATTTGATTTGGCCTAGGGGATTTTTATATAAAATTTTTTGAATTACCGTGATCTGAAAAAGTGAAAAAAATTTTTGGTAAAAAAATGTATGTTCTGTCACCATTTTTAATTACAGGGAGATCAAAATTCTGGAGGTAGGAATTCCTACATTAAAAAACTTGATTTTACCGTTCTGAAAAAATTTTATTTTTTTTTTTTCTCAAGTTTACTACTTTTATGATTACAGGGAAAAATAATAATTGCTATACGGCATTTCCTTATAACATTTTTGGAATTACCGTGCACTGAAAAGTGACATTCATGAAAATTATTTTTTATATTTTATTAATATATTTTTTATATTATAATTATTTTGTTTGAAATAACTTTCCATAAAACTATTCATTTTTAATAAAAAAATTAGAAGAAAAATTTGAAAAAAATTAGAAGAAAAATTTGAATTGGCCTAGGGGATTTTTATATAAAATTTTTGGAATTACCGTGATCTAAAAAAGTGAAAAAATTTTTTGGTGAAAAAATGTATGTTCTGTCACTATTTTCAATTACAGGGAGATCAAAATTCTGGAGGTAGGAATTCCTACATAAAAAAACTTGATTTTACCGTTCTGAAAAAATTTTATTTTTTTTTTCCTCAAGTTTACTACTTTTATGATTACAGGGAAAAATAAAAATTGCTATAGGGAATTTCCTTATAACATTTTTGGAATTAACGTGCACTGAAAAGTGACATTCATGAAACATTTTTGAATTACACGGTAATATCGAGCTCTCGAGGCAGGAATTCCAGCTTAGCACTTTTTTGATCTCCCTGTAATTGAAAAATAGGTGACAGCACATACATTTCCCTACTACTGATGTATTGACTGGTAAAGACGTCTCTTTGACCAGCCATACGAATACACAACAGAAATCAATAAATTTTTTTTCTCGGTGCGGACCGCGTGCTCCGGGAGAAGGGAAAAAAATTTTTTCTCCCGCCGCGAGACCGGCGCGCGTTCCCCTGGCGTTTCGCGTGCCGGGCACATGTAGGAATTCCTACATAAAAAAACTTGATTTTACCGTTCTGAAAAAATTTTATTTTTTTTTTTCCTCAAGTTTACTACTTTTATGATTACAGGGAAAAATAAAAATTGCTATAGGGAATTTCCTTATAACATTTTTGGAATTACCGTGCACTGAAAAGTGACATTCATGAAACATTTTTGAATTACACGGTAATATCGAGCTCTCGAGGCAGGAATTCCCGCTTAGCACTTTTTTGATCTCCCTGTAATTGAAAAATAGGTGACAGCACATACATTTCCCTACTACTGACGTATTGACTGGTAAAGACGTCTCTTTGACCAGCCATACGAATACACAACAGAAATCAATAAATTTTTTTTCTCGGTGCGGACCGCGTGCCCCGGGAGAAGGGAAAAAAATTTTTTTCTCCCGCCGCGTGCGGTCGGCCCGGAGGTACGTATTGGTACCTCTCCGGGCGCGGTGCGCGCCGTGCCGAGTACGAATAAAAAATTTTTTTCTCCCGCCGCGAGACCGGCGCGCGTTCCCCGGGCGTTGCGCGGTCGCCGCGTACCGGGCCACCGTGCGACGGTCTCGGGAAAAAAAAAAAAATTTATTTCTCCCTCCGCGTGCGGTCGGCCCGGAGGTACGTATTCGTACCTCTCCGGGCGCGGTGCGCGCCGTGCCGAGTACGAATAAAAATATTTTTTCTCCCGCGGTGACACCGGCGCCCGTTCCCCGGGCGTTTTGCGTGCCGGGCACATGTAGGAATTTCTACATAAAAAAACTTGATTTTACCGTTCTGAAAAAATTTTATTTTTTTTTTTTCTCAAGTTTACTACTTTTATGATTACAGGGAAAAATAATAATTGCTATACGGCATTTCCTTATAACATTTTTGGAATTACCGTGCACTGAAAAGTGACATTCATGAAAATTATTTTTTATATTTTATTAATATATTTTTTATATTATAATTATTTTGTTTGAAATAACTTTCCATAAAACTATTCATTTTTAATAAAAAAATTAGAAGAAAAATTTGAAAAAAATTAGAAGAAAAATTTGAAAAAAATTAGAAGAAAAATTTGATTTGGCCTAGGGGATTTTTATATAAAATTTTTTGAATTACCGTGATCTGAAAAAGTGAAAAAAATTTTTGGTAAAAAAATGTATGTTCTGTCACCATTTTTAATTACAGGGAGATCAAAATTCTGGAGGTAGGAATTCCTACATTAAAAAACTTGATTTTACCGTTCTGAAAAAATTTTATTTTTTTTTTTTCTCAAGTTTACTACTTTTATGATTACAGGGAAAAATAATAATTGCTATACGGCATTTCCTTATAACATTTTTGGAATTACCGTGCACTGAAAAGTGACATTCATGAAAATTATTTTTTATATTTTATTAATATATTTTTTATATTATAATTATTTTGTTTGAAATAACTTTCCATAAAACTATTCATTTTTAATAAAAAAATTAGAAGAAAAATTTGAAAAAAATTAGAAGAAAAATTTGAATTGGCCTAGGGGATTTTTATATAAAATTTTTGGAATTACCGTGATCTAAAAAAGTGAAAAAATTTTTTGGTGAAAAAATGTATGTTCTGTCACTATTTTCAATTACAGGGAGATCAAAATTCTGGAGGTAGGAATTCCTACATAAAAAAACTTGATTTTACCGTTCTGAAAAAATTTTATTTTTTTTTTCCTCAAGTTTACTACTTTTATGATTACAGGGAAAAATAAAAATTGCTATAGGGAATTTCCTTATAACATTTTTGGAATTAACGTGCACTGAAAAGTGACATTCATGAAACATTTTTGAATTACACGGTAATATCGAGCTCTCGAGGCAGGAATTCCAGCTTAGCACTTTTTTGATCTCCCTGTAATTGAAAAATAGGTGACAGCACATACATTTCCCTACTACTGATGTATTGACTGGTAAAGACGTCTCTTTGACCAGCCATACGAATACACAACAGAAATCAATAAATTTTTTTTCTCGGTGCGGACCGCGTGCCCCGGGAGAAGGGAAAAAAATTTTTTTCTCCCGCCGCGTGCGGTCGGCCCGGAGGTACGTATTGGTACCTCTCCGGGCGCGGTGCGAGCCGTGCCGAGTACGAATAAAAAATTTTTTTCTCCCGCCGCGAGACCGGCGCGCGTTCCCCGGGCGTTGCGCGGTCGCCGCGTACCGGGCCACCGTGCGACGGTCTCGGGAAAAAAAAAAAAATTTATTTCTCCCTCCGCGTGCGGTCGGCCCGGAGGTACGTATTCGTACCTCTCCGGGCGCGGTGCGCGCCGTGCCGAGTACGAATAAAAATATTTTTTCTCCCGCGGTGACACCGGCGCCCGTTCCCCGGGCGTTTTGCGTGCCGGGCACATGTAGGAATTTCTACATAAAAAAACTTGATTTTACCGTTCTGAAAAAATTTTATTTTTTTTTTTTCTCAAGTTTACTACTTTTATGATTACAGGGAAAAATAATAATTGCTATACGGCATTTCCTTATAACATTTTTGGAATTACCGTGCACTGAAAAGTGACATTCATGAAAATTATTTTTTATATTTTATTAATATATTTTTTATATTATAATTATTTTGTTTGAAATAACTTTCCATAAAACTATTCATTTTTAATAAAAAAATTAGAAGAAAAATTTGAAAAAAATTAGAAGAAAAATTTGAAAAAAATTAGAAGAAAAATTTGATTTGGCCTAGGGGATTTTTATATAAAATTTTTTGAATTACCGTGATCTGAAAAAGTGAAAAAAATTTTTGGTAAAAAAATGTATGTTCTGTCACCATTTTTAATTACAGGGAGATCAAAATTCTGGAGGTAGGAATTCCTACATTAAAAAACTTGATTTTACCGTTCTGAAAAAATTTTATTTTTTTTTTTTCTCAAGTTTACTACTTTTATGATTACAGGGAAAAATAATAATTGCTATACGGCATTTCCTTATAACATTTTTGGAATTACCGTGCACTGAAAAGTGACATTCATGAAAATTATTTTTTATATTTTATTAATATATTTTTTATATTATAATTATTTTGTTTGAAATAACTTTCCATAAAACTATTCATTTTTAATAAAAAAATTAGAAGAAAAATTTGAAAAAAATTAGAAGAAAAATTTGAATTGGCCTAGGGGATTTTTATATAAAATTTTTGGAATTACCGTGATCTAAAAAAGTGAAAAAATTTTTTGGTGAAAAAATGTATGTTCTGTCACTATTTTCAATTACAGGGAGATCAAAATTCTGGAGGTAGGAATTCCTACATAAAAAAACTTGATTTTACCGTTCTGAAAAAATTTTATTTTTTTTTTCCTCAAGTTTACTACTTTTATGATTACAGGGAAAAATAAAAATTGCTATAGGGAATTTCCTTATAACATTTTTGGAATTAACGTGCACTGAAAAGTGACATTCATGAAACATTTTTGAATTACACGGTAATATCGAGCTCTCGAGGCAGGAATTCCAGCTTAGCACTTTTTTGATCTCCCTGTAATTGAAAAATAGGTGACAGCACATACATTTCCCTACTACTGATGTATTGACTGGTAAAGACGTCTCTTTGACCAGCCATACGAATACACAACAGAAATCAATAAATTTTTTTTCTCGGTGCGGACCGCGTGCCCCGGGAGAAGGGAAAAAAATTTTTTTCTCCCGCCGCGTGCGGTCGGCCCGGAGGTACGTATTGGTACCTCTCCGGGCGCGGTGCGAGCCGTGCCGAGTACGAATAAAAAATTTTTTTCTCCCGCCGCGAGACCGGCGCGCGTTCCCCGGGCGTTGCGCGGTCGCCGCGTACCGGGCCACCGTGCGACGGTCTCGGGAAAAAAAAAAAAATTTATTTCTCCCTCCGCGTGCGGTCGGCCCGGAGGTACGTATTCGTACCTCTCCGGGCGCGGTGCGCGCCGTGCCGAGTACGAATAAAAATATTTTTTCTCCCGCGGTGACACCGGCGCCCGTTCCCCGGGCGTTTTGCGTGCCGGGCACATGTAGGAATTTCTACATAAAAAAACTTGATTTTACCGTTCTGAAAAAATTTTATTTTTTTTTTTTCTCAAGTTTACTACTTTTATGATTACAGGGAAAAATAATAATTGCTATACGGCATTTCCTTATAACATTTTTGGAATTACCGTGCACTGAAAAGTGACATTCATGAAAATTATTTTTTATATTTTATTAATATATTTTTTATATTATAATTATTTTGTTTGAAATAACTTTCCATAAAACTATTCATTTTTAATAAAAAAATTAGAAGAAAAATTTGAAAAAAATTAGAAGAAAAATTTGAAAAAAATTAGAAGAAAAATTTGATTTGGCCTAGGGGATTTTTATATAAAATTTTTTGAATTACCGTGATCTGAAAAAGTGAAAAAAATTTTTGGTAAAAAAATGTATGTTCTGTCACCATTTTTAATTACAGGGAGATCAAAATTCTGGAGGTAGGAATTCCTACATTAAAAAACTTGATTTTACCGTTCTGAAAAAATTTTATTTTTTTTTTTCTCAAGTTTACTACTTTTATGATTACAGGGAAAAATAATAATTGCTATACGGCATTTCCTTATAACATTTTTGGAATTACCGTGCACTGAAAAGTGACATTCATGAAAATTATTTTTTATATTTTATTAATATATTTTTTATATTATAATTATTTTGTTTGAAATAACTTTCCATAAAACTATTAATTTTTAATAAAAAAATTAGAAGAAAAATTTGAAAAAAATTAGAAGAAAAATTTGAATTGGCCTAGGGGATTTTTATATAAAATTTTTGGAATTACCGTGATCTAAAAAAGTGAAAAAATTTTTTGGTGAAAAAATGTATGTTCTGTCACTATTTTCAATTACAGGGAGATCAAAATTCTGGAGGTAGGAATTCCTACATAAAAAAACTTGATTTTACCGTCCTGAAAAAATTTTATTTTTTTTTTCCTCAAGTTTACTACTTTTATGATTACAGGGAAAAAAAAAATTGCTATAGGGAATTTCCTTATAACATTTTTGGAATTACCGTGCACTGAAAAGTGACATTCATGAAACATTTTTGAATTACACGGTAATATCGAGCTCTCGAGGCAGGAATTCCCGCTTAGCACTTTTTTGATCTCCCTGTAATTGAAAAATAGGTGACAGCACATACATTTCCCTACTACTGATGTATTGACTGGTAAAGACGTCTCTTTGACCAGCCATACGAATACACAACAGAAATCAATAAATTTTTTTTCTCGGTGCGGACCGCGTGCTCCGGGAGAAGGGAAAAAAATTTTTTCTCCCGCCGCGAGACCGGCGCGCGTTCCCCTGGCGTTTCGCGTGCCGGGCACATGTAGGAATTCCTACATAAAAAAACTTGATTTTACCGTTCTGAAAAAATTTTATTTTTTTTTTCCTCAAGTTTACTACTTTTATGATTACAGGGAAAAATAAAAATTGCTATAGGGAATTTCCTTATAACATTTTTGGAATTACCGTGCACTGAAAAGTGACATTCATGAAACATTTTTGAATTACACGGTAATATCGAGCTCTCGAGGCAGGAATTCCCGCTTAGCACTTTTTTGATCTCCCTGTAATTGAAAAATAGGTGACAGCACATACATTTCCCTACTACTGACGTATTGACTGGTAAAGACGTCTCTTTGACCAGCCATACGAATACACAACAGAAATCAATAAATTTTTTTTCTCGGTGCGGACCGCGTGCCCCGGGAGAAGGGAAAAAAATTTTTTTCTCCCGCCGCGTGCGGTCGGCCCGGAGGTACGTATTGGTACCTCTCCGGGCGCGGTGCGCGCCGTGCCGAGTACGAATAAAAAATTTTTTTCTCCCGCCGCGAGACCGGCGCGCGTTCCCCGGGCGTTGCGCGGTCGCCGCGTACCGGGCCACCGTGCGACGGTCTCGGGAAAAAAAAAAAAATTTATTTCTCCCTCCGCGTGCGGTCGGCCCGGAGGTACGTATTCGTACCTCTCCGGGCGCGGTGCGCGCCGTGCCGAGTACGAATAAAAATATTTTTTCTCCCGCGGTGACACCGGCGCCCGTTCCCCGGGCGTTTTGCGTGCCGGGCACATGTAGGAATTTCTACATAAAAAAACTTGATTTTACCGTTCTGAAAAAATTTTATTTTTTTTTTTTCTCAAGTTTACTACTTTTATGATTACAGGGAAAAATAATAATTGCTATACGGCATTTCCTTATAACATTTTTGGAATTACCGTGCACTGAAAAGTGACATTCATGAAAATTATTTTTTATATTTTATTAATATATTTTTTATATTATAATTATTTTGTTTGAAATAACTTTCCATAAAACTATTCATTTTTAATAAAAAAATTAGAAGAAAAATTTGAAAAAAATTAGAAGAAAAATTTGAAAAAAATTAGAAGAAAAATTTGATTTGGCCTAGGGGATTTTTATATAAAATTTTTTGAATTACCGTGATCTGAAAAAGTGAAAAAAATTTTTGGTAAAAAAATGTATGTTCTGTCACCATTTTTAATTACAGGGAGATCAAAATTCTGGAGGTAGGAATTCCTACATTAAAAAACTTGATTTTACCGTTCTGAAAAAATTTTATTTTTTTTTTTTCTCAAGTTTACTACTTTTATGATTACAGGGAAAAATAATAATTGCTATACGGCATTTCCTTATAACATTTTTGGAATTACCGTGCACTGAAAAGTGACATTCATGAAAATTATTTTTTATATTTTATTAATATATTTTTTATATTATAATTATTTTGTTTGAAATAACTTTCCATAAAACTATTCATTTTTAATAAAAAAATTAGAAGAAAAATTTGAAAAAAATTAGAAGAAAAATTTGAATTGGCCTAGGGGATTTTTATATAAAATTTTTGGAATTACCGTGATCTAAAAAAGTGAAAAAATTTTTTGGTGAAAAAATGTATGTTCTGTCACTATTTTCAATTACAGGGAGATCAAAATTCTGGAGGTAGGAATTCCTACATAAAAAAACTTGATTTTACCGTTCTGAAAAAATTTTATTTTTTTTTTCCTCAAGTTTACTACTTTTATGATTACAGGGAAAAATAAAAATTGCTATAGGGAATTTCCTTATAACATTTTTGGAATTAACGTGCACTGAAAAGTGACATTCATGAAACATTTTTGAATTACACGGTAATATCGAGCTCTCGAGGCAGGAATTCCAGCTTAGCACTTTTTTGATCTCCCTGTAATTGAAAAATAGGTGACAGCACATACATTTCCCTACTACTGATGTATTGACTGGTAAAGACGTCTCTTTGACCAGCCATACGAATACACAACAGAAATCAATAAATTTTTTTTCTCGGTGCGGACCGCGTGCCCCGGGAGAAGGGAAAAAAATTTTTTTCTCCCGCCGCGAGACCGGCGCGCGTTCCCCTGGCGTTTCGCGGTCGCCGCGTACCGGGCCACCGTGCGCCGGTCTCGGGGAAAAAAAAAAATTTATTTCTCCCGCCGCGCGTTCCCCTGGCGTTTCGCGTGCCGGGCAAATGTAGGAATTCCTACATAAAAAAACTTGATTTTACCGTTCTGAAAAAATTTTATTTTTTTTTTCCTCAAGTTTACTACTTTTATGATTACAGGGAAAAATAAAAATTGGTATAGGGAATTTCCTTATAACATTTTTGGAATTACCGTGCACTGAAAAGTGACATTCATGAAACATTTTTGAATTACACGGTAATATCGAGCTCTCGAGGCAGGAATTCCCGCTTAGCACTTTTTTGATCTCCCTGTAATTGAAAAATAGGTGACAGCACATACATTTCCCTACTACTGACGTATTGACTGGTAAAGACGTCTCTTTGACCAGCCATACGAATACACAACAGAAATCAATAAATTTTTTTTCTCGGTGCGGACCGCGTGCCCCGGGAGAAGGGAAAAAAATTTTTTTCTCCCGCCGCGTGCGGTCGGCCCGGAGGTACGTATTGGTGCGCGCCGTGCCGAGTACGAATAAAAAATTTTTTTCTCCCGCCGCGAGACCGGCGCGCGTTCCCCGGGCGTTGCGCGGTCGCCGCGTACCGGGCCACCGTGCGACGGTCTCGGGAAAAAAAAAAAAATTTATTTCTCCCGCCGCGAGACCGGCGCGCGTTCCCCTGGCGTTGCGCGGTCGCCGCGTACCGGGCCACCGTGCGCCGGTCTCGGGGAAAAAAAAAAAAAATTATTTTTCTCCCGCCGCGTGCGGTCGGCCCGGAGGTACGTATTCGTACCTCTCCGGGCGCGGTGCGCGCCGTGCCGAGTACGAATAAAAATATTTTTTCTCCCGCGGTGACACCGGCGCCCGTTCCCCGGGCGTTTTGCGTGCCGGGCACATGTAGGAATTTCTACATAAAAAAACTTGATTTTACCGTTCTGAAAAAATTTTATTTTTTTTTTTTCTCAAGTTTACTACTTTTATGATTACAGGGAAAAATAATAATTGCTATACGGCATTTCCTTATAACATTTTTGGAATTACCGTGCACTGAAAAGTGACATTCATGAAAATTATTTTTTATATTTTATTAATATATTTTTTATATTATAATTATTTTGTTTGAAATAACTTTCCATAAAACTATTCATTTTTAATAAAAAAATTAGAAGAAAAATTTGAAAAAAATTAGAAGAAAAATTTGAAAAAAATTAGAAGAAAAATTTGAAAAAAATTAGAAGAAAAATTTGATTTGGCCTAGGGGATTTTTATATAAAATTTTTTGAATTACCGTGATCTGAAAAAGTGAAAAAAATTTTTGGTAAAAAAATGTATGTTCTGTCACCATTTTTAATTACAGGGAGATCAAAATTCTGGAGGTAGGAATTCCTACATTAAAAAACTTGATTTTACCGTTCTGAAAAAATTTTATTTTTTTTTCCTTAAGTTTACTACTTTTATGATTACAGGGAAAAATAATAATTGCTATAGGGCATTTCCTTATAACATTTTTGGAATTACCGTGCACTGAAAAGTGACATTCATGAAAATTATTTTTTATATTTTATTAATATATTTTTTATATTATAATTATTTTGTTTGAAATAACTTTCCATAAAACTATTAATTTTTAATAAAAAAATTAGAAGAAAAATTTGAAAAAAATTAGAAGAAAAATTTGAATTGGCCTATGGGATTTTTATATAAAATTATTGGAATTACCGTGATCTAAAAAAGTGAAAAAATTTTTTGGTGAAAAAATGTATGTTCTGTCACTATTTTCAATTACAGGGAGATCAAAATTCTGGAGGTAGGAATTCCTACATAAAAAAAATTGATTTTACCGTCCTGAAAAAATTTTATTTTTTTTTTTCCTCAAGTTTACTAATTTTATGATTACAGGGAAAAAAAAAATTGCTATAGGGAATTTCCTTATAACATTTTTGGAATTACCGTGCACTGAAAAGTGACATTCATGAAACATTTTTGAATTACACGGTAATATCGAGCTCTCGAGGCAGGAATTCCCGCTTAGCACTTTTTTGATCTCCCTGTAATTGAAAAATAGGTGACAGCACATACATTTCCCTACTACTGATGTATTGACTGGTAAAGACGTCTCTTTGACCAGCCATACGAATACACAACAGAAATCAATAAATTTTTTTTCTCGGTGCGGACCGCGTGCTCCGGGAGAAGGGAAAAAATTTTTTTCTCCCGCCGCGAGACCGGCGCGCGTTCCCCTGGCGTTTCGCGGTCGCCGCGTACCGGGCCACCGTGCGCCGGTCTCGGGGAAAAAAAAAAATTTATTTCTCCCGCCGCGCGTTCCCCTGGCGTTTCGCGTGCCGGGCAAATGTAGGAATTCCTACATAAAAAAACTTGATTTTACCGTTCTGAAAAAATTTTATTTTTTTTTTCCTCAAGTTTACTACTTTTATGATTACAGGGAAAAATAAAAATTGGTATAGGGAATTTCCTTATAACATTTTTGGAATTACCGTGCACTGAAAAGTGACATTCATGAAACATTTTTGAATTACACGGTAATATCGAGCTCTCGAGGCAGGAATTCCCGCTTAGCACTTTTTTGATCTCCCTGTAATTGAAAAATAGGTGACAGCACATACATTTCCCTACTACTGACGTATTGACTGGTAAAGACGTCTCTTTGACCAGCCATACGAATACACAACAGAAATCAATAAATTTTTTTTCTCGGTGCGGACCGCGTGCCCCGGGAGAAGGGAAAAAAATTTTTTTCTCCCGCCGCGTGCGGTCGGCCCGGAGGTACGTATTGGTGCGCGCCGTGCCGAGTACGAATAAAAAATTTTTTTCTCCCGCCGCGAGACCGGCGCGCGTTCCCCGGGCGTTGCGCGGTCGCCGCGTACCGGGCCACCGTGCGACGGTCTCGGGAAAAAAAAAAAAATTTATTTCTCCCGCCGCGAGACCGGCGCGCGTTCCCCTGGCGTTGCGCGGTCGCCGCGTACCGGGCCACCGTGCGCCGGTCTCGGGGAAAAAAAAAAAAAATTATTTTTCTCCCGCCGCGTGCGGTCGGCCCGGAGGTACGTATTCGTACCTCTCCGGGCGCGGTGCGCGCCGTGCCGAGTACGAATAAAAATATTTTTTCTCCCGCGGTGACACCGGCGCCCGTTCCCCGGGCGTTTTGCGTGCCGGGCACATGTAGGAATTTCTACATAAAAAAACTTGATTTTACCGTTCTGAAAAAATTTTATTTTTTTTTTTTCTCAAGTTTACTACTTTTATGATTACAGGGAAAAATAATAATTGCTATACGGCATTTCCTTATAACATTTTTGGAATTACCGTGCACTGAAAAGTGACATTCATGAAAATTATTTTTTATATTTTATTAATATATTTTTTATATTATAATTATTTTGTTTGAAATAACTTTCCATAAAACTATTCATTTTTAATAAAAAAATTAGAAGAAAAATTTGAAAAAAATTAGAAGAAAAATTTGAAAAAAATTAGAAGAAAAATTTGAAAAAAATTAGAAGAAAAATTTGATTTGGCCTAGGGGATTTTTATATAAAATTTTTTGAATTACCGTGATCTGAAAAAGTGAAAAAAATTTTTGGTAAAAAAATGTATGTTCTGTCACCATTTTTAATTACAGGGAGATCAAAATTCTGGAGGTAGGAATTCCTACATTAAAAAACTTGATTTTACCGTTCTGAAAAAATTTTATTTTTTTTTCCTTAAGTTTACTACTTTTATGATTACAGGGAAAAATAATAATTGCTATAGGGCATTTCCTTATAACATTTTTGGAATTACCGTGCACTGAAAAGTGACATTCATGAAAATTATTTTTTATATTTTATTAATATATTTTTTATATTATAATTATTTTGTTTGAAATAACTTTCCATAAAACTATTAATTTTTAATAAAAAAATTAGAAGAAAAATTTGAAAAAAATTAGAAGAAAAATTTGAATTGGCCTATGGGATTTTTATATAAAATTATTGGAATTACCGTGATCTAAAAAAGTGAAAAAATTTTTTGGTGAAAAAATGTATGTTCTGTCACTATTTTCAATTACAGGGAGATCAAAATTCTGGAGGTAGGAATTCCTACATAAAAAAAATTGATTTTACCGTCCTGAAAAAATTTTATTTTTTTTTTTCCTCAAGTTTACTAATTTTATGATTACAGGGAAAAAAAAAATTGCTATAGGGAATTTCCTTATAACATTTTTGGAATTACCGTGCACTGAAAAGTGACATTCATGAAACATTTTTGAATTACACGGTAATATCGAGCTCTCGAGGCAGGAATTCCCGCTTAGCACTTTTTTGATCTCCCTGTAATTGAAAAATAGGTGACAGCACATACATTTCCCTACTACTGATGTATTGACTGGTAAAGACGTCTCTTTGACCAGCCATACGAATACACAACAGAAATCAATAAATTTTTTTTCTCGGTGCGGACCGCGTGCTCCGGGAGAAGGGAAAAAATTTTTTTCTCCCGCCGCGAGACCGGCGCGCGTTCCCCTGGCGTTTCGCGTGCCGGGCACATGTAGGAATTCCTACATAAAAAAACTTGATTTTACCGTTCTGAAAAAATTTTATTTTTTTTTTTCCTCAAGTTTACTACTTTTATGATTACAGGGAAAAATAAAAATTGCTATAGGGAATTTCCTTATAACATTTTTGGAATTACCGTGCACTGAAAAGTGACATTCATGAAACATTTTTGAATTACACGGTAATATCGAGCTCTCGAGGCAGGAATTCCCGCTTAGCACTTTTTTGATCTCCCTGTAATTGAAAAATAGGTGACAGCACATACATTTCCCTACTACTGATGTATTGACTGGTAAAGACGTCTCTTTGACCAGCCATACGAATACACAACAGAAATCAATAAATTTTTTTTCTCGGTGCGGACCGCGTGCTCCGGGAGAAGGGAAAAAAATTTTTTCTCCCGCCGCGAGACCGGCGCGCGTTCCCCTGGCGTTTCGCGTGCCGGGCACATGTAGGAATTCCTACATAAAAAAACTTGATTTTACCGTTCTGAAAAAATTTTATTTTTTTTTTTCCTCAAGTTTACTACTTTTATGATTACAGGGAAAAATAAAAATTGCTATAGGGAATTTCCTTATAACATTTTTGGAATTACCGTGCACTGAAAAGTGACATTCATGAAACATTTTTGAATTACACGGTAATATCGAGATCTCGAGGCAGGAATTCCCGCTTAGCACTTTTTTGATCTCCCTGTAATTGAAAAATAGGTGACAGCACATACATTTCCCTACTACTGACGTATTGACTGGTAAAGACGTCTCTTTGACCAGCCATACGAATACACAACAGAAATCAATAAATTTTTTTTCTCGGTGCGGACCGCGTGCCCCGGGAGAAGGGAAAAAAATTTTTTTCTCCCGCCGCGTGCGGTCGGCCCGGAGGTACGTATTGGTACCTCTCCGGGCGCGGTGCGCGCCGTGCCGAGTACGAATAAAAAATTTTTTTCTCCCGCCGCGAGACCGGCGCGCGTTCCCCGGGCGTTGCGCGGTCGCCGCGTACCGGGCCACCGTGCGACGGTCTCGGGAAAAAAAAAAAAATTTATTTCTCCCTCCGCGTGCGGTCGGCCCGGAGGTACGTATTCGTACCTCTCCGGGCGCGGTGCGCGCCGTGCCGAGTACGAATAAAAATATTTTTTCTCCCGCGGTGACACCGGCGCCCGTTCCCCGGGCGTTTTGCGTGCCGGGCACATGTAGGAATTTCTACATAAAAAAACTTGATTTTACCGTTCTGAAAAAATTTTATTTTTTTTTTTTCTCAAGTTTACTACTTTTATGATTACAGGGAAAAATAATAATTGCTATACGGCATTTCCTTATAACATTTTTGGAATTACCGTGCACTGAAAAGTGACATTCATGAAAATTATTTTTTATATTTTATTAATATATTTTTTATATTATAATTATTTTGTTTGAAATAACTTTCCATAAAACTATTCATTTTTAATAAAAAAATTAGAAGAAAAATTTGAAAAAAATTAGAAGAAAAATTTGAAAAAAATTAGAAGAAAAATTTGATTTGGCCTAGGGGATTTTTATATAAAATTTTTTGAATTACCGTGATCTGAAAAAGTGAAAAAAATTTTTGGTAAAAAAATGTATGTTCTGTCACCATTTTTAATTACAGGGAGATCAAAATTCTGGAGGTAGGAATTCCTACATTAAAAAACTTGATTTTACCGTTCTGAAAAAATTTTATTTTTTTTTTTTCTCAAGTTTACTACTTTTATGATTACAGGGAAAAATAATAATTGCTATACGGCATTTCCTTATAACATTTTTGGAATTACCGTGCACTGAAAAGTGACATTCATGAAAATTATTTTTTATATTTTATTAATATATTTTTTATATTATAATTATTTTGTTTGAAATAACTTTCCATAAAACTATTCATTTTTAATAAAAAAATTAGAAGAAAAATTTGAAAAAAATTAGAAGAAAAATTTGAATTGGCCTAGGGGATTTTTATATAAAATTTTTGGAATTACCGTGATCTAAAAAAGTGAAAAAATTTTTTGGTGAAAAAATGTATGTTCTGTCACTATTTTCAATTACAGGGAGATCAAAATTCTGGAGGTAGGAATTCCTACATAAAAAAACTTGATTTTACCGTTCTGAAAAAATTTTATTTTTTTTTTCCTCAAGTTTACTACTTTTATGATTACAGGGAAAAATAAAAATTGCTATAGGGAATTTCCTTATAACATTTTTGGAATTAACGTGCACTGAAAAGTGACATTCATGAAACATTTTTGAATTACACGGTAATATCGAGCTCTCGAGGCAGGAATTCCAGCTTAGCACTTTTTTGATCTCCCTGTAATTGAAAAATAGGTGACAGCACATACATTTCCCTACTACTGATGTATTGACTGGTAAAGACGTCTCTTTGACCAGCCATACGAATACACAACAGAAATCAATAAATTTTTTTTCTCGGTGCGGACCGCGTGCCCCGGGAGAAGGGAAAAAAATTTTTTTCTCCCGCCGCGTGCGGTCGGCCCGGAGGTACGTATTGGTACCTCTCCGGGCGCGGTGCGCGCCGTGCCGAGTACGAATAAAAAATTTTTTTCTCCCGCCGCGAGACCGGCGCGCGTTCCCCGGGCGTTGCGCGGTCGCCGCGTACCGGGCCACCGTGCGACGGTCTCGGGAAAAAAAAAAAAATTTATTTCTCCCTCCGCGTGCGGTCGGCCTGGAGGTACGTATTCGTACCTCTCCGGGCGCGGTGCGCGCCGTGCCGAGTACGAATAAAAATATTTTTTCTCCCGCGGTGACACCGGCGCCCGTTCCCCGGGCGTTTTGCGTGCCGGGCACATGTAGGAATTTCTACATAAAAAAACTTGATTTTACCGTTCTGAAAAAATTTTATTTTTTTTTTTTCTCAAGTTTACTACTTTTATGATTACAGGGAAAAATAATAATTGCTATACGGCATTTCCTTATAACATTTTTGGAATTACCGTGCACTGAAAAGTGACATTCATGAAAATTATTTTTTATATTTTATTAATATATTTTTTATATTATAATTATTTTGTTTGAAATAACTTTCCATAAAACTATTCATTTTTAATAAAAAAATTAGAAGAAAAATTTGAAAAAAATTAGAAGAAAAATTTGAAAAAAATTAGAAGAAAAATTTGATTTGGCCTAGGGGATTTTTATATAAAATTTTTTGAATTACCGTGATCTGAAAAAGTGAAAAAAATTTTTGGTAAAAAAATGTATGTTCTGTCACCATTTTTAATTACAGGGAGATCAAAATTCTGGAGGTAGGAATTCCTACATTAAAAAACTTGATTTTACCGTTCTGAAAAAATTTTATTTTTTTTTTTCTCAAGTTTACTACTTTTATGATTACAGGGAAAAATAATAATTGCTATACGGCATTTCCTTATAACATTTTTGGAATTACCGTGCACTGAAAAGTGACATTCATGAAAATTATTTTTTATATTTTATTAATATATTTTTTATATTATAATTATTTTGTTTGAAATAACTTTCCATAAAACTATTAATTTTTAATAAAAAAATTAGAAGAAAAATTTGAAAAAAATTAGAAGAAAAATTTGAATTGGCCTAGGGGATTTTTATATAAAATTTTTGGAATTACCGTGATCTAAAAAAGTGAAAAAATTTTTTGGTGAAAAAATGTATGTTCTGTCACTATTTTCAATTACAGGGAGATCAAAATTCTGGAGGTAGGAATTCCTACATAAAAAAACTTGATTTTACCGTCCTGAAAAAATTTTATTTTTTTTTTCCTCAAGTTTACTACTTTTATGATTACAGGGAAAAAAAAAATTGCTATAGGGAATTTCCTTATAACATTTTTGGAATTACCGTGCACTGAAAAGTGACATTCATGAAACATTTTTGAATTACACGGTAATATCGAGCTCTCGAGGCAGGAATTCCCGCTTAGCACTTTTTTGATCTCCCTGTAATTGAAAAATAGGTGACAGCACATACATTTCCCTACTACTGATGTATTGACTGGTAAAGACGTCTCTTTGACCAGCCATACGAATACACAACAGAAATCAATAAATTTTTTTTCTCGGTGCGGACCGCGTGCTCCGGGAGAAGGGAAAAAAATTTTTTCTCCCGCCGCGAGACCGGCGCGCGTTCCCCTGGCGTTTCGCGTGCCGGGCACATGTAGGAATTCCTACATAAAAAAACTTGATTTTACCGTTCTGAAAAAATTTTATTTTTTTTTTCCTCAAGTTTACTACTTTTATGATTACAGGGAAAAATAAAAATTGCTATAGGGAATTTCCTTATAACATTTTTGGAATTACCGTGCACTGAAAAGTGACATTCATGAAACATTTTTGAATTACACGGTAATATCGAGCTCTCGAGGCAGGAATTCCCGCTTAGCACTTTTTTGATCTCCCTGTAATTGAAAAATAGGTGACAGCACATACATTTCCCTACTACTGACGTATTGACTGGTAAAGACGTCTCTTTGACCAGCCATACGAATACACAACAGAAATCAATAAATTTTTTTTCTCGGTGCGGACCGCGTGCCCCGGGAGAAGGGAAAAAAATTTTTTTCTCCCGCCGCGTGCGGTCGGCCCGGAGGTACGTATTGGTACCTCTCCGGGCGCGGTGCGCGCCGTGCCGAGTACGAATAAAAAATTTTTTTCTCCCGCCGCGAGACCGGCGCGCGTTCCCCGGGCGTTGCGCGGTCGCCGCGTACCGGGCCACCGTGCGACGGTCTCGGGAAAAAAAAAAAAATTTATTTCTCCCTCCGCGTGCGGTCGGCCCGGAGGTACGTATTCGTACCTCTCCGGGCGCGGTGCGCGCCGTGCCGAGTACGAATAAAAATATTTTTTCTCCCGCGGTGACACCGGCGCCCGTTCCCCGGGCGTTTTGCGTGCCGGGCACATGTAGGAATTTCTACATAAAAAAACTTGATTTTACCGTTCTGAAAAAATTTTATTTTTTTTTTTTCTCAAGTTTACTACTTTTATGATTACAGGGAAAAATAATAATTGCTATACGGCATTTCCTTATAACATTTTTGGAATTACCGTGCACTGAAAAGTGACATTCATGAAAATTATTTTTTATATTTTATTAATATATTTTTTATATTATAATTATTTTGTTTGAAATAACTTTCCATAAAACTATTCATTTTTAATAAAAAAATTAGAAGAAAAATTTGAAAAAAATTAGAAGAAAAATTTGAAAAAAATTAGAAGAAAAATTTGATTTGGCCTAGGGGATTTTTATATAAAATTTTTTGAATTACCGTGATCTGAAAAAGTGAAAAAAATTTTTGGTAAAAAAATGTATGTTCTGTCACCATTTTTAATTACAGGGAGATCAAAATTCTGGAGGTAGGAATTCCTACATTAAAAAACTTGATTTTACCGTTCTGAAAAAATTTTATTTTTTTTTTTTCTCAAGTTTACTACTTTTATGATTACAGGGAAAAATAATAATTGCTATACGGCATTTCCTTATAACATTTTTGGAATTACCGTGCACTGAAAAGTGACATTCATGAAAATTATTTTTTATATTTTATTAATATATTTTTTATATTATAATTATTTTGTTTGAAATAACTTTCCATAAAACTATTCATTTTTAATAAAAAAATTAGAAGAAAAATTTGAAAAAAATTAGAAGAAAAATTTGAATTGGCCTAGGGGATTTTTATATAAAATTTTTGGAATTACCGTGATCTAAAAAAGTGAAAAAATTTTTTGGTGAAAAAATGTATGTTCTGTCACTATTTTCAATTACAGGGAGATCAAAATTCTGGAGGTAGGAATTCCTACATAAAAAAACTTGATTTTACCGTTCTGAAAAAATTTTATTTTTTTTTTCCTCAAGTTTACTACTTTTATGATTACAGGGAAAAATAAAAATTGCTATAGGGAATTTCCTTATAACATTTTTGGAATTAACGTGCACTGAAAAGTGACATTCATGAAACATTTTTGAATTACACGGTAATATCGAGCTCTCGAGGCAGGAATTCCAGCTTAGCACTTTTTTGATCTCCCTGTAATTGAAAAATAGGTGACAGCACATACATTTCCCTACTACTGATGTATTGACTGGTAAAGACGTCTCTTTGACCAGCCATACGAATACACAACAGAAATCAATAAATTTTTTTTCTCGGTGCGGACCGCGTGCCCCGGGAGAAGGGAAAAAAATTTTTTTCTCCCGCCGCGAGACCGGCGCGCGTTCCCCTGGCGTTTCGCGGTCGCCGCGTACCGGGCCACCGTGCGCCGGTCTCGGGGAAAAAAAAAAATTTATTTCTCCCGCCGCGCGTTCCCCTGGCGTTTCGCGTGCCGGGCAAATGTAGGAATTCCTACATAAAAAAACTTGATTTTACCGTTCTGAAAAAATTTTATTTTTTTTTTCCTCAAGTTTACTACTTTTATGATTACAGGGAAAAATAAAAATTGGTATAGGGAATTTCCTTATAACATTTTTGGAATTACCGTGCACTGAAAAGTGACATTCATGAAACATTTTTGAATTACACGGTAATATCGAGCTCTCGAGGCAGGAATTCCCGCTTAGCACTTTTTTGATCTCCCTGTAATTGAAAAATAGGTGACAGCACATACATTTCCCTACTACTGACGTATTGACTGGTAAAGACGTCTCTTTGACCAGCCATACGAATACACAACAGAAATCAATAAATTTTTTTTCTCGGTGCGGACCGCGTGCCCCGGGAGAAGGGAAAAAAATTTTTTTCTCCCGCCGCGTGCGGTCGGCCCGGAGGTACGTATTGGTGCGCGCCGTGCCGAGTACGAATAAAAAATTTTTTTCTCCCGCCGCGAGACCGGCGCGCGTTCCCCGGGCGTTGCGCGGTCGCCGCGTACCGGGCCACCGTGCGACGGTCTCGGGAAAAAAAAAAAAATTTATTTCTCCCGCCGCGAGACCGGCGCGCGTTCCCCTGGCGTTGCGCGGTCGCCGCGTACCGGGCCACCGTGCGCCGGTCTCGGGGAAAAAAAAAAAAAATTATTTTTCTCCCGCCGCGTGCGGTCGGCCCGGAGGTACGTATTCGTACCTCTCCGGGCGCGGTGCGCGCCGTGCCGAGTACGAATAAAAATATTTTTTCTCCCGCGGTGACACCGGCGCCCGTTCCCCGGGCGTTTTGCGTGCCGGGCACATGTAGGAATTTCTACATAAAAAAACTTGATTTTACCGTTCTGAAAAAATTTTATTTTTTTTTTTTCTCAAGTTTACTACTTTTATGATTACAGGGAAAAATAATAATTGCTATACGGCATTTCCTTATAACATTTTTGGAATTACCGTGCACTGAAAAGTGACATTCATGAAAATTATTTTTTATATTTTATTAATATATTTTTTATATTATAATTATTTTGTTTGAAATAACTTTCCATAAAACTATTCATTTTTAATAAAAAAATTAGAAGAAAAATTTGAAAAAAATTAGAAGAAAAATTTGAAAAAAATTAGAAGAAAAATTTGATTTGGCCTAGGGGATTTTTATATAAAATTTTTTGAATTACCGTGATCTGAAAAAGTGAAAAAAATTTTTGGTAAAAAAATGTATGTTCTGTCACCATTTTTAATTACAGGGAGATCAAAATTCTGGAGGTAGGAATTCCTACATTAAAAAACTTGATTTTACCGTTCTGAAAAAATTTTATTTTTTTTTCCTTAAGTTTACTACTTTTATGATTACAGGGAAAAATAATAATTGCTATAGGGCATTTCCTTATAACATTTTTGGAATTACCGTGCACTGAAAAGTGACATTCATGAAAATTATTTTTTATATTTTATTAATATATTTTTTATATTATAATTATTTTGTTTGAAATAACTTTCCATAAAACTATTCATTTTTAATAAAAAAATTAGAAGAAAAATTTGAAAAAAATTAGAAGAAAAATTTGAATTGGCCTAGGGGATTTTTATATAAAATTTTTGGAATTACCGTGATCTAAAAAAGTGAAAAAATTTTTTGGTGAAAAAATGTATGTTCTGTCACTATTTTCAATTACAGGGAGATCAAAATTCTGGAGGTAGGAATTCCTACATAAAAAAACTTGATTTTACCGTTCTGAAAAAATTTTATTTTTTTTTTCCTCAAGTTTACTACTTTTATGATTACAGGGAAAAATAAAAATTGCTATAGGGAATTTCCTTATAACATTTTTGGAATTAACGTGCACTGAAAAGTGACATTCATGAAACATTTTTGAATTACACGGTAATATCGAGCTCTCGAGGCAGGAATTCCAGCTTAGCACTTTTTTGATCTCCCTGTAATTGAAAAATAGGTGACAGCACATACATTTCCCTACTACTGATGTATTGACTGGTAAAGACGTCTCTTTGACCAGCCATACGAATACACAACAGAAATCAATAAATTTTTTTTCTCGGTGCGGACCGCGTGCCCCGGGAGAAGGGAAAAAAATTTTTTTCTCCCGCCGCGAGACCGGCGCGCGTTCCCCTGGCGTTTCGCGGTCGCCGCGTACCGGGCCACCGTGCGCCGGTCTCGGGGAAAAAAAAAAATTTATTTCTCCCGCCGCGCGTTCCCCTGGCGTTTCGCGTGCCGGGCAAATGTAGGAATTCCTACATAAAAAAACTTGATTTTACCGTTCTGAAAAAATTTTATTTTTTTTTCCTCAAGTTTACTACTTTTATGATTACAGGGAAAAATAAAAATTGGTATAGGGAATTTCCTTATAACATTTTTGGAATTACCGTGCACTGAAAAGTGACATTCATGAAACATTTTTGAATTACACGGTAATATCGAGCTCTCGAGGCAGGAATTCCCGCTTAGCACTTTTTTGATCTCCCTGTAATTGAAAAATAGGTGACAGCACATACATTTCCCTACTACTGACGTATTGACTGGTAAAGACGTCTCTTTGACCAGCCATACGAATACACAACAGAAATCAATAAATTTTTTTTCTCGGTGCGGACCGCGTGCCCCGGGAGAAGGGAAAAAAATTTTTTTCTCCCGCCGCGTGCGGTCGGCCCGGAGGTACGTATTGGTGCGCGCCGTGCCGAGTACGAATAAAAAATTTTTTTCTCCCGCCGCGAGACCGGCGCGCGTTCCCCGGGCGTTGCGCGGTCGCCGCGTACCGGGCCACCGTGCGACGGTCTCGGGAAAAAAAAAAAAATTTATTTCTCCCGCCGCGAGACCGGCGCGCGTTCCCCTGGCGTTGCGCGGTCGCCGCGTACCGGGCCACCGTGCGCCGGTCTCGGGGAAAAAAAAAAAAAATTATTTTTCTCCCGCCGCGTGCGGTCGGCCCGGAGGTACGTATTCGTACCTCTCCGGGCGCGGTGCGCGCCGTGCCGAGTACGAATAAAAATATTTTTTCTCCCGCGGTGACACCGGCGCCCGTTCCCCGGGCGTTTTGCGTGCCGGGCACATGTAGGAATTTCTACATAAAAAAACTTGATTTTACCGTTCTGAAAAAATTTTATTTTTTTTTTTTCTCAAGTTTACTACTTTTATGATTACAGGGAAAAATAATAATTGCTATACGGCATTTCCTTATAACATTTTTGGAATTACCGTGCACTGAAAAGTGACATTCATGAAAATTATTTTTTATATTTTATTAATATATTTTTTATATTATAATTATTTTGTTTGAAATAACTTTCCATAAAACTATTCATTTTTAATAAAAAAATTAGAAGAAAAATTTGAAAAAAATTAGAAGAAAAATTTGAAAAAAATTAGAAGAAAAATTTGAAAAAAATTAGAAGAAAAATTTGATTTGGCCTAGGGGATTTTTATATAAAATTTTTTGAATTACCGTGATCTGAAAAAGTGAAAAAAATTTTTGGTAAAAAAATGTATGTTCTGTCACCATTTTTAATTACAGGGAGATCAAAATTCTGGAGGTAGGAATTCCTACATTAAAAAACTTGATTTTACCGTTCTGAAAAAATTTTATTTTTTTTTCCTTAAGTTTACTACTTTTATGATTACAGGGAAAAATAATAATTGCTATAGGGCATTTCCTTATAACATTTTTGGAATTACCGTGCACTGAAAAGTGACATTCATGAAAATTATTTTTTATATTTTATTAATATATTTTTTATATTATAATTATTTTGTTTGAAATAACTTTCCATAAAACTATTAATTTTTAATAAAAAAATTAGAAGAAAAATTTGAAAAAAATTAGAAGAAAAATTTGAATTGGCCTATGGGATTTTTATATAAAATTATTGGAATTACCGTGATCTAAAAAAGTGAAAAAATTTTTTGGTGAAAAAATGTATGTTCTGTCACTATTTTCAATTACAGGGAGATCAAAATTCTGGAGGTAGGAATTCCTACATAAAAAAAATTGATTTTACCGTCCTGAAAAAATTTTATTTTTTTTTTTCCTCAAGTTTACTAATTTTATGATTACAGGGAAAAAAAAAATTGCTATAGGGAATTTCCTTATAACATTTTTGGAATTACCGTGCACTGAAAAGTGACATTCATGAAACATTTTTGAATTACACGGTAATATCGAGCTCTCGAGGCAGGAATTCCCGCTTAGCACTTTTTTGATCTCCCTGTAATTGAAAAATAGGTGACAGCACATACATTTCCCTACTACTGATGTATTGACTGGTAAAGACGTCTCTTTGACCAGCCATACGAATACACAACAGAAATCAATAAATTTTTTTTCTCGGTGCGGACCGCGTGCTCCGGGAGAAGGGAAAAAATTTTTTTCTCCCGCCGCGAGACCGGCGCGCGTTCCCCTGGCGTTTCGCGTGCCGGGCACATGTAGGAATTCCTACATAAAAAAACTTGATTTTACCGTTCTGAAAAAATTTTATTTTTTTTTTTCCTCAAGTTTACTACTTTTATGATTACAGGGAAAAATAAAAATTGCTATAGGGAATTTCCTTATAACATTTTTGGAATTACCGTGCACTGAAAAGTGACATTCATGAAACATTTTTGAATTACACGGTAATATCGAGCTCTCGAGGCAGGAATTCCCGCTTAGCACTTTTTTGATCTCCCTGTAATTGAAAAATAGGTGACAGCACATACATTTCCCTACTACTGATGTATTGACTGGTAAAGACGTCTCTTTGACCAGCCATACGAATACACAACAGAAATCAATAAATTTTTTTTCTCGGTGCGGACCGCGTGCTCCGGGAGAAGGGAAAAAAATTTTTTCTCCCGCCGCGAGACCGGCGCGCGTTCCCCTGGCGTTTCGCGTGCCGGGCACATGTAGGAATTCCTACATAAAAAAACTTGATTTTACCGTTCTGAAAAAATTTTATTTTTTTTTTTCCTCAAGTTTACTACTTTTATGATTACAGGGAAAAATAAAAATTGCTATAGGGAATTTCCTTATAACATTTTTGGAATTACCGTGCACTGAAAAGTGACATTCATGAAACATTTTTGAATTACACGGTAATATCGAGATCTCGAGGCAGGAATTCCCGCTTAGCACTTTTTTGATCTCCCTGTAATTGAAAAATAGGTGACAGCACATACATTTCCCTACTACTGACGTATTGACTGGTAAAGACGTCTCTTTGACCAGCCATACGAATACACAACAGAAATCAATAAATTTTTTTTCTCGGTGCGGACCGCGTGCCCCGGGAGAAGGGAAAAAAATTTTTTTCTCCCGCCGCGTGCGGTCGGCCCGGAGGTACGTATTGGTACCTCTCCGGGCGCGGTGCGCGCCGTGCCGAGTACGAATAAAAAATTTTTTTCTCCCGCCGCGAGACCGGCGCGCGTTCCCCGGGCGTTGCGCGGTCGCCGCGTACCGGGCCACCGTGCGACGGTCTCGGGAAAAAAAAAAAAATTTATTTCTCCCTCCGCGTGCGGTCGGCCCGGAGGTACGTATTCGTACCTCTCCGGGCGCGGTGCGCGCCGTGCCGAGTACGAATAAAAATATTTTTTCTCCCGCGGTGACACCGGCGCCCGTTCCCCGGGCGTTTTGCGTGCCGGGCACATGTAGGAATTTCTACATAAAAAAACTTGATTTTACCGTTCTGAAAAAATTTTATTTTTTTTTTTTCTCAAGTTTACTACTTTTATGATTACAGGGAAAAATAATAATTGCTATACGGCATTTCCTTATAACATTTTTGGAATTACCGTGCACTGAAAAGTGACATTCATGAAAATTATTTTTTATATTTTATTAATATATTTTTTATATTATAATTATTTTGTTTGAAATAACTTTCCATAAAACTATTCATTTTTAATAAAAAAATTAGAAGAAAAATTTGAAAAAAATTAGAAGAAAAATTTGAAAAAAATTAGAAGAAAAATTTGATTTGGCCTAGGGGATTTTTATATAAAATTTTTTGAATTACCGTGATCTGAAAAAGTGAAAAAAATTTTTGGTAAAAAAATGTATGTTCTGTCACCATTTTTAATTACAGGGAGATCAAAATTCTGGAGGTAGGAATTCCTACATTAAAAAACTTGATTTTACCGTTCTGAAAAAATTTTATTTTTTTTTTTTCTCAAGTTTACTACTTTTATGATTACAGGGAAAAATAATAATTGCTATACGGCATTTCCTTATAACATTTTTGGAATTACCGTGCACTGAAAAGTGACATTCATGAAAATTATTTTTTATATTTTATTAATATATTTTTTATATTATAATTATTTTGTTTGAAATAACTTTCCATAAAACTATTCATTTTTAATAAAAAAATTAGAAGAAAAATTTGAAAAAAATTAGAAGAAAAATTTGAATTGGCCTAGGGGATTTTTATATAAAATTTTTGGAATTACCGTGATCTAAAAAAGTGAAAAAATTTTTTGGTGAAAAAATGTATGTTCTGTCACTATTTTCAATTACAGGGAGATCAAAATTCTGGAGGTAGGAATTCCTACATAAAAAAACTTGATTTTACCGTTCTGAAAAAATTTTATTTTTTTTTTCCTCAAGTTTACTACTTTTATGATTACAGGGAAAAATAAAAATTGCTATAGGGAATTTCCTTATAACATTTTTGGAATTAACGTGCACTGAAAAGTGACATTCATGAAACATTTTTGAATTACACGGTAATATCGAGCTCTCGAGGCAGGAATTCCAGCTTAGCACTTTTTTGATCTCCCTGTAATTGAAAAATAGGTGACAGCACATACATTTCCCTACTACTGATGTATTGACTGGTAAAGACGTCTCTTTGACCAGCCATACGAATACACAACAGAAATCAATAAATTTTTTTTCTCGGTGCGGACCGCGTGCCCCGGGAGAAGGGAAAAAAATTTTTTTCTCCCGCCGCGTGCGGTCGGCCCGGAGGTACGTATTGGTACCTCTCCGGGCGCGGTGCGCGCCGTGCCGAGTACGAATAAAAAATTTTTTTCTCCCGCCGCGAGACCGGCGCGCGTTCCCCGGGCGTTGCGCGGTCGCCGCGTACCGGGCCACCGTGCGACGGTCTCGGGAAAAAAAAAAAAATTTATTTCTCCCTCCGCGTGCGGTCGGCCTGGAGGTACGTATTCGTACCTCTCCGGGCGCGGTGCGCGCCGTGCCGAGTACGAATAAAAATATTTTTTCTCCCGCGGTGACACCGGCGCCCGTTCCCCGGGCGTTTTGCGTGCCGGGCACATGTAGGAATTTCTACATAAAAAAACTTGATTTTACCGTTCTGAAAAAATTTTATTTTTTTTTTTTCTCAAGTTTACTACTTTTATGATTACAGGGAAAAATAATAATTGCTATACGGCATTTCCTTATAACATTTTTGGAATTACCGTGCACTGAAAAGTGACATTCATGAAAATTATTTTTTATATTTTATTAATATATTTTTTATATTATAATTATTTTGTTTGAAATAACTTTCCATAAAACTATTCATTTTTAATAAAAAAATTAGAAGAAAAATTTGAAAAAAATTAGAAGAAAAATTTGAAAAAAATTAGAAGAAAAATTTGATTTGGCCTAGGGGATTTTTATATAAAATTTTTTGAATTACCGTGATCTGAAAAAGTGAAAAAAATTTTTGGTAAAAAAATGTATGTTCTGTCACCATTTTTAATTACAGGGAGATCAAAATTCTGGAGGTAGGAATTCCTACATTAAAAAACTTGATTTTACCGTTCTGAAAAAATTTTATTTTTTTTTTTCTCAAGTTTACTACTTTTATGATTACAGGGAAAAATAATAATTGCTATACGGCATTTCCTTATAACATTTTTGGAATTACCGTGCACTGAAAAGTGACATTCATGAAAATTATTTTTTATATTTTATTAATATATTTTTTATATTATAATTATTTTGTTTGAAATAACTTTCCATAAAACTATTAATTTTTAATAAAAAAATTAGAAGAAAAATTTGAAAAAAATTAGAAGAAAAATTTGAATTGGCCTAGGGGATTTTTATATAAAATTTTTGGAATTACCGTGATCTAAAAAAGTGAAAAAATTTTTTGGTGAAAAAATGTATGTTCTGTCACTATTTTCAATTACAGGGAGATCAAAATTCTGGAGGTAGGAATTCCTACATAAAAAAACTTGATTTTACCGTCCTGAAAAAATTTTATTTTTTTTTTCCTCAAGTTTACTACTTTTATGATTACAGGGAAAAAAAAAATTGCTATAGGGAATTTCCTTATAACATTTTTGGAATTACCGTGCACTGAAAAGTGACATTCATGAAACATTTTTGAATTACACGGTAATATCGAGCTCTCGAGGCAGGAATTCCCGCTTAGCACTTTTTTGATCTCCCTGTAATTGAAAAATAGGTGACAGCACATACATTTCCCTACTACTGATGTATTGACTGGTAAAGACGTCTCTTTGACCAGCCATACGAATACACAACAGAAATCAATAAATTTTTTTTCTCGGTGCGGACCGCGTGCTCCGGGAGAAGGGAAAAAAATTTTTTCTCCCGCCGCGAGACCGGCGCGCGTTCCCCTGGCGTTTCGCGTGCCGGGCACATGTAGGAATTCCTACATAAAAAAACTTGATTTTACCGTTCTGAAAAAATTTTATTTTTTTTTTCCTCAAGTTTACTACTTTTATGATTACAGGGAAAAATAAAAATTGCTATAGGGAATTTCCTTATAACATTTTTGGAATTACCGTGCACTGAAAAGTGACATTCATGAAACATTTTTGAATTACACGGTAATATCGAGCTCTCGAGGCAGGAATTCCCGCTTAGCACTTTTTTGATCTCCCTGTAATTGAAAAATAGGTGACAGCACATACATTTCCCTACTACTGACGTATTGACTGGTAAAGACGTCTCTTTGACCAGCCATACGAATACACAACAGAAATCAATAAATTTTTTTTCTCGGTGCGGACCGCGTGCCCCGGGAGAAGGGAAAAAAATTTTTTTCTCCCGCCGCGTGCGGTCGGCCCGGAGGTACGTATTGGTACCTCTCCGGGCGCGGTGCGCGCCGTGCCGAGTACGAATAAAAAATTTTTTTCTCCCGCCGCGAGACCGGCGCGCGTTCCCCGGGCGTTGCGCGGTCGCCGCGTACCGGGCCACCGTGCGACGGTCTCGGGAAAAAAAAAAAAATTTATTTCTCCCTCCGCGTGCGGTCGGCCCGGAGGTACGTATTCGTACCTCTCCGGGCGCGGTGCGCGCCGTGCCGAGTACGAATAAAAATATTTTTTCTCCCGCGGTGACACCGGCGCCCGTTCCCCGGGCGTTTTGCGTGCCGGGCACATGTAGGAATTTCTACATAAAAAAACTTGATTTTACCGTTCTGAAAAAATTTTATTTTTTTTTTTTCTCAAGTTTACTACTTTTATGATTACAGGGAAAAATAATAATTGCTATACGGCATTTCCTTATAACATTTTTGGAATTACCGTGCACTGAAAAGTGACATTCATGAAAATTATTTTTTATATTTTATTAATATATTTTTTATATTATAATTATTTTGTTTGAAATAACTTTCCATAAAACTATTCATTTTTAATAAAAAAATTAGAAGAAAAATTTGAAAAAAATTAGAAGAAAAATTTGAAAAAAATTAGAAGAAAAATTTGATTTGGCCTAGGGGATTTTTATATAAAATTTTTTGAATTACCGTGATCTGAAAAAGTGAAAAAAATTTTTGGTAAAAAAATGTATGTTCTGTCACCATTTTTAATTACAGGGAGATCAAAATTCTGGAGGTAGGAATTCCTACATTAAAAAACTTGATTTTACCGTTCTGAAAAAATTTTATTTTTTTTTTTTCTCAAGTTTACTACTTTTATGATTACAGGGAAAAATAATAATTGCTATACGGCATTTCCTTATAACATTTTTGGAATTACCGTGCACTGAAAAGTGACATTCATGAAAATTATTTTTTATATTTTATTAATATATTTTTTATATTATAATTATTTTGTTTGAAATAACTTTCCATAAAACTATTCATTTTTAATAAAAAAATTAGAAGAAAAATTTGAAAAAAATTAGAAGAAAAATTTGAATTGGCCTAGGGGATTTTTATATAAAATTTTTGGAATTACCGTGATCTAAAAAAGTGAAAAAATTTTTTGGTGAAAAAATGTATGTTCTGTCACTATTTTCAATTACAGGGAGATCAAAATTCTGGAGGTAGGAATTCCTACATAAAAAAACTTGATTTTACCGTTCTGAAAAAATTTTATTTTTTTTTTCCTCAAGTTTACTACTTTTATGATTACAGGGAAAAATAAAAATTGCTATAGGGAATTTCCTTATAACATTTTTGGAATTAACGTGCACTGAAAAGTGACATTCATGAAACATTTTTGAATTACACGGTAATATCGAGCTCTCGAGGCAGGAATTCCAGCTTAGCACTTTTTTGATCTCCCTGTAATTGAAAAATAGGTGACAGCACATACATTTCCCTACTACTGATGTATTGACTGGTAAAGACGTCTCTTTGACCAGCCATACGAATACACAACAGAAATCAATAAATTTTTTTTCTCGGTGCGGACCGCGTGCCCCGGGAGAAGGGAAAAAAATTTTTTTCTCCCGCCGCGAGACCGGCGCGCGTTCCCCTGGCGTTTCGCGGTCGCCGCGTACCGGGCCACCGTGCGCCGGTCTCGGGGAAAAAAAAAAATTTATTTCTCCCGCCGCGCGTTCCCCTGGCGTTTCGCGTGCCGGGCAAATGTAGGAATTCCTACATAAAAAAACTTGATTTTACCGTTCTGAAAAAATTTTATTTTTTTTTTCCTCAAGTTTACTACTTTTATGATTACAGGGAAAAATAAAAATTGGTATAGGGAATTTCCTTATAACATTTTTGGAATTACCGTGCACTGAAAAGTGACATTCATGAAACATTTTTGAATTACACGGTAATATCGAGCTCTCGAGGCAGGAATTCCCGCTTAGCACTTTTTTGATCTCCCTGTAATTGAAAAATAGGTGACAGCACATACATTTCCCTACTACTGACGTATTGACTGGTAAAGACGTCTCTTTGACCAGCCATACGAATACACAACAGAAATCAATAAATTTTTTTTCTCGGTGCGGACCGCGTGCCCCGGGAGAAGGGAAAAAAATTTTTTTCTCCCGCCGCGTGCGGTCGGCCCGGAGGTACGTATTGGTGCGCGCCGTGCCGAGTACGAATAAAAAATTTTTTTCTCCCGCCGCGAGACCGGCGCGCGTTCCCCGGGCGTTGCGCGGTCGCCGCGTACCGGGCCACCGTGCGACGGTCTCGGGAAAAAAAAAAAAATTTATTTCTCCCGCCGCGAGACCGGCGCGCGTTCCCCTGGCGTTGCGCGGTCGCCGCGTACCGGGCCACCGTGCGCCGGTCTCGGGGAAAAAAAAAAAAAATTATTTTTCTCCCGCCGCGTGCGGTCGGCCCGGAGGTACGTATTCGTACCTCTCCGGGCGCGGTGCGCGCCGTGCCGAGTACGAATAAAAATATTTTTTCTCCCGCGGTGACACCGGCGCC